>RCWM02000255.1:0-600000 GCA_003667255.2 Euschistus heros | reverse complement strand
CTGGAGAAATATTTTCAAAACATCTCATTGACATTGGTAAAGGTAAAATCCCTGTAGATGTTATGACAGGCTGCATTACATTTTCTGTCAATTTTTGTCAGTTTACAGAATCAAAAACTGAGCTTATAGAAAAGGTGTTCCCAAACATCGCTCAAAATTACAGAGAGCATTGGTTGCGTAAACGAGCTATATTAACTGCCAAAAACACGGATGTAAATGAAATTAATTTCAAAATCCAAAATTAAATTGCCGGTGAATTAAGGACTACTAAGGATTACTAATCAGTTGATTGCACAACTAACCAAGATGATGTCAATTATCCACCAGAATGTTTGAACTCACTGGATTTACCAGGATTACCTCCCCATAATCTTCAATTAAAAGTATAATCGGTGGTCATAATGTTACGAAATATCAACCAACCGCGACTTTGTAACGGCACACGGCTAGTAGTGAAAAAATTACTGAACCATTTGATCGAAGCAACCATTCTAAAGGGAAAAGATGTGTTGATAGCCCGCATCCCAATGGTACCAACTGACCTACCGTTTGAATTTAAACGACTGAAATTTCCTGTGCGGCTTGCTTTCGCGATGACCATAAATAAATCGCAGGGTCAGTAGTTGAGTGTTTGCGGTGTCAATCTGGAAAACCCATGCTTCTCTCATGAACAGTTGTATGTTGCCTGCTCTCGCGTCGCAAAACCGACAGCTTTATTTATTTACGCACCAGGTAATCAAACAAAAAATATCGTGTACCATAAGGCATTACAATGAAAATACCACATTAATGCTACTACTACTAAAGTCTTGCAATTTACAAAATAGAAAACTTATATTTGTAAGTAATCGTTGTTTAATTTGGAGACATAAATCTATAAATAAAGTGATCACTCTGAAATATGTTTTATTACTGCGAAGGGCCAATAACTTTTGACAGAACAAAGTCTGTCGGGGAGGAACTATTAACATAAAAAATCAATGTTATGTTGTTTTAGAGAAAATAGGGCAGAACAACGTCTGCCGGGGCAGCTAGTATTAAAATAAAATTCAGTCAGAATATGGTGTTTTGGTGATTATTTTCCTTTTTCTTCAATTTCCCATAAAAATTTAAGGACCTAATTCCATTTAGAAAAAGTTTAAATGAAATTGGAAAATGGTTCAACCTTAATGGAAAAAGACTAAAATATATAGCATTTTCAAGTCTATTTGAACCTTTTCTAAGTCAAATTTAACCATTTCCAAAGCAAATGTAACTCTTTCCAACTCAATCGTCACCCTCCTTTTTCATTTCAATTTGAACCATTTCCATTTCAATTGTCACCCTTGAAAATGTTTTAAAAATGTAATGTACTGTGAAATAGGTAAAGTTAAGACCCCAGAACTCACAAATAAAATAAAGACCTCATTTTTTTTTAATTTAAGGCCAAAATTTAGGTGAGGTTAGGCTCTGTGGACTCGTAAGGATAAATCATTAAAACTTTTTTTCACAACTTCTGTTATTTATTAATAATATAATAATATATATTTTACTTTCTCCACAGAAAAAAACTTTTTTTTAATGTGAAAATATAGTAGAGTTTGTTTACATTTCTTACACTTCTAAAGAAAAAAAAAATCAAAGTTTTGTTTAACAATTTTTTAAACAAGAAATCGACTATTTGTTTTTCAATTTTTTCCTATATATCTCTGTTAACAAAAATTGTGAAAACAAAGTTTTTATGATTTATCCTTACAAGTTCAGAGACCCTAACTTCTCCCATATTTTGGCCTTAAATGTTAAAAAAAAAAAAAAACCTGTACCATTTACAACCCATGAAGGGTCTCGGGTTCAGTACTTAGGTAGGTTGTACTGTTTCTAAGCCAACGGTTGTGAAAGGAGGTGATTTGGCCAGAATTCACGCTCAACCGCCAGGTTTTTTCCCCAATTAAGGGTACCCACTTTTTGGGAGGCTGGGTGTGCCCCAGGAGGGTCTCCCGACCTCGAATTCGATCCACGGCCGGAATAACAGAAAATAAATTTTCTGTCTTCAGACGGACTCGAACTCGGGCCCGGGAGCATGGTAGTCAAGTGCCTTACCCACTGAGCTACCGCGCCTCCTTAAATGTTTAAAAAAAAAAAGAAAGAAAAAAAAAATTAAAAAGACTGTCTTTGATTTATCCTAGAGGGTTCTGATGTCTTAACTTCACTTATTTCATAGTACATTATATTTTGAAAACATTTTCAAGGGTGACCATTGAAATGGAAATGGTTGTAAATGAAATAAAAAGGGTGTCGATGGATTTGGAAAGAGTTACATTAGAGTTGGAAAGGGTGCCATTTGATTTGTCAAAGGTTACAGTTGACTTGGAAAAGGTTCAAATAGACTTTGAAATGTTATAAATGGAATAATTTAAAATGGAAAAAGATTAAACATAATTGGAAAATGTTTAAATATAAATGCGAAAGTTGAAATATAAATGAAAAAGTCTAAATAAAAATGGAAAAAGATTAAATATAACTGGAAAAGATTAGGTAAATGTGGAAAAGGATTAAGCAGCTATTTTAGAAACAGTGTAAGTTAACTTGGAAAATGTATAAATATCAATGTTTATATTTCTATAGTAACAATTGATTTGGAGAGATATTTGTCTAGTAATTTTCTTACCTAGGAGACCTGTTCGACATGCTTCTGCCCATGCTCTCAATCTACCAAGAATATGTCAGAAATCATCATTACAGCCTCCAGGTATTGACCGAATGTAAGCAATCTCCTCAGTTTGCCAACCTCCTCGCTCGGCTTGAAAACAAGCCAGCATGTCAGGGTAGATCTTTGGAAACTTTCCTGACTTATCCGATGCACCAGGTAATATTTTTTTTTTCAACTTTGCTATATTTTGTCAAAATAAATTCTATCATGAATTTAATGATTCAGTCAATCAATAATTCAATCTTTGATTTAAACAGTTATTTTATAAATTTAAGTGACGATACTTCCATTGCTTTTTCCATTACAATCCTCTCTCCTCATGAGCTCCTTTCTGAATTTTAAAACATTGATACCAAAATCATATTTTTATTGACAATAAATAATGCCCTTCAGACCTAAATCCTAATATTATAAAGTAAAAAAAAATATAGTGAAAATATCCATTTTTATAATCTATATGTATCCAACTAATTTTGTTTCCACCTTTTTTCTTAGATTCCTAGGTATATCATTACACTCCATGAACTACTTGCCCATACTCCTCATGACCATGTAGAACGAAAAAGTCTTCAGAATGCAAGACAACAGCTTGAAGACTTGTCACGACAAATGCATGATGAAGTAAGTTATTTTATTTTACTGAACCATTTTCTCCTTTTTTTAAAAATAATTTTTTCTTATGATAGTGATGTTTATTTGATTGGGCACTGCAAGTTCATAAAATATATGTCTATAACCTTCTATTCAAAGGATATCATGCTTGATCTGTATCTTTTAAATTCTGTAAAAATCGTTTTTTGAAAGATAAAAAAATTGGTATATATTGTTATAAACTTATCCTCCATTTGAAACTATTACCACAAAAATATTTTAAACATTAAAACTGTTTCTATAAAAATTTTGAAAATACTTGACCACTTATTCACTGAGGCTACAGAATGTCTAAAATACAAAAATAATTATAAAATTATTTGTGACATGGATAATAGCAGCTGTTGGTGTTGCTCAGATTGAAAATTTTATGACAGTTTCCATATTAGAAATTAAATAGAGAATATTATTTGTTACATAATATTTGTCGCTAGGAGCTATATTGGTTTGAATGAAAAAAAGTAATGTTTTGTCTACGTTTTTTAAGTGTTTTATTCCTTTTTTGTAGGTGAGTGAGACGGAAAATCTCAGGAAAAACTTGGCAGTGGAAAGGATGATTGTAGAAGGCTGTGATATCTTGCTCGACGTGAATCAAGTGTTTGTCAGACAGGGTAAAGAGCCAGAACAAACCTAACTGTCTTCTACGTTGTCTGCTTCATCAAACCATTCCATTATTTATTTATTTGTTTTTATTTATTTTGTTAAATGTTTTTTATTTTATTGCTTTTATGACTGTAAATGACTACCAGACCTGCAACCCTTTTTGGTAGGCTTAGTGTTCATCATAAATTCATCATTTCCATTTTAGTTTGTTGCTATTTATTTATTTTTAACAGTTACAATTTTTTTTTTCTTTTCTTTTTTTTAATTTATGTGATTATTTATTAACTAAAAAAAAATCGCTTGTTGGCCCTTTTGATCAAAATAATTTTGCTTCTTTTATAAATAAGGTAAAACAATTTGTGCTAAATGTTTATCAAAAATGCTACAGTAATTATATGTATGTAGTTTCTATTATTTTTTTTTATTTATATTTTTATATTTCTTCTATTTTTAATGCAATTTACTTTCTTCATAATGTTATATGTGCTGTTTGTTTACTGTCTTCCAATTAAAATTATATAAATTTATTACATACAGTATTTAATGTGGATTTAGGTTTTATAGAGCTCGTAACTATGTCTAGTATAAAAATGGTTTTCTTATTATTTTTTGATCTATCCGTTTCAACATTAAAATATAGGGGAAAACTAGTATGCCCTTTCATACGAACAATTGAGAACTATACTACTGATTGATTAGTTTCTGAATTGTCATAAATTTCAGATTATATGATGCTATATATATGACTCAGAAATTTCATAAACTTTAATCATCTGTCTGTTTTTTTTTTCTTTATTTTTTTGTTTTTTATCAATGTAGGTGTATTATATAATACTTTTTATGAGGGACCCTTTTTTTTTAAATGTAGCAATTATAATATAAAAGCATTGTTAATGTGACTTCTTCAATTAACAATTGCTTATATTTACAATTTTTACATATTATATAAGTAGTATTATAAGTCCAATATTAGAATTTTTAAGTTATCGTGACAGAGCTGTGAAGCTTTTACAGCTGTTAAAACACAACCAAAATAAATAAATAAAGAACTAATATATTTTATAACAGACACTCATCCTTCTTAAAGTTTCTAGATTGTCTTGTTATCATTAATTGATTAATGGAGTATATTAAAAGGAAATAGTTTTGTTTTTTATTGTTACAACCTTCAATATCTTTTATATTTTTTGTATCGGGGAAAAGTGAACTTAACTAATTAATGCAATTAATTTCATTGGCATATCTATGTGTGTAGTATATATAATAAAATAGTTGATTTTTTGTTATAAGTTATAAAATAAGTTTGGGTCTAGAGAAAAAAATGAAATGATCAACAGACATTTATATACAATTTCCATTAAAAAAAAAAGAAGAAGTACAGTAGGACCTTGATAATCTGGAGGAATTGTTGACAGGAGGTCGTCCTAACTAGCAAATCGTTCGGATTACTAAGCAGTTAGTAATGTCCTAACATTTAGGGATATTGATCTATTATTATCTCAATTATTTGAATTAAAGCATTTAAAAAGTAAATAAAAACAATAAATAAATAAAAAACAACGAATTGTTATTTTTTAAACTATGACAATAAAAATCATTTATTAATTTGTTTGAAATATTTTCAGAACAAGAGTGCATTTTATTTATGTACTTCAGTAAATAATGCTTTGAGTAAACATGTTGGCCTAAGAATAAATTATAGGTATTTTAGTTCTAGCATTTTATATACTGATTTTCTTATTTAACCCATTACGGAAACTGTAAAAGATGTTTCTTGGATCTATGTTTCTGTAAGCATAGATATTGCACTGTCTTGATATAGTATTAAAAAGCAGGAAAACGTGCACCTTAACCACGGTCTTTCCTATTGGCCCTTCAAGGAATGTTGTTGGTCTTATTCATTGAAAACTCCCTCTCTTACAATAAAACTCAAATGTTGACCTTTTTTTTACTATGCAAGCAAAGGAAGAAAATACATTCATGTGTCTGATGCCTTATGACATTTTAAGAAAAATAAAGTATTAAATAATATATTTTTTCTTCTTTTCCTTCCTATTTCTGCTGTTACTAGTATAAAGGGGCCTCTATCCAACAGAGCCAGTCTGCTCTGTTCTGACACAACCTCTTCATTTGAGTGAGAGTTTCCCTCTACCTGCTCCTATTCACCGGATGTGGTCTTCATACATAATCCTTGGATGTCCTCGAGGTCTTATCCCTAGCCCATTACCTTTTTGGGTTGCCATTCTTCATCTATGCAACATACATGGTTGAACCACTTGAGCTGTTATTTTTCAAGGAAGCTCTTGAGTTCTACAACTTGTAATTGATACCTTACAAGGTCTCTCCTTGTTTTACCGACCATTCTGTGCAGATATTTCATCTCTGCTCCAGTAATTCAGCTGATGTGCTTGTCTAGTATGATCCAGTTTCCACTTCCATATGCGAGTACAGGGAGGTAGACAGCCTTGTTAATGTGAAGCTTTGTTACTCTCCCCACATTTCGGTGTCCAATTATACTATTACAGATCTGGTAGTATATCTGGTTGCCTTTGTTTATAATGCTACCAATCTCAGCATTTATTTTACCTGACCTGCCTATGATGGTTTCTAGGTAGGGAAAAGGTTCGACAACCTCAAGAGTCTCACCACCATAAAATAACTGAACATCTTCATTTTCATGTTTGGGAACAACAAGAACATTGCTCTTAGTTGTATTGATCATCATGCTCTTTTTATTGAGCTCCTCTTTTCACTCTATAAGGGGTTGTTATATTTTTCCTAGAATCTGCAAGAAAAACAATGTTGTCAGCATACAGTAGGCTTTTGACAATGATAGGGCGCCTAGAAAAAATATATTATTTATGTTCCATCTACCGGTGGTTGGTTTGTTCTCCTTTTACATATTTTATGTATCTCGTCTAAGAAGCATAAAAATAAAAGAAGGCTAAAACTATTACCCTGTCTAACTCCTTAATCCTTCTGGAATGTACTTGTCTCTTTCCCATTGATTCGTACAACTCCTTATATATTTTATAATAGGCGATGATTGACCTATAATTTTTGTATTCTGTTATACTGCCATTTTTTAGAATGGGAATTATAACACTAAAACTCCAATCCTCTAAAACTGCTGTGGAATCCCATATTTTTTTAAATAGCCCTTGAAGAGCCTTCACAAGCTCTTGGCCACCATATTTGATGAATACTGGATAAATGCCATCTCTTTCCTGGAGATATTCCAACTTTTATTTTCTCCATAGCCCCTGTTATCTCCTCCTTCTCTATTTCTTCCTGGCTTGTGTTACCATTGACGATAATTGGTAGAATTATACATTCTTCCTTCTCAAAGTGGGCCTTTCATTTGTCAAGAATTCCATTTGTCTCTGAAATTATAAGTCCATTCTTGTCTTTGACATTTCTAACAGGCTTCTCATGTTTTCTGTTAACTGTTTAGCAGAATTTCTTAAAATTATCTCAATGATCCTCTTCATCCTGGCCGAATTCTTCCTAGATTCTCCTTTCTGCTGCCTGCTCTGATACCTTAGTCATTCCTTGCCCTTCGATAATCGATTAATTTTCCTCGAGTCTTATGTTGAAGGTATGATTTCCAGGTTTGCTTCTTCTAGCCGACCAACTCCTTTATTTCCTTATCCCACCATTTGGTACACTTTCCTTTACTGGATACCCAGTGCATGACACATTTCCCTCTGACTTCAGCATTATCATCCTACATTCAAGTTTTATGCAGTAATCCATCCTTTTCACTGGGTCATCAAGGGCGCAGACCTTGAAGGTCTCATACTTTCAAAATCGGGGTGTCTGCCCCATAACTTATATGTGGTCAGAGCCTATCTTTGTTCCATGAATGGCTTTCAAGTCAGTGAAGCAACTTCTAATGTTGTGGTCATATATTAGATTATCTATTATGCTATTTCGGCCTTCATTAGAGAATGTTATTTTATGAACCCTCTTGTTTGGGTAGAACGAGTTGCCAACAAGTGGCCTAAAATAATGATAATCAAACAAACACAATATTTTTTTTTTCATTTTATATTTTTTTTAAGAAAATGTTTTTATAATATTAGTCTAATCGCTTTATGATTTCTGACATAAGTAAATTTGATTTTGTTAATTATAAGATTTTTCTATTTTTATACCTGAGAATTTATATTCTTATTACAAGTGCACAATGAAAAAAAAAGTTTAACTAATTAAAATCATGTTAAAAATTATTACTTTAATATCTCTTAAACAAAAAATATTTAACATCATTATAAACACACTCTCGAGAAACATATTTCTAATAATTGTTGGTATTATTTTAATACGGTATTATTCATTTAATTTTTTATCATTTTTCTTTGTTATATGACAAAAAAGTAATAGGCCAACAGTGAATAAAACACTCTAAAATGGTGTTAAGGTTCTGAGAACATTTTATTATAAGTATAAAGGTATTACCGGTCAGCATTTATTCCAATTTAAAATAAATGTATCCATTCAATCGTACCTTTCTTATTAAAAATAGAACAGTTGGAAGGAGTTAGGCTAGAAGGGGGAATGTCCAGTAATCACAGTTCTGAATAAATTGCAATAGTAAAATACAAAGTCTGTATTCTTTCTCTTTGGAAACATATTCTTAAACTCCAAAACATGTGAAAAGCCTCTTTCTAGCCTCTATGAGACCGACCCCTTAATGTGATAGTACTTAGAACAAGCTAACAGGCGGCAATGAAATCTCAGTTTCAATTTTTTTGGACATTTTCTCTTTTAGCCTAACACCCTTCAGTTGACTGTAAGAAATATATATGAAGAAGATATTCTAGAATACAGTCAGAAAAAAGAAAAAACAAGTCCGAGTTAAAAAACCTTTAATGGAGGGATAATGTTTTGGCCACCAAACTCCATTAAAGTTTTATTTTAAATTGGACATAATTTTCCTTTCTCTTGACTGAATCCCAAACTAGGTTCTTCATATATATATATATATATATATATATATATATTTTTTTATATATATAATACTTAAATACTTATTCTGTTTGGCTCATTGGCTCAGACTTTTTTTGCAAATCATGCCTAAGAACAAACTAGATATTATTAACTTGAACATGTTTAAAAAAAAAATTAATAATTTTTGTTTCGTAAATACCTAGAAAATATAAATTGAAAAAAAAAAAAGAAAAAAAAGTTTATAAGCTGATACTTCAAAATCAATAGTACCTTGCTTTTATTTTTTTAATTTTTGTAACATATATTTATAATGTCATCATAGTCATCATCAGACAAAAAGAACATAGATGGGAGCTACTATTAGGAGGGAGGGACAAATAAAGCACTTTGCGCCATTTCATCTCCTAGGACACAAAGTATCTGATTGGTTCTTCATGCTATGAAGCAAGGTTGAGTCAAGTTAACCAAATAGACTTAAGGGAAAGTGTTTTAAAAGTTCACTATTTGCTAAATTGTTTCTATCAATAATTTGGTGTCCGTTTATCTATATCTTATCTATCTATATTTAATAAAAATGACGGTAACAAAGTAGGAGGCTATACTTTCTTATGTTGTTGGTTGAAGTAGAGCCTCAATAATCCCTCTTCCCCTAGTCCTACCCTCCAGGTATTCTGATCCTCTTTTTAACCTTCCTCTGCTCGTGCCAATTTCCGTAACACAAGCGGTTGTGCATTGTACAAAGTACAACACTCTGTTATATCCGTTTTTGTCCAAACTTTATTTTAAATCTATTAAATAAAATATTTTGACCATTCTACATTTCAACAAGAACAATGCATGTATAGTATAATATTTTACCTGAGAGGATAATATTTTGAACATAAATGAAAATGTGTTTATGATTGAAAATTATAAAAAAAAAATTTTATTTATAATATTACAGTAAAATATAATTATTTGTATTTCTAAAATGATTGTTTTTATGAACAATTATTGCAAACATCTTTTTTCGAGGAATAATTTTTACAAATAAATTATAGAAATCCCCAGGCTCTTATCCCTACTGCATCTTCATCTCTACCCTCAACATCAATTTCTGTATCGTGATTTAGAATGTTTTCTATTTCCTCTTTACTCAAATCCAAATTTTGATTTGATTGCCCTATTATTTTTTTTCTTCATCTAACTCCTACAAAATTCGAGGAATATCCTTCAATTTCATAGGTTTCCACCTAATGAAAACATTCCAAGCAATTAATACTTTGCTCACTAAAATAAACAAAAGTAAAAAGGCAAAAGAATCCTATTAACATTATTTCATTTCTTGTTGATTGCTGGAAAAGGGATGAGACATAATCAATACGAGAGTGGTTGCTTGTTGTACTTTGTAGAACACTGAGGACAATCACTGACTAAATATTTTCTATGCTGAAAACTATTACTCCAACCACAATGAAAAATTACTGGCGGCAAATAGAGGAATATCTCGAGGAATAGCTAAGCCAATTTTCCGAGGAGCTCACAAATATGAGAGAGTGAGAGAGAGAGAAAACAAATCAGGTGTTGTATAAAGTACGATGGCAGGACCAGAGGAAGGTTAATAAAGAGTCTTGGGGGGGGGGGGGGGGGGTGGATGAACAATATTTTTGCAGAATCCCTAATAGTCCAGTAAAATTGTACATTTTGGTACGTAAAAAGTTGGGTAGTTTTGATTTGTTTATATATTCTTAGTGTTGTGCTTGTATATGAAAATCCAAGTTTTGGATCAACTATCCACTGTTCTCTAATTTGTAGCATCAAATATACTCATGAACTTTTCTTTTTATCCCCAAAATACCTGCTGCATGTTTGGTTCTAAAGAAACTATTGTTATATGTAAAATTAGTCTAAACTAAATTAAATACAATTTGAGCAGAAAACAAGCTCTGTAGCTTAAACTGGAACTAAGATACTAGGTTTCAAATGTTCGGATTTCTCTCAAAAAGTGGCAGAAATTGTTTTTTTTTTTTTTTTTTTTTTTTTTTTACAGTTTGCTCTATGCTTCCTCAAGAATGATATTTAGAGCATACTTCATTATGAACTATTTTAAAAATGAGTTAATTTGCTATAAATCGAACGCAATGCATTGTCTTTATGACCAATGCTTATTTACATAAATAGCTGGCTAAAACATTTCTATGAAAACAAATTGGACTATTGGTGTATATAACATACATTTTTATTTCCTTCGCTGTTTTAAAATATTAATATATAACTTTTAATATAATTATAATATGCTTTTAACTATTAAAATCATGTACTTCATAGAAATCTCCTGTTAATCCGACATTTTAGCCGTTCCACCCTACCCCTTGGTCCCTACATGTGGGATTAGAGAGGTTCTACTCTACTGGTGTTGGTAGCTGGAGAACTAGTCCATTACATTGCTATCTTGGCCCTTTTTACCACCTTGAGGCAAATAGACATATGGATAAAGGTCGCCAATCTTTTCTAGTGATGGTTGTAGTGCTGCGATTTGATTTTTGAAACTGCCAAAAATAATTATTAACTATTTCAAATGGTATTTCTCATCCCAATGTGATCAATCCTTGAGGCCTCTGTCTTGTTGGAAATTTGATCCTGAATAAAAATTTTAAAATTATATATATTCCATTATTATTTTAATTATTTATATTTATTAGCATTTTAGTATGAAGCTAGTGTAAAAAAAAAAAAAAATTCCCATATTAGCGGAATAAATTGTGAACTGCAAATATCAATTTAGTAAAACTTCATTACTAACTAACCAGTGATTTGAGTTCTGCATTAACTAAGGATAAAACCATCTAGTATGATTCTTGTGGTTTAAGATTTATTCTTAGAACAAAGCCTGACAAAACTCAATATTTTTTAAGAACTTACATGAAGTATTAATGGTGCTATGTTCAGTGGAAGGTTTTTAGTCAGTGTTCAATTTCATTAAAATCATAAATTTTTGTTTAAATATTTAAAAATTCTTAGTTTGCCTGAACTGTTTTATTGAACTAAAATTATTTTAGCATCATAACCATGGATGATATTAACCATTTATGGAGATTTTGTTCTTACTTATTAGTATCAAAATGTATTTGGATTATATGTGGGTTTATTTAACCTATTAAAGTAAGGATTGAAAAATTGTTTGGTTTTTTGTTTCTAGCATTATTTAAAAGCATTTGCAGAACCTTATATATATTTTTTCCTTCTCCCCTTCCTAGCCGTTTCAGCAACATGGGGTTTTCCAGGCCGGGAGGGTGGGAAATGGGAAATTAATTTATCGGAATTAATTCCACCAAGCCATGGACCAGATTCAAAGTTATAAACATTGGTTTATGTCTGGTATATATGTCTCTGAGGTATGCCCGTTCCCGTATTTGCAAAACCATATTTAATGACAATCTGCTGTTGTTCCTTAAGGTAATATCTTAAGAGTCCCTTCCTCACAGTATATACAGCTAAAATACTACATCATCCAAGACTGTCCTAACTATTATATACGATGATAACCCCGGAGAGCTACTGGTGAATAATAATCCATTTATTGCATCCCAATCATATGTTCATTGTAATCAACATATTACAAATCTTCAAGAAAGGTAAAGAAACTGAAGAATTAAATAAAATCTTCTTCAGTATTATTCTTTAATATTCTTTAAAATCTTAAAACCCTCTTCAAATACTTCATTGTGAGCCTATGATTTCCTGTCCTAAAGTATTGTTTAATAATATTCACTTAATCCTAGTTAGACAGATTCGCTTCTTTCATGGAGTCCTTACACATTACTTAAACAAAAAGAAATGTCTCAATACATATTTTCAAATATTACAACATTTACTAAACATCACTCCAAGCTGTCAGTTAATTACTAAGACTTTTAGACGCATAGAGCTTTGGAGCTCCATTGATCCATCCAATTCATCTCATAAAATCCTCAATATTCTTTATCATGAAATAGATACATTTTTCCATAACGTTCTTCGTGTCCAATAAGTAGCTGATTTGGTATAAACCATATTTTTATCCATTGATAATAAAATTTAGAACTGTTCAAACTTGCAAATTTCTTAACTTGTTTCCTATCCATTCCTTATGACCTTCGAAGACATCTGAAAGCATGATTGCCCTGGGACCTTCTAACATAGAGCTTTTATTGGAGTTATGATATATATTGAGTAAAAATAATTTCTTTTTATTTATTAGTCTCTGGCTAAATATGTTAAGACAACTCTAAATATTGAAGTGGGTGCCAAATATTGAAGTTTCTTGTTTTTTAAATGGAAAGTTTTGTAGGATTCATTACTATAGGATGTGAAAAGTGAAGTGAACGATACTATGGCAATATATATAGATGTTAAAATCTTAATACCATCTCTTAAGATATTGTTTCTATTATTTTTATTTTTTTTTTTAATATTCAAACTTCATATCCTTTTGAACATGAAAAGATAATTATTATTTTAGGATTTTGGGTAAAACTATCGGCTCCAATACTCAGAAGGTTCCAGTTAGCTGAACCAACCTCTTAGCAGGATAAGCGTAAGATGTGTGGATTTGAGAAAAAACCTTCAAGCTTCCTGTTCTGATAAAGGTATTCGGAAGCCAAATTGTTATAAGCGGCTTAGATAGCATTATATCGTTGTGAGCTTTTTTTATTTTATTTTTTTACTGAGGCTTATTAATGCATTTTATGTGCATATTATTTATTTTATTTTTATTTTATTTTTTTAATTTGGTACAAGTACATGCATAATATTCAATGAGCTTTGCTTATATCACTAGTTTGTACAGACTTGCGCATTTTATAACATAGCAAGTAAGATACCAGACCTGGGCATTTAGAACAATATGCCTTGCTTAATATTTTTTTTAATGTTTGTTTTTAAATTTTTATATAATTTTAATGTATCGGTTAAGCTAAAATACATATAAAATAATTCTTCATAAAAATTACATTTAATCATTTAAATTGCCAATTTTTGTATCAATTAATTAACTTAAACATGATAGTATAGAAGTATCATTACAGTTAGGAATTGAAAAATTATTTACCACTTCTATGATATTTAGCTTATTAAAAAACAAGTTTCAAATGTTGGACACTCATCTTCAGTTCTAAAAACCTAAAAACATTCAGTCTTTTGAACAAATTTATAATAAAGGAATTTAAAAGATTTCTTCGCACAATAGCCAGTAATAACAGGTTTGGATAATGGAATCACTATTGATAACTTTAAAAACGAATCTACGAAAGAAACAACAAAAAAATACAAGTACTAATATCTACTCAAAAACCCTAAAGGATAGCCCCACCACCTATAAATACATTTTGATTCCATATTATGGCTCTATAACTACTAAAATTGGAAAGGAATTAAGAGTGATACGATCAAAACCAAATTTAAAATAAAAAAGCAATTGTCATCCTATTTACTTTTGACTAAAGACAAAATAGTTCCTTTTCAAAAAAAGTTGAGTATATGAACAAAACTGTAGTGATATGAAGCCAAATAAACGGGAAAAAATTATCACTGAATTTAAGATTAAAATTACAAATGCATTTGATAATGAACAATATAATTTCCGCTTCACAATTCATCTAAATGAAAATAATTATAAATTCAATGGAGAAAGACCAAGAAGTTTGCAAAAATTGCTGAAGATCGATAAATGAATAAAATTTATTGCTACAATATATTGTACTTTACTTTTCAGCCTCAATATTTGTTTGCTCATTCACTGAAACATTAATAGATAAATACAAAATTGTTTATTTAGGGACAGCAGTTTAAGAGAATAAAATTTCCTTCATTGGATGATGAAGCATTTTAACTAAACAAATATCAGTATAATGCTTTGTAATATTAAGAATAATGGTAGTCATGCAACCAAGTTTTAGGATTAAAAGAAAATTATTAAATTCTTTATAATAGTGTTGCTTCATAGATCCTGCACAAAAATCTGGTAGTGTTTTACCCCAGTGGAGTTGAGTTCTAAATCAAATCAATGAAGACTTAAAAGAATCCAAAATTAATTCAAGAGAATCAACCAATATTATATCGAGCAAAAACAAGAGAGTAAATCATAATAGGAGAACACAATAATTTTCCAAGAACGCATGCAAGAATGCAAATTCCCAGTTACTGAGTTCCTCTCCTCTAAAAGCACAAGGTATATCCAAACCATCGGAATAAAATGATGGCAAAAAGGACCCATATTGTCTGTTATAGCACATTTTGGGTGCCAGAAAAATCAGCAGCTAACTTTCGATAGTTTTGTAGAATATTCACATTATCACTATTTTTGTAAAGATTGATAGAAATTTAAAAAATCAAAGAAAAGTTATTCTTTGATTTTTCACAAGATCTAAACACAAACTATAAAACTCAACTATTTTTTAAATTGTATTTGAATCATACATAGGAGTGATATTAATACATCATGTAGAAAATAGTCTAAAATTAAATATTTATGATCCTTAGAAATAATAAAATTGTTTAAAGCCAATGCAAGTTTTTGTTAGTCCTATATTATTTTTTTTTTTTCTAAAGGAACAGAAAAACCAACCACTCTTAAAAGAAAACTTTGAGGTTTCTCCATTTACCTAAGGACCTACCCCCTTCATCTATCACATATTTCACTTTTTATCCAGATCTGCAACAAGTTGTTCTTCTCTCCCTTCCCTTTGTGAATACCAATATTATTTAATTTCCTGTCTCACATTTTTACATTAATATAATCTGTATATCAAACTGCTGATATTTTGAATATTAGTATACTTTTAGAGCTGAAGATGTATGTTTAACACTTGAAACCAATCTTCTAATAAACTAATTATCATAGAAATGGCAAAGAATCGATCCATTCCTAATTGTTTGTCAATGTTTTTAGTTTGTTTCTCCTTATATCCAAGTGTATATATATATATAGTTAATCTATTCCCATAACATTCCATAAAGTACCAAAGTGTACTGTAAATGAACCTGATTCATGTCTGGTACTCATTTTAGAACCCAGGAAGCCATTTGTCTTTCTTTCCTATCTGCTTTATTATTAAATAGTGTAAAATTAGGGTTTGAAACATATAGATAAAGCATAAGAATTTTAAACGTGAAGTAACACGATAATTAGTATGTTGGTGGTTTTTCATTATAATTGATCCTATGTTTCAATGGAGCGTTGGGAACGGATCTATCAAAGCTGACTGTAAAAACTATTTGCCAACTGAACTGTTGTAGGATACCATTGAACTGTTGAAACCATTACTTCAAGTATCTGAGGTTATCTATTATTCTATTGTTGAAGAGCTATGTCGATTGACTGGATGAATATATTGAGTAGGATGTTGAGAGGGATATAATAATAAAACAAACTGGCTCCCTTGAGTCTATTGGCTAAAGAAAGAATAACATGGAACATGATTTAGGGGTTGCCCCCTTGAACATCAATGCTCATTTGTTTTCTATTTTTTTTTTTTTTTTTTTCACTTACTTATGAGTCAGTTTTCTGTTTGAGATAAATTTTCAAATTAAATAGCTTAATTCTGCTGACTGTCTATGCCCCTTTTGTTCTTGATTTATTTAGATGACTAATTCAATTCTTTTCATTTTCTTTTTGTTAAATGGCAGTAATTTCATTTGAGATTATTCCCTATTTGTTTTATTGTTTATTCTTACATTTTATACTAATTAAAATGATGATAATTATCAAAACAACTTCGAGAGATCAAGAAAGATCGGTCAAATCCGAGTCAAAATTTTTTATTCCGTATTAGGAGAAACAGAGATAAAAGCAGCTCAATCATAAGAACTTGCCTCCTAGTAAAGGTTATTTAGTAAAAGAAGAGTTGAGCTCTTAACTGATCCTACTCTCCTAATATCGACCTATCAAAATACGCGCAACACCTTTGCATTCCCCAAAAACGTATTGCTTTTGACCTACTAGGTCATCAGTAAAGCACGTTCCATATTAAAAAATTAAGCAATATTAGGCAATAACAAACACATTTTTTTTTTTTTTTTTTTTTTTTTTTGCCAATGTAATCTGTTTTAATCAATAAAACAAAAAGAAATGAAATTACTGTTTTTTAACAGAAAGAAAATGAAGAATTGAATGAGTCATATTTAAAAAAATAAAGAACATAAGGGCATAGACAGTCAGCAGGATTGTGCTATTTAATTTGAAAATGTATCTTTTACAGAAAACTGGATCACAGGTAAGAGAAAAAAAAAAAAAAAAAAAAAAAAAAAAAAAAAAAAAAAAAAAAAAAAAAAAAAAAAAAAAAAAAAAAAGGCAATATTTGACATTCACGAACACATTTTATTATTTTTCCAATGTTTCAGCCATTTCATTTAGGCCATCACAAGGGCTAAAAACAAAAAATAGTCATTTACAGAAATAAACAAAGAAAAGGAAAAAAATAAAATGAATTAGGGTTAATAAAAAATTTGAAATGGTCTGCAAAAATGTAGATAAATACAATGATAAAGAAAATATAATGAAATATAATAGGGTCAATAAACAATATGAATATTGTACTTTAAGGATTGACTTTATTGTATGTACAGAAAGATTATCAAAAGATTTAATAAAAAAGAATAAAGTTATAATAAAAACATACCAGAAGGAAAGAATAAACTGAAAAGTTATAAACTGATGATATTTGTTTTACATCAGAGGATTTTTTTTTTTTTTAAATTAATATTTATTTGTACAATTTTAAACAGTTTATAAAGTATATTATATAATAAATGTAAAGTTATAGTCCCATATTCTCGCTACACTAGGGTATTTCTGCAAGAAATATGTTTTTGTTTTTTTTAATTCAATATGCTAAGCTTAGGGCTAAACATTGATAGATGAGGATAAGGCAAATAGTCAATCATAAAGTCAGGGATTCTTTAATTAATATTAAGGTTTATATTTTGTTTTTTAAAAAGACTTAATTGCATTTATTTATTAGTGTGAAATTTATTTCCCGGTTGCAGTATGGACTAGGTATCTTGTTTAAAAATTCTTCAGTGAGAAAATTTTTAGTTTAGTATGAATTATTTGTTTAAAACATTTTTTTTTTTTAAATATTTTTACCTTCTCGAATTTGGCTCAGGGTGAGCAATAATTATTGACCAGTAGTATACCTCATAGAAACATTTATTCAGAATCTTTTTTATTTGTTTAAAAATTTTAACACTTTTAGAAAAGAAAGAAAGAAATCATTGTAATATAATTACCATAAACCTATATTAAAAAAAATATATATATATTTATTTATATAATACTCCATTTTGTCTAAAACCATAAAATAGATGAATTTTGAAATAAATAAGATCTTTTTAGGCTAATATACTGTCACTCTGTTTAAGAGACCTCCATTAAAAATTTTTTTAAAATAAAAAATTGCTATTTCTTTCCCCGTTTTTTAACTTTCTTCATAATTATGTTATGTTGTTTTAAATTGAAGTCAAAATAGAATAAAATTTATTTTTATATCTATACCAGCAGTCACGTGGTTCTTGGTAAGAAGAAGATGGTTAGGGATGCAGTCAGGTTGATAAAATTACACATTCAAGTTTAAAAATAACTTTATATTCAGAGTGCCGACGTTTAACCCTGAAGAAGACCTGCAACTTCTTCAGGGCTAAAATAACTGAAAAAGACTTGCAAGGGAGGTCGAAACTTCGGCACTCCAAATATAAAGTTTTTTTTAATACTTGGGTGTGTAATTTTATCAACATGACTGCATCCCTCAGTATCTTCAGAACCATTAAATCTTACAGTCAACCATACTATTTTCATTGTTTTTTTTGTTGTTTTTTAAATTTTAAAACAACCATTAGAATCATAATGGTGTATATTGATTGACTATTTATAAATGGAGAAGATGATGGTTTAGGGTGCTGCTAGCAGAAACACAGTAATAAATAATTAATTTATAATGTCGATGTTTCGGCTTATTGTGCAAGCATTCATCTGGGATATGAAAAAAAAAAAAAAAGAAATAAAAGCTACAGGGTGGCCACAAGACTAGAATTCCTTGAAAACCTGGAATTATTCTTGAATTTTTAATCATAGGAAAATTCAGGGAATTATGCTTGAATTTTACATATTCCCCTGGAATTCTGTAAGATTGTTAGATAATAAAATAAAAAAATTAAAAAAAAGGATTTATTTACTCATCTTCAATTTAAATGAAAATGAATGTAATGTATTAAAACATTAAATGCCCCCGATGTTTCATGAATTCAATTTAATATAAAATTCACAATCTCTTAAAACAAATTAAGGCCGAATGTGGGATATCAGAGTAACATATTACAGTGGTAAAATTGAGCAGTTACAAAAAAAAAAAAAAAAAAAAAAAAAAAAACTAAGAAAATAAAAAGTGATAAAAATCAACAAAGAACAGAAATAAATGATGATATGCTAGGAATAATTTAATAAAATAATGAAAGAAATAAACAATATTGACCTATAATCTACGACAGTAACCCACAGCATACATGGAAAAACATCATGTTCTACCCCTATTTGTTTCAAATTTTATCTTAATTGTGAAATTTTTAATTATTTAAAACAAAATCATTGATAAAGAAAAAATTTCCCATAAAAAAAATATTCAGATAATTAAAAAAACAAAGGTTTTAAAAATTTCTATTACAGAAAATATCGTTCTAGTACTTCTATCAATCACACAAAATATACTAAATAAAATCAATGAAAATCATGCTAGAGAAAAACTGTTTTGTATTAAATTTCACCTGGAATTTTATAAAAATTAACCTGGAAAATCTTGAATAATACTTGAATTTTTTTTCCTGACTTGGTGACCACCTTCAGTTATTACTAGGAATAGAGGGAATTTAAACCACATTAAAAAAAATAAATAAGCGTGTATGGTATGTATTACAAATGTACAAATGAGGTGTATAAAATATGATAAGGTTTATTTATTTTTTCTGTTATATTTATCTATGCTATTTTATATATCTCGTGTGTATATTTGTAATGACATACCCAATTTCTTTATTTCTTTATTTTAATTGTGTTTATATTCTGTCTGTCATATTTTTTTTTTTTTTTTTTTTTATTTACTTGATCAAGGCTTTATCTGTCGTTGGCACAATAACTTAATTATTTATTATTGTCTTTCAATTCACCACACCTACAACCCTCATTTCCTCAAACCATTTAAATTGTTTTGGTTAGTTACTCATTGTCCAGGTCTGGATAACACATTAATACCTACATTACAAAAATAATTGAAGTTTTAAGTAATGCTTTAATATCTAAGTTGTGAAAGGCTTTTGTGAATGTAGTTGAGAACTGGAGACATATTCTGGGATATGATATGAGCATGTTAGTATAGGTAATGGGAATTTTGCCAAGGTTTTAGGTTTTCAAATAGTAGCCCTATCTTTTCCCCACTCAGCTTGGTAGTTTTTATAGGAAGGGGATAAAAAATTTAGAAACATGTGTTTAGCAAATAGTACTTGTATTGCAATTTCGAGGATAAACTCTGTGGATTTTATAAAATATTTTTACATTCATGTATCGGGATGTATAGATTAGAATAAAATTAATGATTTTTATTTTTGGAAATTATTTTTTGTATTGTTTTCCATAATGACAACAGATGGATGTGATTATAAAATGTTTCTGCTTTAATGGTTTCAGTGTCAATCATGCACAGTATATATGTCACATAAATACAGATATATAAACTGTTTTATAGGCAGGAAATAATTCATTATACAATATCCTCATTAATGTTCAGAATTTCCCATTGATTAATAATCTAAAATTGTTTGTTTATTTTTTTTTTTCAAATTGTTTTTAATATGCCACAAAGACATTAGCTTTGTTTTTAAAAACAACTAATTCTACTATATAATGTATTAAAAGCAACTAAGAATAATAACTTTCTTAAAAATTATTTCCTGTTTGCAAAACCATGGGTGAAAACATCTCAGAAACAATGATACTTCTTGAGAGCCTTAGAAATTTTTTATTTATAAATTCATTTCTTAAAAGTTCCTTACCGATTTCACTGTTGTCAAAGTAAAAACAAGGAGAGATTATATCTATAGTCAGAGGAAGTACCTAGAATACTTTTATCATTTGTGCAGGAGGAAGATAATCTTTGCCATCAGAAAGCTCATCAGAAACAGTGAGCGATTCCAGTCCTTGCTAAATAAAACTTCCTTGTGCAGAAAGGCAATAGAGGATGATAAAGGAAGTGGTAAATGAAAAAGGAGAGGATATTCATCAATTACCAAATAGGGAAGGAACAAAGAGGAATGCCTAAGTACAACATAGAAAATAAAAGAAATCTTGAAACAAATACAAACTGCAATTTATTGTAAGCAAGATACATAAAAAAATAGCATTTGGGATAAATAAAGATCTATTTGATATCAAGAAAGACTGAATTACTGGGCAACTACTGAAAAGCAAAGTTTAATCAATTTCTTGAAAAATTATAAGTCAATTGCTACTTTTATATAAAAAGAATTTGTCAGACCAGGATCATTGATACTATTAATATTATTATTAGATAAATTCTTTAAAATTTCTACTTAGTAAAATCTATTCATATATAATACTATATACTTGCATATTATAAAATTATAATCAGGACCTTAATTATAATCATAATATTAATATTTTAATTATTTCTGACACAACCTGATATTAAGGCTATACTAACTCAAATTATCTTCAGTGGCATACCAATCTCTTACCAATTTATGCTTGATTATAGTATTTTCATTTAATAGTTAATCTTGTTTAGAAAGAAAGTTAATCTTTACAGCAGCAAAGTTTCTATGAAAATATAATCTGAAATATGTTTTAGCTTCTTTACTTGCTCATAAAATAAGTAGATATAACTTTAAACAACATTATTTTTTAACTAACAAAATATCGTGGAGTTGCAAGTTAAACACACTAGGTAAACATTATCTATTTTCCAATTTTCTTCTTTTTTTGACCCCATAAAAATGTTTCTATTGATGAAATGCTCCATATCTTTATTATATGTAAAAAGAAAAAAAAAAAAAAAGTAATCATAAGGTATAGTTGACTGTGATATATATAGGAGATGTAGATAATTAGGGTAGGCAGTCAAAGATATTCAGCAGATCAAAATAAAATGTTTATTTTATTCTAATTCTTAAAGCCAACACTTCGACTTGCAATGCTAGTCTTCATCAGGGCTAGAAAAAAAGAAAACAAGCAAAGAGGTATGACTACATTGTAAAAATATATGAATAAACACACACCAGAACATATAGGAATGAGTGAGAAAAATGAATAAACATAAGATGAAACATAAATAACTGTATAAGAGTAAGGATAGTAACTTAAAGGCAATATATAAAGGCCATAAGGCCAGTAAAGACTATTGAATTGAGGCTAAAATGAGAATTAAAATGGGTGATAGTTACTTAAATGCTAATGAGTAATCTCGACAAAATAATTGGTGAACATAAACAGTGTAGATGCTAAGTTGTTGAGATAATGAGAACAAGTTATTGAGTTAATACTTAAAGGAGTTAATACTTAATGAGTAGATACAGAGTTACTGATATATTGAGGACAGATAACTGAAATAATAACTGAAGGCATCGAAGCCAGTACAATAAATGTAAACTATTGAATTAGAATTGAAAAGAATATTTCAGGAGTGATAATGAATGAGTAAGTATATCTATATATATTTACTCATCAGTATTTATATTAATACACCCTACATTTATATTAACACCCCTAACCACCCCTATTTACTCATTCATTATCACTCCTGAAATATTCTTTTCAATTCTAATTCAATAGTTTACATTTATTGTACTGGCTTCGATGCCTTCAGATATTATTTCAGTTATCTGTCCTCAATATATCAGTAACTCTGTAGCTACTCATTAAGTATTAACTCCTTTAAGTATTAACTCAATAACTTGTTCTCATTATCTCAACAACTTAGCATCTACACTGTTTATGTTCACCAATTATTTTGTCGAGATTACTCATTAGCATTTAAGTAACTATCACCCATTTTAATTCTCATTTTAGCCTCAATTCAATAGTCTTTACTGGCCTTATGGCCTTTATATATTGCCTTTAAGTTACTATCCTTACTCTTATACAGATATTTATGTTTCATCTTATGTTTATTCATTTTTCTCACTCATTCCTATATGTTCTGGTGTGTGTTTATTCATATATTTTTACAATGTAGTCATACCTCTTTGCTTGTTTTCTTTTTTTCTAGCCCTGATGAAGACTTGCATTGCAAGTCGAAACGTTGGCTTTAAGAATTAGAATAAAATAAACATTTTATTTTGATCTGCTGAAAAAAAAAAATATAAAAATTGTCTTATATATTTTTATTTTATTTTTTTTCAAAGTTTTAAACAATAATACAGCTCTTAATTTAAATAAATTATAAAATATATTTATATATTATATGATAAGGTGGTCATTAGTATAATAAATATAACAGCAAAATTATCTCCTGAATATATTTATTTATATTTTATGAATATATTATTTATATTTATGAATATTTAATATATTTATATTTATTTAATCGAAAAATATTTACAATTTAGCAACATTTCTTGGCGTATGCCACATTTTCAAGCTCTTAAAATATTCTTCATAGTCAAAAATAAAGAGGTTTACTAAAACGTTTCATCATTTGATAAATATGCTATTTCTTTTTTAATTAAATTGATTTGGCATAAAAACTTAATTCTAAGGTTTGTTAGATTGCAGTATCATTAATAAAACTTAATTATTGAACTTAAAAAATAATTTTATTAATCATGTTGTAGTGTAACAAACCTTAAAATAAGAAACGTTGCCCAGTTGTAAATGTTTTTGGATAAATTAAATATTTATGTTCAGGAGATAATTTTGTTATTATACTTTTTATAAATTATAAAGTTATTTCTGCTAAAAATAAAATAATAAAACAAAATAATTGTAAATATTTTCCCCATAAATGAGCAATTAGTAAATGAATTTTCTTAACCCAATATTGTAGATTCTGTTTTGTTTTTTTAATCATAGTATGATTTGTCCACGGTACTGAACCCAAGACCCTAAGTAAAGTAAATTGCTGACTTTTGCTTTATTTGTCTAAAAAAACACTCCATTACAGACTGGCTCATTTGTAAAAACAGAAGAAAAATATCAGATAAACAAAAACCTGTAGCTACATGTACAGACGGCTATAAAGCTATAAACAAAGCACCCCCAACATTGCTGATGTCTCCCAAATCCTAACTGAAGCAATGATTAGCTATGACTAGTTCGCCAAAGTCAAAGTCTGTCCATCTCTATTATTAAGTCATGGTATTATATTTTGTATGATGACTTTTTATTTCACAAAGAATTTCACTTTTCTTTTCCAACTCTCAAACCTTATTCCCTTTAGGTCAATAAAATATCTCTTAGTCATGTTTCTTAACCATTTCTATTGAGTTCAATACACTTTCTATTTTTTAAAAAAATGAACTAATGGCAGAGTTGAATGATTATAGTTCATTTCTTTGGCCTTAATCCATACTATCTTTTATTACACGACCAGTGAAAACTGCCAAATAGATGCAGTTAGATGTTCCTTTATTTTTGTTTTTGAATTTCTAATTATGTGAATACTTATATGAATTGGTATACTAACTAAATAGAATTAAATCCACAAAAGATGATGCTTACATTTTTCATTCCCCACAAATTTATTAATCCTGCATGTATCCTTCAGAAAGTGTGAAGTCACATCAGTAATCCTTAAATCTCATAATGGTTCTGCTGCTTAGAAAAAACGTCTAGATTGTTCTTTAATTAGTTATTTAACTTCATTACCAATGGCTAGAAAGTTCTTTGAAGTTGTAAAGATTCACCTTGGCCTATTTCAATTCCATTTCACAGTAAAAAATAAAGTAATAAAACTGTGAGGTAAGCTACAATTAATTTCCCTGTAAATGTACAAATTACTTAGGAGATATATTTCTTTTATTATATATAGTAAAAAGAAATGAAAATTAAAAAAAAAAAAAAAAAAATGAAATAAATAACTAAAATTTTGAATATTGCTTACAATACAATTTGAATATGCTATTTTCACAAAACATTTCCATCAGGTCTGGTAGTTTTATTAGAGAACCTAGTTTTTACTAGTTAAAGTGTTAATTTTTTTTTTTTTTTTTTTTTTTTTTTTTTGTACTATTCATATTTTACTATCAATTGTCAAAACTTCCTAGATGCCTTGAAGTTATGGATTAGTGATGAGGTGTTGTAATTCTTTTTACAAAGTTTCATAAGTTTTTTGTTTCAAATAATATTAGTTAGAAAATGTATATTAATTCTAAAACAATCATAATTCAATAGTGAGATATAAAGTAGTATCTAGTTTAAAATAAAAATAAATGGTTATGAAAGGAAATAAAATAGTCTGTATAGTTAAAAAAAAAAAAAAAAAAAAGCACAAATTTATTGCACAAAAAATACACCATGTTATATTAAATTTTATAAACTAATTACATTAGTAAAATATTTAGTAGTTAAAAATATAATTTTATATGTCTTCCATTAAAATGTGTAAATGTCACTATAGTCTTTCAAATTAAAATTGTTTTAAATTCATTATTTTTTTATTTCTTTACTAGACCTTTAATAACCACTATTATTACTAAGACATTTTATGTTTTAGTGTTGGTGTAGTGTGATATGTTTTAAAAATGAAAATTGATCTGTAGTGAAGGTTGTTGGTGATGGACCAATAATATTCTAATGTTCTCCTAGTTATGTTTTTTGATAAAACAATCAAAATGGTATCCCTCTATATCTTGATAACCGGCTTCTTGATGTTCAATTAAATGATAATTCAAAGTCAAATATCAATTTAAACACATAATCTCTATCCATACATACCACTGACTTAGATTTTCAACTTCTACTTCATAATAGTTGGCTTTATCCTGATACTTTCTTTCCTTTCATGAACTTCTTGATGGTCTCTGCCACACATTGATGGCTTGCCATCCATCCCTCTCTGAAAGCGGACATCAGCTGATTGATATCTACATTTGGAAGAGGTTCAGAAACTTTTAGGAACTTTTCACTCTCTTAATGAAAACAGGAAAAGATGAAGAATTCATTTTCTGCATTCTCATCTACTGTTGGGAATGCTACTATTATCTGGACTAATGATTTCAGATCCCAGTTAGCAACAAGGGAGCTGTAATGAATGTCTCCATGCTTCCTGCACAATGGACCGCTGACAGGGGGGGGGGGATCCCTGACATTTGTTTTATCAATGTCATTAACAAGTTAATAATAATTATTAGTTAAGAAAATTGTTAAGAATAATTGAATTTCAGAGTTGTTTTAGTTTAAATACTTTTTGCTAATTTTTTGAATTTGTAATTAAGTTTTACATTTTCATACCTTTGGTTGCCATCATCAAAAGTGCAATTTGATATAAAAACGATTCTATGGCTATTTCTCGTATTAGGAAATATATCAAACAATGCAGTTTATTAGTAAATAAAGAATTTTTTTTTTTTTGGATGATGGGTGGGGAGGAGGGGAGTTAGAGGGCCCTAAATATATTTGCCCCAGAGTCTGGTTTGGCTCTTAGCGGCCCTGCCTGTCCATCCAGGGCTTTCAGAACAAAGCATAATTAACAATCATATTATCGTTATAAATAATCTTACTTATTCATTTTTTTATGTATTTTATATTTATAATAAAGGAATTATAAGACCAGAAATTTTGTTAGAACAGAACATGATAATTTTGATTATTATCACTTATAATGCCATAAATAATTTTTAAACTTTATAGTTATAGAAAAGAAGGAGTGGGGCATAGTCTAATGGCAATGCACTTGGAAAAAAAGTCCATTATCCTAGCAACTAGATAATCAACCATCGCAGGGTGGTGTATGTTGCTAAGACAATTAACCTTCTCCCTTCATCCAGAAATATCCAACACTTCTTTAATTTAATTATTGTTGTTAATTTATCTTATCATCAGGCATCATTGCTGTAAGATCACCCTCAACATAGCCGGCTAACCTTCATTGTTCGGATGATACTAACATTGCTAGATAGATCTATCAGTTCTTAATTAGTCCTCCCTCTCCCCATTCCTTTTATTCAGGAAGGTAAATACTAGGATTTAAATCCCAAGAAGGTGCTAAATATTCTTCTAAAAATCTATTTATCTAGTTAGGCGTTACAACAACTAAGGAGTCATGGCCTCCACCTTTTTCACCTTTTTTTTCACCCTAGCCTTTTCATGCCTATGGGGTTTTGGCAGCAGCAGGTTCAACATATGGGATTTATGTATGCCACTACTGCCAATAAAACTCTTTATTTCAAATTAAACTCTTTATTATATACAGAGCTTTTATGAGGCCAAATATATTTGGGAATACAATTCTGCAGTGCGGCAATGCTTGCACGCCTTAGCGACTGCACCTTCTTTTATTTCCTGTGTTGCGGACCGGCCATGCATAAGCACGCCTTAGCGACCACACAGTCATGGCCTCCACCAACACCAATTGCCATGCCTCCCTGTTGTGTGATGCCTCACACCAAGGTTCCTGGCATTGCTGTAAATGCAATCCTTTAAATTAATTTCAGTCTTCTGATCCTTGGCTACCATGCAGGATCTCTCTATGCAGTTTCTTGGGAATCATGTTGTTCATCAGTAATCCTTGCCACATGACCTGCCCTCCTGAGTTGGCCTAATTTTATAAACTTAAAGACATTGGGCTCATTATATCTAGCGTTTTTCCAACGTAACCACTCGCACCTTAACAGAATTGAGCCATAAATTCTTCTCAAGATCTTATGTTCGAATATTAACAGATCCTGCTCTTCAGCCTTCATAGTTATCCAGGTGTCGTATCCATATGTCAGAACTGGTTGGATGTGCATCTTGTAGAGAATTTTTTCTTCTAAGAAAAGGGTATTCAAATTTTAGGAGCACATTCTATTGAGCTTTTTGCAATTTCCAGCATTTGGACCCCTATGTCAAGATTGACTTAGAAAGTGCTTTATAAATGCTTATTTTGGTTATATTAGAGATAGTGTAACATCTAAAGAAGAGTTTGTAAACCTAAGTAACTCCTATTGGCAGCTATAACTATTATATTTCCTCTATTAAGTCATTGGGAGCATCTCAGATATTCAAATTCAGTGACTCAAAAGTATATTCTCCAATTTTGAAATGTGATTCTTTGGACCAATATTACTGTTTCTTGTTGATATTGACTTTAAATTAATTTACATTTATACTACTCTATCAGGAATCCAAGTTATTATTTTTATCAATAGCTAACTTTTTTTTCTTTTAAATTTAAAATTTTATTCATTGAGGCTTCTTACTATGCAAAAATTAAAAAAAACTAAATAAAAAAAATAATAATTATGATATTGAACCCTAATTCCATCCTTGCTCTTGTTTAATATACCATTTTCTGGATTGTGATCTTCTCTATTTATTTCATCTCTTCTTTTTGTGGAGTTTTCTTTGTCTTATACACTCAAAGAAAACTGAAACTTATTACACTTATTTATTTAACTAGCCAATTCTTAAAAATTGATCCTTGTGGCTTTCACTTGTATTATGAAGATAATAATATCTGTCATCCCAGTGAATAAGCAGTTAAGTCGAATTTTGAGGAAAATGAGTTAAGTGAATAAAAAGAAACATGGAGGTGTTTTCTTTATGGTGAATAAGTGTTTAAGTAAGATGTCCATTTTAAATAACTATGTTTTAAAATGAATATCTCCACTGGGTGATACCCCTCAGTCATGCCTATCAAGCCACATTTTTTATAAATTATTTACGCATATCTTCTGGTTGTCCCCATAGGTGGAGATTAAAAAAAAATAATAAACATCTTACTTAAACACTTATTCACCAGAAAGAAAATACCTCCATGTTTCTTTTTAGTCACTTAACTCATTTTGGTCAAAATTCGACTTGAACACTTATTCAATAGAGTGACTGATATATCCTTATCATTTCTTTACATGAAATAAACAATAAACTATCACCACAACATTTATTATACTGATAGGTTATTGGATTTTATATTACATTTTTGTAATAGTCTTTTCATTTCATAAAGTATTATGTTTGTGTTAATAAATCGAAAAGATTGAAGTATTGAGCAGATGTGGGAGGGTTTATGTGAATAGGGTTCTGGAGAAGAAATGAAAAATTGTGAATCTGAATTTTTCATTGGTTATAGGACTTGTGTATATATATATATATATATATATATATATATATATATATATATATATATATATATATATATAAAATGTATTTAGTTCATGTTGAAATATGCACTACTTGAAAGCATGCCAATACAAATGAAATCTATTCATTAAGTCCATACAGTTCAGTCAGAGTTGGTGATTTCCTCTAGAGTGGTTTAAGGTAGAATCATCCACAAAAACAGCTGATTTTTTAAACTTTTAAAAGTAAAACATATATGTATATATATATAAAATAGTAGTCTGTTGCTACTGATCATGTAGTTAATTTAAATTTAACTTAAAACTAAAATGGTGTCTTTATTTATGATCCATAACTATTAGTAGTTTCAGGCGTCTAAGTTAAGTAGCCAGTGGCTGCGGAAAAAAGCATTGCTGGCTAATCCTGATTTCTTCACAAAATTTTCTTTTGAAATACCATTTGAGGGCTTCATTGTGTTTAGTGGTTTAGTTAATTTACTCATATTAGCCAAAATATGAAATAAATGAAGCTATTATAGCTTATTCTTTGATCTATACAATTCAAAAACGAGCTAAGTCTATTTTACATAATTTCTTAAGGTGGCCAGTGATGATCGTTCCAAATGGAGCATTGGAGTGGAGTGGTGGAGTGGTGGCAATTTCAGGGCCCCACTGACGATCACTCCATTCTTTCATTCCATAGGGCTATGATTACTAATGGTTTAATAGTAATTTATTAATATTAACATTAATAATTAATATTAAAATTATTGTTAATAAGACGGGCTACAGGTGGTTAGGACAGGCTTTGTAAGTGATTAGTAATCATGGATTTTATTATTATTATAAATTTTATATTAAATCTAAATAAAAATGTAATATTTTTTTTTCATTATTATTATTATTATTATTTTTATTTATTTTTTTTGACACAAAACGGCCTTATAGACCACGTGAATATCGTTTCCTCCCAAGGCTCCCCACACATCTCTTCACATTATTATTATTATTGTTAGTATTTTATTTTTTAGGATGTTTCAATAAACAAATATTGACAGAAAAAAATATATTATATATTACATTATAACAAAAACATGACTTCCAATTACCAGATAGTTTGTATAGTAAATTGCCACTTGACAGGCTTTACAAAAAAGAATTTAGTCTAATTGCTATTAAGGGCATACATTTTTAAACATTTGTTAAAAAAAAAAAAAAAATTTAAAACTAACAAAAATTAAAAGATAACTTAAATATTCATCATCATGATAAGGAATGATGTATTAAAAGTTTCAAGTATTAAAAAAGAGATTTTATCAATTTGCCGATTAATGAAAAAACACCAAACTTTTAATCGCGTTTTTCCACGAATATGATTTTTGCACCAAACAGACTATTCACAGGTACCAGAGAATTAATATTTTTAAAAATTGAATAATTTATTTTCTAACATCAATGAAAATTGAATTTAATGCATATATTTCATTCGGAAGATTGAGCTTCCAGTAGTGTAAGTAGCTCCCTAAGTTTTCTCCAGTTTATAATTTATTTTTATTATGTTTTGTATCATATTGTGAAGAAAATAAAGAATTGATAATTTTATTTTCTATTTAATTATTGATAATGTGTTCACATCATTTAATAATTAATAATTTTTAATTGAAATAAAATAGATCTGAAAATCCGAGTCTCGATCGTATAATCAAAATAGACAATAACATATTATATTGTACAGAATTATCACGTTTGGTAAAACGTTTTTTGTGGTTTTCTACAATCAGGATAGCTCTTTATACATGGTGATAAAAGGTGTAACGAATTCTTGCCTAGCAGACATTGTTAACAGAAGTGATCGCCAGTTTTCCCCACGCACAAGCGCTCCATCGATCACTCCTCAAGCGAGTGATGGACTTTTGGCGTGGCGCGATGGACGCTGCTCCAAAAAACTCGGATTTGCACACACACGGTCAATCCGCGGTCCCTTTGGCGTGGAGCGGTGGTGTGGAGCGATCGTCAGTGGCCACCTTCAAATGTTATGCTAGATCATCAGTGAGCGGGAAGGATTTTTTTCCGAAAAAAAAAATCACAATGAAAATATGTTGTACGTGTATTTGCAATGCGGGGGAAATGCTGGGCTTGACTCAAGGAGTATGAAATACTGGAGAGCAGTGGCGCAACCAGGATTACTATCAGGGGGGCTGGGTTTAAATATCCCAACTATATTTGTCAATTGAAAATTTTACTAATTTATATCTTACAATAATGAGAATATGGGAAAATGTTCCTTAAAGTCTAAATTTAATTCAGTATGTGATTTTAGTAAAAATAAATTAGTCGTTTCGGTCGCCTGGGGGGATTGCACTTGGTTGCGCCAGTGCTAAAGAGAATACCTTTGATTATGCTGCGGCGCATTATATGTAGGTACGCCACTATGTCTAATTAATAAAATTTTCTCAAGAACTGAGTGACCACCCTTTCCATAATTCCCGGGATGGTTCCGATATATTTCGATTGTTCTTTTTGTCAGAAAGATTTCTTTTCCATATGTTTTTTAACATTCGACATTTTCATAAGTTTGCATATAGACTATGTACAACATGGCGACCATAGTTTATTTTGCCTTCTGCATTCCACCGTCTTACCAAATTCCTCGTTTTCTCAGACATGAACTAGTATTCACATAGAAGTTAACAGATATATGCAACCCGTGTTTTGTCAATATAAAAATGTTAATAAACACAGAAGTAAACATTCTAAAATGAAAACATTATTATGTCACTTAAGCTAGCACCTATAATTGGAAAATGAAAGTTCAAAGGCAAAAAATTGTGATAAAGGCAAATATTTATTTTAAAGGAAATTAAGGAACAAGGGATCCTCGAAATTCAATTTATTTCAAAATACTTTTATTATTTTTTCATAACCCTACCCCAATAATCATCAAAATTTTTACCAACCTGCAATATGTATATAAAGTCGCTGAAAGAAGTATTGGCAAAACATCTTTTCATGGGTTGAAAGCAAAAGAACAAGACATTTAGTTTCAATAATATATGTATTTAAACGAAAATTAATTTTTGCAACAGTATCTGATGTCAATTGTAAACAAGAATTCTTTTTATAGCAATATATTATGAAAATAAGATGAACTCTAAAAAACTATTGGCGAGAAAAACAAACTTTTTTTTTGTATAGTACTTGGTTTGAAGACCTTTTACCTCAACAACAGGTTGCATCCTCCTAGGTATCGAGTGCACTAAATTTTTTATACCGGCAGTTGACACTTGCCGATCCAAGACGAGGGCAGGCGAGCACGATTGTGTACTGGGTCGCCCTCTGTTAGCTCGCCTTTGCTCTACTCTGCTCACCAGCGCTCCAAAATAATTAGGGTGCTGTGCACGAGTCAAAGGACCCGAGAGGACACTCACGCTTAAGCTCGTGATTCAGAATTCTGCGAATGGCAAGGGACTTCTGTTATTTATATTAAAGTTTCTTTTATTCGCATCTGTTATCTTAATGATATATTGAGTGGGATTTAACTAATTAGTTTGCTTAATGTCTATTAATTAATATTATAAATAACAATTTTAAACCTGATTAATTAGATCAGAAGATGTTTCATGATACCAAGAGATTCGAAGATGATAAGTTTGCAAAATTTATTTCTTGTATTTTATTTACAAATACTAAGTTGATGTATTGATTTAATACTGTTTGGTTGGTGTTGATTACTGTACAATCGTAAATATGGCCATAGTGGTTTAAATAGAATCAAAGTTTATCCAACAATAAAGACTCTTTTGCTGAACCTAGTGTTCCTCTTCTTTCCTTTGATCCAGTTGAGTAGTATCTCTTCACTTAAAATCGATTATATTAGCCTACTTATTAGCAAAAAAAAAAATAAATTAAATAAATTAAAAGGATGAGAGTAATTTTAAATTTCATTTATCAAATCAAGTGTATTTATCACATAAACATTTAATCTGGCAAACGAATGTGAAATGTTATCATGAATAATTATACCTTTTTGGGCAACTGTAAATATCCTATGTTACATTCAACATTCAACAAATACTAAGCCAGAAGACGTAATTTGCATATTACGAATATGATGGTTCACATGGTAACTTAAAGAACCAGAATCTCCATAAGCTATATATGTATCTCTCTCTGTACTTTGGGTTCACCATTTAATGTAAGTTTGAAGGTGATTTGAAGCCTTCGTATAACAGTTTATTTATTCAAGTGGCTACTACTGGCACAGTAACCTCTACCAGTACATTTACTTTACTTTTAAATACCTACATAGTGTTTTTATTTTATTTTTAAACCTAAACTATTAATAAGTAAGATTTATTTCTTTTTTTCCAACACAACGTACAAACTATTTGAATTTAGCGAAAGGTGGCAACACTGGATCTACCTCGAGCTTCGAAAATAATGAAAACTTTAATAAAATAAAAAAAAATAAAATAAGTGTCTAAATATCGTTATCATGTTGATCACAATTCCGTCACTTCGATGTAAAGAAATATATGAATGATCCTTTGTTAAGGCAGAAAGAATAATAAGGAATATAATAATTTAACATAATTCTTAATATTTGTTTTTTTTTTTTTAAATACATCTTTATAGAAATCAGTTTCATAGACGAACAACCGTTTTCAATGTATTGAGATTAAACTAGAATGCTGTCCAATTTGAAAAAGTAAAGTCAGAAGTCGTAATTTATCATGGACAATTAGGTACTCCCTCGACAGTTTCCTTATAATAGTTACCCAATCAATGAAAATCTTACAAAACATATTTTATATTTACGACAAAGAAAAACATTTGAAAAGCACTTATTAAAAAAAACAGCACATTTTTTTATTTGCAAAAAAAAATATAAACAGTTGTTCTTACAGCTGATTTGAACAGCTGTTCTCAGACATGGCGCCAAACTGTGATGTCATTGATCGGTATTTTTCAATTAATTCAAAGGAGTTGATATAAAATATTTTTGACATAGCAGACACCAATTTTTTTGATATGTATAGTTTGTCCAATAAGTTTCGACCACCATCGTTTTGAAAGGTCCATTATTAATATTTTGCATGTTAGTAACTCAAATATTGTTTTTAAATAGTCTGCCTCTAAGTACATAAATCAGTTTTAAAAAATATAAAATATGAATGAAAGGAACCTAATTGTACATGTTTTGTTTATAGTTTTTATGAGTTTAATAAGAAATTGAACTCACATATGCTTCATACTTGTACCTCTGTACCATTGCTTATTTTATTTTATAATAAGCCCTTCCGGCTATAATAATTGATGGAATCCCGTTTACTGCACTTTAGGTACATTTTAAGGCAGTTCAGAGGAGAAGAGTAACTTGGAAAGAAAATTATTTGAATCGTTATATAATGATGGGGCTCAGCAGAGTAATGGAATTGAGCCATTGCTTATTGGAATAATAAATTTTATTTATATTTTTATAAGTCAAATCAATGTATAGATAGATAGGAATTATGTTTGTTTATTTATTTATTAATATTAACATATTATTCATATAATACAAAATAATATAGATAAAATAAATTACATTTTGTCGGACAAATGAATGACTATTATTCATTATAAAATATTATTAATGGAAAAATGTTTATTTGCAATGATTGATTATAACATATTTAATTGATAGAAACTATTATGTATGTAAATCTAAATGTACAACTGAAGACCACCAAAATTGCAGTAAAATAAATAATTAAAAACAAAATGATGTAGCTTGGCTACATTAGTTAAATTATTGCATTTTTTTTTTGTTTTGGCATGGATATGTCTTTTGGCTTGGGGCTGCAGTTTTCTTGAGTAACAATTTTTTCGACCTCAAAATGTCTTACGTTTTTTCACACCCAAAAACATAATATTTTGAAATGCTCTAGCTCTGTAGGTGTTTTTCAGATTGACAATTAGAGGACAGTTTCCTTATCAGAAAATAATGGAAAATATTTTTAGTTTTATAAAATTTATAGCTAGGACCTACTGTTTTGGAGCTATATTGGTTTGAATGAAAAAAGTCATATTTTGCCCACATTTCTTAAGTGTTTGGGCATTTTTGACACACTCTAGCTCTGTTGGTGTTGCTTGGATCAAAAATTTTCTGGCAGTTTCTTTAGCAGAAGCAGTAGTATAAAATCAGTAGATTATAGAGAGATATATCCATGATCTGTCGTTTTTCCTAGTCAGGGAGAAATTGAGTTTTTCAGGAACAAATATCTGAAATATATTATTTATATTCATATCCTTTAGTCAAAAATAATCATGCTACAACTTAATACTGGAGAAATTTATCTTAATTTTATTTATGAATTTATGATGTATTATTGTATTGGTTGTTTAATTATGTTATAGCTCAATATGTAATATATTTATGAATATTATTAATTTTTTTGTTTCTTATTACTAGACCCTGATAAAAAGGAAACTAAAGTGTCAGTTAGGGAAGGAAAGGTTTCCTTACAATTCATGAATAATGTATATTATATAAACCAATTACATTGGCCTATCATTTTATCATTTAGTATACTTGGGCAGTTCTTTTGGAATTGTTTATTTTTACTTCGTTTAACATCACTTTATGCTGCTATGTCTAATCGGACGATGCTACTGTGGGAGTCCTAAATTTTGCCTATCCAGGTATAATTAGGATATGGATCTTTAATGAGTTCCTGACATCGCACAGGCTTGGGACCCCCATTTTACATCTCCTCCGAAGGAGGGAATAGCTCAGGATTTTTCACTCCCTTTAAAAAATCCTAAGGTCATCTGCCGGGCTGCGAACCCGCAATCGTGGGTTTAGTAGGTTGCTATGCTAACCACTACACCACAGGTGACCCCATTCTTTTGGAATTTGTGACAGGGGACAGTATATTTAAAATATTGGTTTAAGTATTATTTATTATTATTATTAATAAAATTATTTTTCTAGTCTATAATTATATAATAATTTTTATAGTAGTAGACTGAGATAAACATAATAGTTATAGAAAGAAAAAAAAATGAGGTTATACATGTTTAATGGAGTTTCTGAAGATTCTTTTTTGAAGCATCAACAGTTGTTCGAAAAGAATAAAACATTAAGTTGTTTTGAGCCTTTTCTTATTTGGCTTAAGAATCAGAATTTCAGCCTGGGCTCCCATCTGTAGCTCTTAAGGTAGCTTATATTATTTTACTGAAATTTTGCATTTCATCGTAAAATAATAATAAAAACAACAGTGTTTTTTAATAGACTTAATTGATCCAAAACAAATAACTATAAGGCAAAGATTTAAAAAATTAGAAAACAAGATCCAGAATCTTTGATGAGACAACTTGCTTTCTTAATTCAAATTCATTCATAATTATTTAAAAATAATAAAAAATCTAAATGATTTATTTTTTTGACTATCCACCTACTGCATAATTTCTTCTCACCTTTATCATCACTTGTGATAATGGAATGGGTTTAATTAAAAAATAAGTAGATCACTTTGATGACAGTCAATGAATTAGCAGAAACAAATGAAAATGACATTAAAGTAATCTTTGCAGATTTGTGGTCAGCCATTTGTTTCAACCACAAAAACTTTCCCTGACTAATGTCTGATACCTATTAAAATAGAACCTGTAGTCTGGGTGAGGGTCTCTATGAGGGTCTTGGAATCGAAATTTATTGTGCCCTGGTCTCAGATCAGCACAATATGTTCATTTTTTAGGTAACTGCAAGGGATTGGCTAAAGAGGCCAAAAGGTTTCCTCACCATTTCTATTACCCATCATCATGGGTTGAGTGAATCCAGGAAGAGGCTATCAAATTATGGTTATTATCCTAAGTCCTATATTTTTCAGTCTAGAGGATCTTCAGTCTGCCGATCTTGTGTTTGATCCGGCTCTTACATTACTCACTACTAAACCTCCTTCCTGGTGTTTTATGAAATTCTTTAAAATCAATGTCATTGCACTTCTACTAGATCTTTGTGCTTTGAATGTGTTGCCCTATATTGTCATATAGATGCTGTTAAGTAATTGAGCTCAAGGAAGGGAATAATAAATTAACAAAAAATGTCATTTAAACATGTTTAAAACTTCATCAGAATTTATTAGTTTATTTGAAATAGAACATACACTTGGGGCTTGATTAACTGACATTGTTTGGACCAAAATAGAGTCAGATAACCGAATCCTCGCTTAATTGATACCAAAATAAGTACGGGAATTATATAAGAATAAATAACATCAGACTATTGACAGACAATTGGTGTAATACATATATCTATTCGGAATAAATAATACTTATTATTTATGCAATAATAATATATTTAAGTGACATTATTTCATTTGTAAATAAAAAAGTTAAAGGCTTTAAAAAGATCTCTAAATTTGTTAATTTCTTAAGTACCAATATTCTATCTTTTGCCACATGATCTCTCAATTGTCTATAAACCATCAAATTGTTGCATCAGTTCTACCTTTGAGATATTGAAGTGCCTTCTCTAACACAGTTAGCCCTTTTTCAAGAGAAATTGTTAATGATGATTCGTTTCCTTGTGTACCGTCCTCTCCTCCCCATCCTGCAGCCTTACTGTAGTAATGCTTGTACATAGATTGCCTATTGTATTGTTTGGAAATCGAATGTTTTAAAAAATTTTTAATACATAATAAAAATAAATAAAAAACATGGAAGGCTCGGTTGATCAAGACTCAGTGTATCTGTAAAAGTTTCTTGCCAGTAGACCAGAGTAAATAAAATACTTAATGTTATTAAATTATGTAAATAAGTTATGTTAAACAACTGCTTTTAGAATACTAACAGTCATATATTTTAATTCCTTATGCATTTAAAATTTTCTTCATTAAATCTACTACGGATGTTGTATAGATGAAGATTTTATTTTTTAACATTCATATCTTACATATATTTCAAGATAATATGCTTTATTATAGTTTTTAATATTTTCTCTTATCTCTTTATCATGGACCAAATATCATATCTCATTTCTTCCTACCTCTTTGGTTTTTTTCTTACTCCTATACTATAATCCATCTTGTCATCAAACCACTGCTACTGGTCTTAATAACTGTTCCCAAAGTCTCTGAGGTTTATCTTCATAAGGGCATGCTAAATTCTATCCCATCTTTTTTAACTTCTATACTCTGAAGAAATCTCACCTCAGAGCTCTTTTATAGACTCTTGTTGCAATAAAATTATATAAGTTATACAAGTTATTTCAAAACATATTATCAGCTACAATATAAATATATAACAACATGCGTTAGAATAATTAAATATATATAATTATAGATTATAGAGAAGTATGAAACTACTTACAATATCACTGGTGGATATGGTATTGACTACTAAATTATAACAATAATAGTACACAACATTTTGATGTAATATACTTATAAATGGATAAATGACCATTTACACTGAAATACAGAAATCCTACTTTGTTCCTGCATCTGGGAATACCACCAGTTTTGGATAATCCCTCCCAATCTTTAAGTTTTTTCAAAAATTCCACAGGTTAGTTTTGTACTATTATTGTTATAATTTAGCAGTCGATACCAAATCCACCAGTAACATTGTAAGTAGTTTCATACTCCTCCATATTCTGTAATTATATATATTTAATTATTCTAATGCATCTTGTTATATATTTATATTGTACCTGACTTTATGTTTTGAAATAACTTATATAATTTTATTGTAACCTGTTTTTTCACTGTATGGCATGATTATGAGAACAATATAATCTCAAAACGTTGCCAAAATAGTTGTTTTTATTTACTGACTGAACCTCAAAAACCTTGTATATATACATATATATATACAGGGTGAGTACCTCTTAGTGTAAAAAAAAAAAAATTTTGACCACATTTCCGAATTAACCATTACATTTCCTATAAGGGCAGAGTACATGTAACCTTAAATTTTACAATTTTGGGACCTAAAGAACAGCTTTATCTTCACCTTATTTAGAGAAGTTACAATGTCTTATAATACTTCAACGGTCACAGTTTTTGGAAAAAACTATCCACAAAAACTTGCAAATTTAACCAGCTTTCATATGGTATGATCAAATTAATAATCCCTTTCGATTTCATGGAGCAATTAACTTTTAAAACCGGAAAAACATGGTGTTTTCTTTTGGCATACAAACCAGTTACTTGTGTAAATGAGACATTATGATAATCACTTAATGGAAATATGCATTTTAAACATAATAAACTCTTTATTGAAATAAAAAGCAAATATCAAATTTATTGTTTAATTGAAAATAAAGGAAAACTGTCAATAAAGCGGCACCAGATCGAAGGATTTTATTTTATCACATTTATTTATTTATTGTTATTATTTAGGATTTATTGTATTAGATTTTCAATTTAAGGTTTAAATCTAATGATAATGAGGATAGACCTCAATTTTGCTGTTAGCTTCTGAATGCAGATGATGTTGAAGAATACCAATTTTTGATGTGAATTTTATGGACAGATGAGTGTGTTTTTACAGGGGAAGGCGTTTCTACCTATCCATGTGGGGTTTTGTTGGTTTATTCAGTTTTGTACTGCTGTCGAATAGTATTGGAAAATCATAGTTTGCCAAACAGTTTGAATGATGAGAATTACTAGGATTCGTTACAAAATATCCTACCATAACTTCATCACGATATTCCTCCTGAATTTCGGTAAAATATAATTTTCTAACACCATGATGCTCCTCCACATTATTCGAAAGCAATATAAAAATAAACCGACGATATACATGGATAGGTAGAAATGCCAATGTAACAGCTAGTTAGATAATATGTAGAATAAAAACAGTAAAAAAAATAAAATAAAATGAATACTTAAACTATTACACACATTGCAAATTATCTACGGTTCACTGCAAGAATGATGGGTTGGGAAATTTCTCACTGGAGTGATTAAAAAAATCAATAAGAAAATTATTGCCCATTCTTTGAGCTGCAGATGTTATTCATTACTATTTTCTCTGAAATAGTATCAATTATTTATATTACTATGAGTGATGCAATTCAAAGTCTATAATTTTTATCCAATGGTTAAAGAATTTTAGCTTATTATTTATTATATTTTTCTATTTTAGGAAGTTTAATCCAGTTATCATCAGAGAAATCTAAATCCAGTCGAAGTAAAGCTAAAATGAAGTCTGATAAGGAAGCTATTAGACAGTGTTTTCTCTTTTCCAACCATCTTATTCTAGCAACAAGGTATGCTATTGTTTCAAAACCAACTAGACTGAAACTTATATTTATAAATAGAATTTAGTAGTAGATACCATAGCATATCCACCTGTAACATTGGCATGATTATGAGAACAATATAGTATCGAAATGTCGCCCAAATAGTTGTTTTTATTTATTGACTAAACCTCAAGAACCTTATTAAACATATATGTATATATAATGTGTGTGTGTGTGTGTGTTTTAATCAGAATGTGGGAGACAGAAATCAAGGGAGTCAAATTGGTAAAATGAAAGAACAGAGGACGAACATTAAATGCCTGGCATTTGCATTTGGACGGCAAAGAGAAGGAGCTGGGAGGAATTTGGTCAAACCTTACAGAGAAATTATCACGAAAACGTCAAGGTTTTTTGGAAAAAGATCAAGGCAATGAAAGGAAGGATGAGTAAACCAATACGCAATGTAAAAGATGAGGGAGGCAGATTGATTACTGGGGACCAAGGTATTTTGGAAAGATGGAGACACCACTACAAAGAAGTGTTTTTTGGAGATGCTGAGGAGAGAGTGCCTAGAGAGGATTTAGGGGGAGAATGGGATGAGGTGATATGGGAAGAGGAAGTGGAAGCAGCGGTGGAGAGATTAAGACTCGGAAAGGCACCAGGAAGAGATGGCATCACCCCTGAATTAATCAAATTTGGTGGGTCAGAACTAATGAAATCATTACAGTGTCTTTTTCAGAAGTTACTTACTGAAAAAGCGATCCCTAAGGAATGGGAATACAACATCATTGTTCCGATTCACAAAAAGGGCAATGCTAGCGAATGTGAGAACTATAGACCTATTTGTCTATCCCAGGTTGTGTACAAGCTCTATAAATCAATATTAGAAAAGAAGCTGAGAGAGCTAGTGGAGAACGACTTGGAAGAGGAGCAGGCTGCTTTCAGGCCTCAACGCCAGACTCAGGACCATATCTTCTCTCTCAGAACAATAATAGATAAGTCATGGGACCGGGGAAAGAGTATTTATTTGGCATTTATAGATTTGAAGGCTGCCTTTGATTCGGTTCCTAGGCAGGAACTGTGGAACGCTCTTTCAAGAAAGAACATCCCGCAAGGATTGATAAAAGCTATTAAGTCGACCTATAATGATTCCAAAGGAGTAGTGAGGATTAATGGAAGAGAGTCTGATACGTTTACAATTAATAAAGGTGTAAAACAAGGAGATAGTTTGAGCCCCCTCCTGTTCATTATATACATGGATGAGATTTTGAAAATGTGCAAACGTAGAACAGCCCGTACTACTATTGGAAAGTGGAATATGAGGACAATCCTTGCTCAAGTAATGGTATTCGCGGATGACATTGTCCTTATAGCTGATACCAAAGAGAGCCTACAGCAAGCTGTAATTGAATGGGAGGCCGAGCTTGAAAGGAAGGGAATGACCATTAATGTCAAGAAGAGTAAAATAATGCAAATTGGTCGGGAACAAGAATACGTTGAGGTATTTTGCAAGGGTGAAGCATTGGAAATGGTAGACGACTACACTTACCTGGGAACAGTGATAAGCAGGAATGGAAAGGTAGACCAGGAGATATCGAACAGAATAAAGAAGGCAAACTCCATCTACTACCACCTCTGCAACACGGTTATAGGGAAAAGGGAGGTGGAGAAAAATGTTGAGTTACATATCTTCAAAGCTGTTTACCTGCCTACTCTTCTTATGGAAGTGAAAGCTGGGTACCATTAGGGAAGCACCTAAGCAGAGTTACTGCAGTGGAAATGAGGTACCTACGGAAAGTAGCGGGCCGAACCAGAAGGGATCGGATCAGGAACGATAGAACTAGAGAGGATCTAGGGGTTGTCTCTCTAAAGGATACCCTTGAAAAGAGGCAACTTAGATGGTTCGGACATCTCTGCCGGATGAATGAGGACCGAGACCCGAGAAAGTACTTTGAGGCCAGACCAACAGGAAAACGTCCCAGAGGGAGACCCAGAACTCAATGGATGGACTACATCTCCAAGGTGGGAGAGAAGAGAGGCAAAGACTGGAATGCCATGAGGGCGCTGGCTCGGGATAGGGAGGATTGGTTTGCTTGGACAGAGGCACCTCCACGCTGAAAGGCACTAAGGAGGAAGAGAAAGAAGAGAGAGAGAGAGAGAGAAGAGCATTTGCCGATGATCTTGCCATCCATACTAACAGCAAGGAAGAAGCAATAGAAAAGATAAATGAAATCGCTAAGAAAACCAGCCTTTAAATCTTCTGTGAGAAAACAAATTCATTGAACAGTCACTATCAAACAACCTCCCCATTGAAACTTATGGGAAAATATTCATGCATCCCCCCTTTAAATACCTGGGGGAAATCATCCAACCATCTGGACTGAACCTTGTAGCAAACCAAACATGAATCATAAAACTACAGAAGGCCTACAGACTAACCTGGAACCACTACAACAAAAAATCAATATCTATCAATGCCAAAATTAGACACTATAACACAGTCATACTTCTCAAAGCACTATATGCAGCAGAAACAAAATTGATTCATGGACAGACTAAAGTGAAAGATTTGAAAAACAGGAACAAAAGATCCTCAGAAAATTATTTATAGGAATGAGGTGCATGATTGCCAAAAATTTGGAACCAGAATTAGAAAACATACTTTTAACAAGAACTTACTGTGAAAAGAAGAGGAAGCAAGTGGATCAAAGAACAGAAGAGAGAACAAACATAGTGAATAGAGTTTGGAAGGAGCAAATGAACAACCAAAGGACTGAGAAGTCATGAAGGCATTAAAGTTCATTTGCTCTCTTAAAAAGGGAATAATCGCTAATAATAATAATAATAATAATAATAATAATATATGTGTGTGTTTATGTATGTAGTTGATCCATAAGTTTTTTGTTTTTTTGTTAGTAGTGGGAATTGTTTTCAAATATGGGTTTGAACCATATTGAGAACTTTGGTTTTCCTTGCCTTATCTGCTAATGATGATACTTATTGGAAAGGTCTAAGTTCACTCTTTGAATTTGGTTTATGTATGTAGTTGATCCATAAGCTTTTTGTTTTTTTGTTATTAGTGGGAATCGTTTTCAAATATGGGTTTGAACCATATTGAGAACTTTGGTTTTCCTTGCCTTATCTGCTAATGATGATACTTATTGGAAAGGTCTAAGTTCACTCTTTGAATTTGGTTTATGTATGTAGTTGATCCATAAGCTTTTTGTTTTTTTGTTAGTAGTGGGAATTGTTTTCAAATATGGGTTTGAACCATATTGAGAACTTTGGTTTTCCTTGCCTTATCTGCTAATGATGATACTTATTGGAAAGGTCTAAGTTCACTCTTTGAATTTGGTTTCATTGGCATTAGTTTTCTTTGTTCTGCAGCTCAGTGAAAACGTCAAAGGATAAAGTGCATTTGTGGCATGTTTTGTTTTTTATTTTTAAAAAAGCCAAGCAATCTGCGGAGGCCTACTGAAATGTATGTGGTGCAAACAGAGAACATTCTCGAACAGAACTTCCTGCTTGGAAATGGTTGCAAGTTTTGTTCCTAAGATAGGAGTCTCAAAGATGTCCCCCGTAGTGGTTGGCCCACTGAAATTGATTTGAGAGATATCAAGGCACTTGTCAACCAAATTGTAAAGAAAATGGAAATAAGTTTTGAAATCGTTTGGTCATTTAAAACAGCTTGGATATGCGTTCGTACTTTTCAAATGACTAGTTCCAATGATAAGTTGATCATCTAAGATACTGTAGTGAATAGGATATCTTGGTCAACTGCTGGATGCATCTGGACCACATAAAAATGTAAAATCTACTCCTTCACCTTTTGCAAGGCAGACCCCCATTTTGGGGGTAATTTTGCTATACTTAGTGAGATCATTAAAACAAAGTTGTGCAATTATTGTATTGTCATTAGTCCTTGAAATGTGAGCAAATTTTTAAGTTAATCAGATTACTGGAAACTGGTGAAAATAACATTGAAAGATTCCGTTACATACAGGTGAAGTTAATAAAAGCATATTAAAAAAACTGCGAGCACATTATTCAATGAAATTTTTTCTTTGTATAAAAAAAAAATAAATAAAAAAAAAAAAAAGGCTTTATTTCACCCTTCAAAAACTGAAGAAACTTATGGATCCACCTAATATTTTTCTTATTATGATTTGATATTCTTAATATATGAAATTTTACAGAACATCTGGAGGGCGATTACATCTAGTTCCGGATATAGGAAAAATTCCACTTGCTGATGCCACACTCATCGAAGATCCATCAGAAAATGGTTTGAATGACGATGATGGTACACAAACAATGAGTGATTATTTTGATTTTGGCTCTTCTAATTAGAATGTCTTTGTCAAACTAAAAAAAATACTTTTTTTTAATGTTTTCACTGAAAAAATCTAAAGTTCTATATAAATAACTATTAGAAACAATGGTTCTTGAACATTTTTGGATTATTCGGAAAAGTTTTAAAATTATTTATTACAAACGGGGTTCAATATTTACTTTTATTATTATTTATAAGTACGTAAGTATATCTTAATGTTTTTTTTTTAATAGCCAAAGTATGTTCTCTCCATATTCAAAGCCTCTCGATTGTTAGGGTTTCCCTAGCTGTATAAAGAGTACCTGGTAATAATCAGGGGATGAATATGGTGAATGGAGCACATTGCTGATCTCATTTGTTAAGAACGCTTGAGGGCAGAAGTTATGCACCTAGTACCCTATGTGATTCATTTATTCCTTGCATATTTCTTCTATTTGTGGTTTAATATTTTCATGAAATAAAATAACTTTTTTATGTTGGTATTGCCACTATAATCGCTGTTTTATTATCAACTTTGTAATTATTATTCTTACTTGTTTTCAATATTTTGAGTAAAGTAAAAACAATGGTCGATTTTCAAAAGGACAACAATGGTGGAATATCCTGATCAAAAATCGTAAGATCCTAACAGATCTAAAACCAGTATCCTTTAGTGTCTTGTGTAAAGGGAAACGGGAACAGAGTGTCCTTTTAGAAATTTTAACAATTTAATCAATTTTCGAAAGGATTCAAAAATTGTTAGATCCTGGCAAATCTGAAACCAGTATTCTGCAGTGGCTTTTGGGTGTAATGCTATGCTAACTATCCCAGGTACAAAGAAATATTTATTTTTCATTGGATCTTCAGTTTTATATGCCTGCACAGAATATTAGGAATTTGGTGGCCAGAATACATATCAATTGAAGAATTATGGAGAACCACCACTCAGCTTCCAGTCAATTTAAAAATAAGGAACCAAAAATGGAAATGGGTCGGGCATATGCTCAGGAAGCCAGATGCAGAGGCCTGCAGAGAAGGAATTAGGCTGGGTTGGCAAATTATTGTAGGAAATTAGGAGAGCCGCTGTAAATCATGGATGTCCTCTGCTTCAGTAGAAGTTTTACGGAACAAAAAAAAAGTAAAGTAATTTATTTAATAATTCAGTTCAAAAATGTTCAGACACCAATTGTCTTTTCATGATTTTTAATTTTTTTAAAATTATTTAAAAAACAAACTGAAATGATTGCTTGTTATATTTTAATTTTTTTTTTTTTTTTAACTTCTCAATTAACTTCAGTATTATTCACAATAATATCTTACATCAATTATATTAGGCAATGAAAGTGTTAAAACAGTCCGGCTATTTTTCCTTTGTGAGTTTGTAATAAAAGAAGTTTAAAGGGAATGGGTTATCAGTCCATTGCTCCTGATTCAGGTGGAGGGGCTGCCTCCTCAGAGCATCCTGACAAGCTCCCCTGTCCGAAGCGGCTACCAATGGAAAGTGATCCTAGGGTGTGTACTGTAGTTGACCTTAGTCTGTAGTATGAGGGTGTATGTTGTGTGTTGTGCTAAGTATACTGTTTGAGTGTCAGAGTTATTGTTCCCCGACCTGGAGGACCAGAGGACCAGAGGCTCTTTGCAGTCTGACAACTGGGTAATGGGGTCACCACTTCCCTACGCCAAATTTGAAATAGAATTTTATCCCCTTTTAACATAAAATTTTATCCCCCCTTCCAAATTTTATCCCCTATGCCCAAAAATAACGGAAGATAGACTTCCAAAACAGATGATGTACGGCAGGCCGAGAGGAAGACCAAGGCTGAGCTGGCTGGACAACATCTAGGATGACCTGAGAAGAGGGAGTGAATGGTTGGAGGAGGAAGGCGGAAGGTAGACAGGAATGGCTATCGGTACTTTGTGAAGCCAAGGCCCGACCAGGACTGTAGCGCTCAATAATAATAAAAAAAAATAATAATGAAAGTGTTGTTCTGACATGGTAATGGAATGGCAATTTCAGCTATTGATTAATCTCGATTAAACCTCATATTGACATACTTTTAGCTCCCATTATTCCAGATTTTATTTTAAAAAATTTATTAAAACAATATTGAATCAATTAGCTTAATGAAAGCTGTACTTTTATATCCTTACTGTACAATATTAAGACAATTTATATCATCTAAAATGTAAATTTTTCATTATAATATTGTATTTTTTTAGTGTTGGATCTATTCGAGAGTTTGACATGGATAAGTCTTTTTCTTTTGCTTGGGGGTCTACAGTTTTCTTGTTTAATGTTTTTTTCACACTCAAAAATTTAACATTTTGACACGCTCTAACTCTGTTGGTGTTGCTCAGATAAAAAAATTTGAACAGAGTTTCCTTATCAGAAATTAAATAGAGAATATTTTTTGTTTTAGAGCATTTGTCACTTTACTAGGACCTACTGTTTAGGAGCTATACAGATTTGAATAAATAAATGTAACGTTTTGTCTAAATTTTTAAGTGGTATGGCTTTTTTGACACGCTCTAGCCCTGTTATGCAAACTTAACTTTCCCCCCCTAACAAATCTCCTAGTTCTGGTCCTGGTTTTGTTTATACCTTTTCCTTCTTTGCCTTATCTTTTATGACAATCTGTGTATATCTCAATATATAGCTTGGGTCTTATAAATTAACTTGATACATAGAAGTCATGTGCAAGAGTTATGGTGCCTAGCTTTACCTTGATATTTATTGATTGTATACTGGCCAATGCATATACTTCAAAATTATATTTCATCTGTACGTATTAATTTATAAACAATTTTGTGAATAATACTGAAATGAATCAAAGTAGTTTTAAAGTAATTAAAAACAAAAATTAAAATTTTCCTATTTACAGAAACTTTATCCAACGAGTTTGGAGGGCGAGATTTCAAAATAATACTTGAAGGAAAGGGTAGTTCAATGGGGCAGCATACTTCTATCTATCTAATCGCACCAACAATACAAGAGAAAGCAGCCTGGATATCAGACATCAGTCAGGTAATGATTGTTATTCTATATTATAGCATATTATTCTAAATATGCATTTGTTCTGTTGTAAATAAACTTAATTTGTCTTTTCTTTTTTTTCTTTTTTTGTTACAGTGTATGGATAATGTCCATTTTAACGACCTATTGCATAGCTCTATGTCTGACACATCATCAGTTACCATGCCACAGTCAATTAAAAACGATCCTAAACTCTTCAAAGATGATGTTGACATTAGATTTAGCCGTACTCTAAATTCCTGTAAGGTGATTAATTAATTTATTTAACTTCATAAAATGTTACCTGTGATGTCCAATGTGATAAATATAAAATTTCCATCTAAATTTTTGGAGAAATTTGGAATTTTTATTATTTTATTTAATCTATTATGTTCATTTAATAAATGTTTTGAAAACCTTTGTAGCTTGCACCATTTAGGAGCTGTATTACTTTGAATAAAAAAAATTATGATTTGCCTACATTTTTTAGTGTTGAGGCTTTTTTGACACGCTCTTACTCTGTTGTTGCTCAAATCGAAAATTTGACAATCAGAAATTTTAATGGAGAATATTTTTTATTCTATAACCTTTGTCGCTTGCACCTACCATTGAGGAGATATATCAGTTTGGATGAAAAAAGTTACGTTATGCCTACATTTTTGAAGTGTTGGGTCTTTTTGAGTAAAGAGGCGCGGTAGCTCAGTGGGTAAGGCACTTGACTACCATGCTCCCGGGCCCGAGTTCGAGTCCGACTGAAGGCAGAAAATTTATTTTCTGTTATTTCGGCCGTGGATCGAATTCGAGGTCGGGAGACCCTCCTGGGGCACACCCAGCCTCCTAAAAAGTGGGTACCCTTAATTGGGGAAAAACCTGGCGGTTGAGCGTGATTCTGGCCAAACCACCTCCTTTCACAACCGTTGGCTTAGAAACAGTACAGCCTACCTAAGTACTGAACCCGAGACCCTTCATGGGTTGTAAGTGGTACAGGAAAAGGTGTAAATATGGGCACCCTCTTTTGTTTTTTATTTAAAGTTACTTTTAACTTGAAACATTCTAGATTTTTGTCTTTCACTAACAACTATAACAAGTTTCTTAAATGCGAGAAGGCAAAACAATGATTAACATCAATTATTTCATTTTAAAAATGACGATTTACAAAAAGCTTTCAAAATAGCACCAGAAAAATTGGGGTGCATATATGAGCCCTCTTCAATAAAGTCACCAAAAATAGTTTAAAACAGTGCCACTATTAAATGATAGAAACACTAAATGATAGAAACACGACTCATTGTTTTATTATTTTTTGAAATCCCTTAGTTAAATTTTTCTGCTGTAAAAAAAAAAAACAGTATAATTTCTATTACTATATTTTATAAGGATAAACTGTTTTAAAACAGTGCCTTCAGAGGACTTTCCATCACAAAAGATGCAAGTTGTGATCACTAACAGAAGATACATCAAAGTTGCCAGGGAAATGGGGGTCCTTATTTACACCAAGAAAGGGTGCCTGTATTTACACCAACTCCACCTGAGAAAAATGGCCCTATCACATGTAACCTAAAAGCGTGCATGACTAAAAGTGTACTTAAAAAAGTAGCTTAAGATCTCCTGTTTTCAGATATCATTGTGAAATTATTTTTAATAAACATAAGAGCATGAAACAAAAACGATTTCACATGTCTCTTAAAAGTTTACAGTCCAGAATAAACACCAATTAGCATAATAACTCAAGCTGCATCCAGACTAGTTGAAAGAATGGCTCCAACTGCTCACTTATATTAGCAAATGGCTCCATAGACAGTCCTCTCCACCAGTCTTTTTTTTAATTGATCAGCTGTTTAGTAGCTATATAGGTTTGGATGAAAAAATGGTTTTGCCTACATTTTTTAAGAGTTAAGGCTTTTTTAGCACGCTTAGCTGTGTTAGTGTTGCTCAGATTAAAAATTTTCAGATAGTTTCCTTATCAAAAACTGTAGATTACAGATAGACATATCCATGATCTATTGTTTATCTAAGTCCAAGGGAGAAATTGAGTTTTTTTTTTTCACTTTGTTGTAAAAAGCTTAAAATATTAAAAGGCTCATATCAATGAAAGTAGATTTATCAGTGAGGCAGTGATTCTGAGTCCTTAAGGGTGGAGTTGGAGTTAGAAGAGAGATTACTAAGCAGAATAAAGTGACTGTTCACAAGTTGACATTCCTACCTATCTTATCAAACTCTTTTCATTTGTATAGCCTTACTTCAAAGAGCAAGAGCCAGATTCAAGCTTTAGAAATTAGTTATTTACAAAAAGTAGAAAAGAAACTTGACAAGAAGAAGACAGACTGCTATCCTTTGGACTAATACCAGAGTTGAACTGGCTAAGATCATCTATTAACAGCAAAAGTTAAGATGGTTTGGAGAAATTTGGATGGATCAATAAAGAGTTGCTTGGAAGACTTATGAGACCTACGTGGAAGGAAGAAGGCCTCGAGTAAGAGCCCACTCCTGGGAGAATGCTTTCAGGGAAGCGTTCAGGAAGCAAAGAACTGGCCAGAGCAAAAGAAGAGATTTAGTACAAGAATGAGACACATTGTCCAGACTCTGTAGATGGCACCTGACCACACAGCGGTTGAAGAGGACGTGATTATGATGATAATGATTATGAATCTGTAAATTTAACCTTCCACAAGTCGCACTGTTGTATTTTGTGTTACACCCGACTTGTTTTCTCTTTCTCTCGCTTCCAGTGAACTTCTCGGAAGATTGGCTTTAGGTAATCCTTGAGATACTCCTCTATTTGCCACCAGTAATTTTCCACTGTGGTAGGAGGGATAGTTTCCTGTATGGAAAATATTAAGCCAGTGATTGTCCTCAGTGTTGCACAGCATACAACAAGTGACTGCTCTCGTTATGATTTTTTCTCACCTCTTTTTCAGCAATCTGCTGGATTTGACATAATGTAAGTAGTATTCCTTTGCATTTTTATTTTTTTTTTATTTTATTGAGCAGAGTATTAATTATTTGGAATGTTTTCATAAGGTGAAAACCCATAAAATTGGAAGATATTCCTCAAGTTTTGCAGGGGCTAGACAAAGAAGAAAAAAGAACCGGGTAAACAAATCAAAATTCGAAAGAGAGTGATTCAGATCTGATTGAAGAGAAAATAAAAAATATTCTATATCATGACACAGAAACCAATGTTGAGAGTAGTGAGTGATCAATATGATGCAGAGGGAAAAGAGCCTTTGGATTTCTACTTTTTATATGTAAAAATCATTCCTAAAAAAAAATTGTTTGCAATAATTGTTGATAAAACTGCCATTTTAGACATGCATATAATTATATTTGACTGGAACATATGTAGTAAATAACAATTTATTTAGTTTAACTTTTTTTTTTATTATTTTCAATCATAAACATATTTTCATTTATGTTTAAAAAATTATTCTCTCAGGTAATATACTGTAAATATATTTTACTTTAAATGTAGAATGGTCAACATATTTGATTCAATAGATTTAACTCAAAATTTGGACAAAAACAGATAAAATACTAGGTTTTGTACTTTTTACAATGAGCGACCACTCGTGTTAGGGTAATTAGCATAACCTGTGGATGGTTAATAAAGTGATTTCCCTGGTGCTTCATCTTCGAACAATAAGGATAATTTATTTTTAAATTAAATATGTTCACAATTTTTATGAAATATGTGATTTTCTAATCAACATTTTATATCATTTCCGTCTGATGTATAGTTTGAGATGAACAAACATGTTTTAGATGTTTTCTAAAGGATGTTAGCAAGTATTTGGATTAAAAATATCAACATTTTTAAATCTGTCATTCTTAAAAATCACTATATAATAAACATACATTTTCATTCTTATGGTGTTCATTGACATTGAAGAACTTTTAGCTCTCTAAAAAATTAAATCTTAGAATCAGTCAATGTCTTTCTTTTAACTTCTGATATTTTCTGACTATTTTTATTTAAAGATATGTAAACCTATGACTTCATTGTTTACAGGTTCCTCAGATCCGATATGCTACTCCCGAACGCCTCTTGGAACGATTAACTGATCTTCGCTTCCTATCAATAGACTTCCTCAATACTTTCCTTCTTACCTATAGAGTATTTACTGATGGTGTTACTGTCATTGAAGCTCTTAAGAAAGTTTTCTATAATGCTGACCCTCCTGATCTTCAAGCAACTGATCAATTCATGTAAATATTGTTTGTTATCTCATTATAATTAAGTACAATATATATATTTTATAGTTTTGAGATATTAACTTTCTCATTATAAAATTAAGAATGATAATTTTTTTTAGTCAATGACTAAGCAATATTTATTGCATTACTGGGAAGATTTTAATGAAATTAATTGAACCATATTTAGTCCTGGTGGGCCCATATTTAAATTCAGCTATTTAGATTAATCTATGTCCTAAAGTATCACTTGTAAATTTTTTGCACCTCACCTTATAACTCTTTATTCTTGCTATTTTTGCACCACTTATAGTTCCTGCAGTGGTATAAAAAAAATAAATAATAAGTTCAAAATTGGTCAAAATGTAATTTTTTGCTACAATGTCACTAACAGATCCCAAAGCTTTTGCTTCAAATTTAAGTATTTTGACATGGATAAGTCTTTTGGCTGGAGGTCTATACTGTTTTGGTGTAACTTTTTTTTTCACATTAAAAAAATGTAACATTTTGACATACCCTAAATCTGTTGGTTTGTTATATAACATTTGTCACTGGGACCTACTGTTTAGGAACTATATTGAATTAGTAAAATATAAGTTGTAAGACATGTAATTCTAATTGCATTTTAGAAGCTTTTTACTGAAGCAGTGATTCAAGAAAATTATGAATTAAATTATCATTATTAAACTAGAAACCGACTTTTAATTTTAAATCAATGATTTTTTGTGAACTTTGAGTTTTTTTTTTATATGATGGTTATTTCATTGTTTATTTATTAACTTCCATTAACAAAGATTAATGTTTGCTTATAAAAAGTATATTTACAACATTTTAGTTTCAAATTATCATGAAAGTAGTTTTCCTCATCTCTTTATATGTCAGTACGATTGAAGGAAGGGATGACATGCTCTCTGCACTCCACCTTTTTGATCCCGAAAGAAGAAGAAGTTCTGCATCACCGAGAAGAACTTCTGGTGCCAGTTCTGTTTCTGGTAATTTTCTTCTTAATTTTTTTCTTATATTTAATTTTATACATATTCATAGATCTAAGTTTTCATTATATGGACTGATATAGTATATTAAAACAAAACATAGTTGTGATTAATATTCCAAACCTTTGTGATTAATTAAAATGAATTTATTGTATAATATGTATTAGAAAAGAAACTACAGTACATTAAGGTTCATTTAAACCAACCGAGCATCGTTTGTGTTTGTTCAAGAATGTTCTCGAGCAGTTGTTCTGGAGCATTCAACCAAGTTCCCAACAAAACTTCCGAATGGCACCTGGGTCATCAAAAAAACTATTATATATGTCGCCCAAATGAGGTTCTTACGCCATCTTAAAACATCATCATTAAGGGAAAAAACTAATTCTAATTGTGGAAGGATAGTGGCCAAGGATGTCCTTACCCTCTTAGAATTAGTTTTCGTCCTTAAGGGTTCTATTTTCATTTATTTATTTTTTTTTTTTTCAAGATTTAATGATGTTATTAGCTTTGCGTCCTTAAGGATGATGTTTTGAAATATTCCAGGATTTAACAGTTTTAAGTTATTGGAAGGATAACTTCCGCCATTGTTGTCCTTGAGGATACTGATTTAAAATATTTTTAAGATTTAATGAGTTTAAGATGGTGGATGGATATTCCACCATTGTTGTATTTATGATACTGTTTTGAAATATTTGACAATTTTAAGGTTTATACTAAATTGGTAAAATATAGAACCGTGGTCATGGGGGTTCAGGGCAGGATTATGAGATAGTTCCTGTTATAAGGACACTGTTTTTCAGATTTTCCAGGATCTGACGATTTTTTGAGGTTGAAGGACATCTTTGGTCCAAGTATATATATATACTAATATATATATATATATATATATATATATATATATATATATATATATATATATATATATATATATATATTATTTTTTTGTCCTTAAGGATTCTTTTTTTTTTTTTTTTTTCCCAAGATTTAACGATTTTATAATCTTTTCCTCCTTAAGGATGCTGTTTTGAAATCTTCCAGGATTTAACGGTTTTTAACATATTGGAAGTCTAACTTTCACCATTGTTGTCCTTGAGGATACTGTTTTAAAATATTTTCAAAATTTTATGATTTTAAGATGGCAGAAGGATATTCCACCATTGTTGCCTTGTAAGGATACTGTTTTGAAGTATTTTACGATTTTAAGGTTTTAAGATGGTGGAAGGATATTTCACCATTGTTATTCTACATTCTAGGAGGGAGAAAAAAAAGGCAACGCTCTTTAACATTCTTGAACAGGGTTGGCAAACCCTGTTCGTCTTGGGTGAGAGTTTACACCAACTGAGCATCTTGTTCTTAAACGTTTGCGAACAGTGTTCGCAAATAATGCTCGGTTGGTGAAAACACACCTTAATGCTCTTGAACATTCTTGAACAGGGTTCGTAAACCCTGTTCGGCTTGGGTGAGTGTTTACACCCACTGAGCATCTTGTTCTTGAACGTTTGCGAACAATGTTTGCAAATAATGCACGGTTGGTCTAAACGCACCTTTAATGTTGTTAAGTAAAAATTTATAAATTATATTAAAAAAATGAAATAAATATTAAATTCTGAACAGTGAAAATATCAGCCTCTGAGAACTAATTGTTTGTAACAGGTCTACAACTTCTGACTTCATTCCCAGAATGATAAAAAATCTAAATCAGTTTATAACAACCAGCCCTTATCACAAATAAGCAATACAGAAACAAATGAACTAATATCAAAAACATCAGTAATTTCAAGAACTCATCCAAATCACATTAACGGTATTTCAAATTACACTGCGCTGTTTTCATTTTTAGAAAAAGTAGCAGGGCTGAGTTTCATTTAAATTTAAATCAAAACTTAGTTGTATTTCTTCCCTTCCTTATCATTTCAGCATCACTAGGTTTTCCAGGCTGAGGAGATGGGAATTAAAGATTGCTTATTAATTCCACCCTCTTATGAATTTAGTTTGATGGCCAGATTTAAACTTAGATCTTCAGTTATCAGATTTCTAGGACAACACCGCTTTTTAAAAGTGTGTTATCTCCGAGCTATTCCCACTCCTTAGAAGTATTACTTACTATTTATCCTGAATACCCCAACATACGAGGTGTGATCAAAAAGTTCCAGGACTGAATTTTTATACATTTATTCATACAACACACAGGTTATTCAAATTTGTCTCCTTCGCAGTACTCCCCTTGGGAAGCTACACACTTTTCCCACCGGTGTTTCCACTGATCAAAGGCCCCAGAAAACTCTTCTTTTGTAAAGGTGTAAAGCAGCTCCGTTGTTTTTTCTTTAATTTCGTCAACTGTTTGAAATCTTCATCCTTTCAGGTGTCTCTTGAGCTTCGAGAAAATAAAAAAGTCAGCTGGAGCCAGGCCAGGTGAGTAGGGGGGCTGAGGAATGACAGTCATTGCGTTTTTTACACAAAAAGGCCATCTTTAAACCTCTTGAACCACTGATGGCAGCATGATCGGCTTAGACATTCTTCACCAAAAGCCTCTTGTAACATCAAAAAGGTTTCAGAAAACGTTTTGTTCAGTTTCACACAAAACTTCACACAAACACGTTGCTCTTCTTTCACATTCATTTTCATAAAATAGCCAAACTCTATAAAACTAACCTCAAACAAACTGTGCTAATGTTACTTTCAGTGATGTTATGATTGATCTGCAAACACAGCTGTGTTCCTGTTGAGTCAGGCAATACAATGCTGCCAACTGCATCGCTGTGAGACATTGCATTCCCATAGTATATAAAAAGTCCTGGAACTTTTTGATCACACCTCGTATACTGCCAGCTTATAACCAGCCTAAGAATGGTCATTACCTACGTACCTGAAAATACAAAACAGAGACTGGAAAGAAGATGGATCAGAGATCTACATTTATAAAAGTAAATGAATCCCAAGCAAGAACTGGGTATTGTTCTTTTTTATGCTTGACTCATCACTTTTTACATATTTTTCCTATATTATATACTCTGCTGATTGTCGATTTGTATTTTTGAACTAAATAAATGAACTTAAAAATTATTAGGCAATGTTGGATTCTGAGCAGATCCATAGAATAAAACAATGTAAATTTAGTAACAAAAACTATAATTTAACAATAGCTGAAAAATGTCAGCTTTGTTCAGCTTCAAAGAAAATGAGGTTTAGCTGTGTGATCTCTTCTGTTAATGAAATAATAATACAAATTAAATTTTATTATTTTTTTGTTTTTTTCGTCTCATATAAATTAATCTGATTTTCGGACAGTCAGAGTCTGTATTAGTAGGACTCTATATTATAACTGAATGGTTTAGATGCAAGGGGTACAAGTAACAAAACCTCATTGTAGTGTAAAAGCCAATCAATGTATCCGTTTGCCAAACACTTTCAGGATTTTCGCTGAGTACATAGTTAGATTTCTTCTCTATAGATGGCATCACCTAACGGGATATTCACTTGTATCTCTTTGCCACAAAATTATTTGTAATTTTAAGTTTCACAATATGCACTTATTCCATTATTTCAAAATTTGCCACTTGTACCCCTTTGCATCTAAACCACTCAATTGAAATCAAGATATATCCAGAGATTTATTTTACATTATTGATTAAAATTGTATTAGCTATGTAGCCATTCTCAAAAGAATCTTCTTTTATGATCTAGGTTACTGCTCCGAAGCGAGTGACAGGGATCGGAGCCACAGTTATGATTCACAAGGATTTCCAAGAAGCCATTGGCGTGGAAGTTATAGGAAATGTAAGCACAGCAGCTGTTTGAAATTATTTATATTGAAATAGTTGTATGATTTATATTTCTGAAGAAATATATACTTCATATTTTATTTTCCTATTATTTTTTTATAGATGAAGAAGAACACATGGGCCTAATAAAGGAAACCGGAGGGACAAAAGACTCTGCTATGAAATTGGAAATTAGAAGGAAGGTTAGTATAAGAGTTGATCAGCCTGACCCTTCACATTTGGCGATTCCAGAGGCTATTGCAGGCTCATCGAGTGCAGAAACAATAACAGGTAATAATTTATATTTAAATGTTTTTTTGTTTTTTTAAAATTTATTTCTTTATTTTATTTTTTTATTTAATGCCTATGCTGTTAATAGTGAGGTCATCCAGCTCCTATTAGCCCCATACAGTATTGTAAGACTATAGTGTACTGTCCACTTGTTACTTAGAATGCCTCTCAGAATATATGTCAGCTAAAGCAGAGCACACTGGTAGATACAGTTTTTGTTGTTTTTCTTCAAAGATTAGTTTTCTTTGTGCTATATTTTCTATGAGTAAGGATCTCTGAAATTCTCTATGTCAAAACATGATCTTCATCAAATTTATTTTTACGAGTTCAATCTTGGTCAATGTGCGGCCTCAGCTGTGCGTAACATCTATTTTGTTGGGTATGAAGGAAGCATCAGTGCATGTACAGTGCAGCGATGGTTCCAAAACTGTCCTCTTGGATAATTTGATCTTGAAGACTAGGAAGTTTGCAGTAGGCCTTCTATTGTTGATCATGACCATCTGAATGGTTTGGTAGAAGAAAACCACTGCAAAACTACTCAGGACATTGCTAGAAAAGTTAATGTTGACTACTCAACATTATAAACCAGAAAATTATAATACATTTTTCGTCTCATATAAAAACCTATATTTTTTTTGCACTAACCCCATAAATGTATATACTTTAAATAGTTGTAAATATCAATAAATAAATAAAAATTAGTCGATATATATAAATTGAGTTTCTTCTTTTATATTTCAAAACCTGTATATTTAAACTTGTTATTTTCAAAGATTTTTTACTTAATTTATTAAGTATTTTATGAATTTCATTTGATATGAAATTCATTTTTTTGTTTTAGCTGAAACGAATACAGTTGTCAGTGCTTCTTCATCCCCTAGTAACGTTAGCACTACGACACTTGTTGAATCCGAGATGCCCCATACTGAAACTGTTACTCAGCAGGCAATGAGCCATCACCCTGTAACTTGCCCTAGCCAGCAGCAGTCTATGCATTACACGGATCTACCGCTTCCCTCAGAGAGGTAATGTTATTAAATTTATAATAATTTTGAAAATGAATTGATACAATCATTATTTGTATATTATTTCCCTTTTTTATTTATAAGGAATGATATTTGAACTTATGAACAATAATGAATGGTAAATTCTTCTTCGTTCTTTCCTTTTGATGGCCAAGCCGGGAAGTAAACTTAGGAAATCAATGGTCCTCCTAAGGTCATCAAGGGTTCGACAGAGCCTCATCTCCAAATCGGTGGAGATGGGCCTCTGGGTCCATACCTGTTGCCCCTGGTGGGCTACTAATTTGCATGATTTCAGGATATGCTCTGTAGAATGTTCCTCTGCTCCGCATTCATATAGGGGGCTGTCTCCAATTTTGAACTGTTTAAACAAGTGTGCCCTCATCTTATTATGCCCTGTGCACAACCGGAATATTATCACCTAATTTTTTCCAGTTAGATCGTAGTAGGGATCTTGAAGGTCATGTTTAGGTTGGTTATCTTTCCACCTTTGCCTGATCTCTGACTTACTTTATTTATTGTTTTAATTTCTTCCGAACTTAGATTGGACTGGAATAGTGGATGTGTTTTATCCTCCTTTGCTGGTTTATCAACTATGTCATTGCCTTGTAGACCACAATCTCCTGGTATCCGTTGCAGAGTGATTTCGTCATAGCACTGGGACAGCTACACTAGTTCCATGGCTAGATTTCTTTGGCCTGCTTTCTGTTTGAATTTGTGTGATTTCAGAACAGAAGATTAGTCTGTGAGAAAAACTATTTTGGACTGTTGGTCCTTTTGCAGAGCTTTCATTAGTTTGGATCCTTCTAGCATTGCTACTGCTCTGCTGTGAAACCCAGTTGGGATGGCCTTATCTTGTATGTGGCCTTTGGGAAACTCCACATCTGGTCCAGCTCCTCCATTTCTGACAGCTTTGGTAGCTCATCCATCTGTGTATTTCCTGATCCATGAGTCTGCTTGGTATTCTTTATTAATATAGTACAAAGTGAGGGCTTTCAGTTCATGAGGGTAGAGATCTTTCTGTTTTGTTCCTGGTAATGAAATTATGATTTTATATGTTTTGGGATGTGTGTCATGATGGGGAGCTGTCGACTGTTTTTGAGACCTCTAATTCTATCTGAAGTTTATGGAGCTTATTTTTTATGGCAGAGATTTTAAACAATTTTATTATTTAATTTTAGCCTATTTTTTACGTCATGCATAAATTCCTCTCCTAAGTCTTTGTTGAATTTATTCATGAAATAACAATATACCATAATCATTAATTTACCTTTCATACACATGCCTTTATAATATTATTTTATTTTAAACTAACCAGACATTTTTGTCTGAGAGTCACAGCTTACACTTTATTATTTAGTAAACATTTTTATTAAGAGATAAATAAAAAAAAATAATAAAAAAAAAAAAATGTCAAAAGGTAAATATTAAATATTATTTTTCAGCTATGTATCATTTGAGTATAATTGTTTAGATATTTAATGGAAAGAAGTGGAGGAAGGCAAACAAAACGAAAAAGTTGGGAAGGAGGTGGTGTAGGAGGTGGAAGAATGACTGTAGCAAGTAGTGAAGATTGGGAAGAAGAGGGTGTAAGTGCTGTGAGTTCACGCTCTGCGTCTATTGTCAGTTCAACTGCTCAGGTTTGTTGACTACCTATTTTTAGTTTATCATCCTTTGATAGATCAATCGTTTGGTGGATGTTAGTACACTAGAAGTTATCCAGTTCTATATTCCATTTAAAGTACATCAGGGCTTTTAATATTATTTTGCCATATTATAAAATCATAAACATAACAACACTTCAAATACAAAGTATCTAATGCGAATAAATTAAATTTTTGTACTTGATCTTTAGCAATTGCTGAAGGACTGATCTATGTTGTAGCAAACTCTCAAATATGAATTTGTATTGTAATCAACCCCATACTCATTGACTGGAGAACAACCCTATCAAAGTGACTTCCAAAGACTCTGAAATAGTGTTGATTTTCACATTTGATATTTTGCATTTTTATTGACAATATACAGGGTGTCCCAGACATAGTGTAAAAAAAAGAAATGGGTAATACTGCAAACTAAACGGGGTAGAATGGCGCAAAAACGAGTGTCCTATCTCAATTTTTTGAGGAGATAGAATTTTTTTCGTTTTTATTTTTAAAATCTTACTTTTTTCTGAAAAATTACAGTTTTCTCTACTTTGTTTTAGCGTAGAAACTAAAACGATGATATTTTCTTAATCAGCATTAAATTTTCTAAAAGATGAAATAGGTCTAGTTAATTTAAATTCACTTTTAAGGGGCCTTTTAACGCGCAAAACACAAAAACATTTATTAAAACTTAAATTTTTAATATTTTTTGAAAATTCCTCACTCCTCACTGGAGAACCCTAGAAGCCGTCAAATTTCTCAAAAACTGCAGAATTTAGTTAGCTTTTGATTGGTGTAACTCATGATACAATTGCACTTCACCTTTTGAGTCTAACAGACGTTTTTCTGATGAAAAACACGCTAGAGAATAAATACTTGATTGCTCCATATACCTACTAGATTGAATAAATGTATTAGTTTTTTATCACTTGTCCATATGCATGATGGATAAAGAGTTGTGAAGGTGGCAAGCCCTCCCTCCCCCCCCCCCCCCAAAAAAAAAAAAAACTTATTTATAGGGAGTTAAGGGGGGGTTAACCAAATTCTTGCTGATTACCTAATGTACATAAAAGTACTTTTTTTTTTAAATATAAAAAATAATAATTTAGGATTATTTGAAGAAATTAAATACTAATTAAATACCTATTGGGCCTTAGATGTAATTAAATATTATTAGATGTAAAAATGAGGATAAAGAAAATTGTCCTTCTTGCGTGGTCAGATGTAAACTCACTAGTCTAAATTAATAGAACTTTTCTCTTTCTGAACTTCCCATGAGTTAGAATGTTTTTTTCTTCATTTTTTTTTAAGACTAGAAAGAACAATGTATGAATTCTAATTAATGTAAAAAGGGTGATAATAATCTAAAATAAAAAATAAAAAAAAACTCCTTAGTTTAAATTTAAAAAATACTTTCTTTAAAATAAATTAAATTTTTTTCTTCTCATCAACTAAAAAACTAAAAATTGAACTTGGCTTTTACTACTTCAGCAGCCTCAAGTATCTTTGCTCGTAGTTCCGCCACACATGTAATTGGCGTTTTGTACACCTCTTCCTTCAAGGCACCCCAAACGAAAAAATCAAGGGGGGTGAGATCCGGGGACCTAGGCGGCCAGGATACCACGCCTCCGCGACCTATCCAAGTGCGATATGTGTCATTAAGCCAATTCTTCACTGCGGTGGTGTAGTGCGGTGGAGCTCCGTCATGCTGGAAGACAATTTCTCTTCTGACTTCTGGATCCACTTCTTCCAGAAGGACCTGCAGATCAGTTTGCAGGAAATTTAGGTAGGCTTCACCATTTAAATTCCCTTCAAAAAAATAAGGCCCCAGCATTATGTCACCAACAACACCGACCCATACGTTGCAGGAAAACCGATGCTGGAATGAGCTCGATTGGCAGACGTGAGGGTTCTGAGTAGCCCAGTAATGGAAATTGTGTGTGTTATAAATTCCTTGCCTCACAAAAGTAGACTCATCAGTCCAAAGAATTTTTTTAAAAAAATGATATTGCTCTATATCGGAGTTAAGGAGCCATCGACAAAATTGAACTCTCTGTGGGCAATCGGTCTCCAGTAGGTCCTGTACTTTGGAAAAATGAAAGGGGTGTTACTTCTCTTTTTTCAAAACGCGCCAAACTAAACTTTTACTAACTCCCGTATGAGAGGCAACTTGGCGGACACTGGTAGTGGGGGATTCCTCTACTTCACTGATGATATGTTCTTCTATGTCTACATCCCTTAATTGAGGCCCAACCTCACGTCGTGGTTTTATGACTGATCCGGTTTCTGAAAGCCGCCGGAATGTCCTGCTGAAAACGGCAGAGCTAATCCTAAATACCCGACGATTTGGGTATCGGTTCTCATACTCCCTCTGAGCTGCTAGCGCATTGCCATTGCAGAACCCGTAGACGAAAACCATATCTGCGTACTCACTTGTGGTGAAGTCCATGGCTGAAGAGTAAATGACAATCGATGCAGTCATTAAATAAGAGGATAACTTCTTATGACCTTTGCACAGAGTGGGACTATAATTGTTTACAAAGCTTTACTAAATAAATCCGGGGCTTGATAACACAGTCTGGGCTAATGAGTAATAGCAGGGCACATTTTGAAATGTTATTTTCTGTTTATGTATTTAATATCTTCAAATAATCCTAAATTATTATTTTTTATATTTAAAAAAAAAAGTACTTTTATGTAACATTAGGTAATCAGCAAGAATTTGGTTAACCCCCCCTTAACTCCCTATAAATAAGTTTGTTTTTTTTGGGGGGGGGGGAGGGAGGGCTTGCCACCTTCACAACTCTTTATCCATCATGCATATGGACAAGTGATAAAAAAAACTAATACATTTATTCAATCTAGTAGGTATATGGAGCAATCAAGTATTTATTCTCTAGCGTGTTTTTCATCAGAAAAACGTCTGTTAGACTCAAAAGGTGAAGTGCAATTGTATCATGAGTTACACCAATCAAAAGCTAACTAAATTCTGCAGTTTTTGAGAAATTTGACGGCTTCTAGGGTTCTCCAGTGAGGAGTGAGGAATTTTCAAAAAATATTAAAAATTTAAGTTTTAATAAATGTTTTGTGTTTTGCACGTTAAAAGGCCCCTTAAAAGTGAATTTAAATTAACTAGACCTATTTCATCTTTTAGAAAATTTAATGTGATTAAGAAAATATCATTGTTTTAGTTTCAACGCTAAAACAAAGTAGGAAAACTGTAATTTTTCAGAAAAAAGTAAGATTTTAAAAATAAAAACGAAAAAAAAAAATTCTATTTCCTCAAAAAATTGAGATAGACACTCGTTTTTGCGCCATTCTACCCCGTTTAGTTTGCAGTATTACCCATTTCTTTTTTTTACACTATGTCTGGGACACCCTGTATATGTAAGTGGAGTAGTCATCACGTGTCATTAAAAAAACCTGTACTACTTTAATCCATGAAAGGTCTTGGGGTCAGCCATTTGGTTAGGATGTACTGCTACTAGGCCAATGGTTGTAAAAGGAGGAGATTTGTCCGAAATCACACTCAACCACCAGGATTTTCCCCAATTAAGGGAACCCACTATATTGAGGCTGTGTGTGCTGCAGGAGTAAAAGAATATAAATTTTCTGCCTTTAACCGGTCTCAAACTCGGGTCTGGGAGGATGGCAGTGAAATGCCTTGTCCACTGAGCTACCGCACCTCCCATGTATATAAAATAATGTATTCATCATGTAACAATTCTACTCGCTGTACAATAGTACTTATTTGAAAATGTTAGCAACTAGATGCTAAAATATACTATTGCCATTCTAGAGCGGTGTGTATTCCAACTTATTTTGACGAAGTGCAAAAAGTTAATAGATTAATATTTTCAGGGCTACTATAATGGTAGACGATCAACAGCTGGGCTGGAAAGTGAAGCAGGTACTCAGCGCCCAAGCTTCCAGCACGAATCACCCCAAAATTCAAGCAAAGCTGGAGTTGTCATCACTTCTTTTCGACAGTCTCAGAGGAGGTAAATGATTTAATATTATTAATTTATGTAATGTAGTCACTGTCTTTTGCATCAATGGATGTTGTGTTGTTTGGCCTTAAACGTGATCTTTTGTAACCTTTGTTAATATGTATATATATGTATATGTGTGTATATATATATATATATATATATATATATATATATATATATATATATATATATATATATATATATTCATAATTTATTACAATTCATTCCTCACCTTTTGTAAACTTAATGTAATAGTAATCGACATAATGAGATGTGCTTGAAATTGGATACAATGTTCTTAATTATTATAGCCCCTTCACTGGGATATGGCAAATTTACATTTAAATGTTTTTATTACCTCTTTTACTACTGTTAAAGCACTGCAAACACACTTTTAAACTATAAATAATTCTATTTATGCTATGAAAGTGTGATAAGAAATAGAAATTATAAATATATTTGTTTTCACTCAGAAAGTATACGCACTCACTAAGTATAATTATGTGAACACATTATATATAATGCACATTGCACAATAATCTCTCCTTTAGGACTTTATACACATAATGTTTTCTTTATATTAGAACTTATCTTAATTATTCTAGTGAGGTCTGACACTTATCATATCAATGCTAGATTCCCTTGAAAAATCCATTTAAAAAAAAACTTAATATATATATATGATAATGTTGATTCTTCAAAAATTCTAAGTGCTTATTAGGTGAAGTTATCATCTCTTGCTTTGCAAAAAATATATTAACATTAACTACTCCTTTATTGAAGAAATAAAATATAGATATTGTCACTGTTTGTAAAAACTACCTTGAGTATAATATATAAATGCTAGTAGCAAAATAATTTTTGCGGTGCTAATAACAATTACTGTTGGGGGTAGCCACTCTGCCCCTATGTCATTTGAAAATTTTTCACTGTCCTTAAAAAAAATGGTAAAATATATTTTTTTTATCAAGAACCCATTCTTGTCCCATTCTGAAATTTTGCCCATTTGTAGTCAGTTATGGTATCAATCACAGGTTTTTTTTTTTCCAAAAAAAATTGAACAAGACGTATTTTGAGATTTTTGAAAACTGTTTTTGGAAGTTTTGAAAAAATTAATAATATTCAGAAAATATATCGAGTAATATATCAAATTAAAGGGCATTTTAAATGGAAAATAATGCCATAAATTTGATGTTTCTAGGTGCAATAGGGTTTCAATGGCATAATTTTGAATATATTGAGTGAGGACAGAAAACAGTCGTTTTTTGTAATTTTAAAAGCTTACAACTCAAAAACCTAAATTCAGAAAAATGTAATATTTTACATTTTAACTAGTCTTGGTAAGTACAACTTCTATACCAAAAATCATAGAAATTGGAAGGATCAAGGTCCAAATCTAATGTTGAATTGGTTGATTTGACATGGAATGACCCATTACTGTTTCTTGAGGAATCATCAATAAATAAGCAAATAGGATGCTATCGCAAGGCAAATTTATTGTATGTACATACATTTTTTAAAATTATTATTAAAGACTTTTTATAACTATGTGTCATTTGTCTTTGCCAAAAATAAGTTTGTTCCATGTTTTTCGGACCAGCCAGTCTCTCTCATGCATTCCCCTATTATTCCATTATGCCCTCAACCCAATATCCTCTAGTGCAACCTTTTTTCCGGGTTTTTTTCCGGGCTTCATTCATAAATTCTTTTGGGCCATCGTTCCTCTCCCATTCTACCGTAACATAACATACCCAAACTATTTAAGCCTTATAGTCTCATCTCACTCTGAATAATTTCAATGCTTGAAACTTTTTGAAGCCGTGGTACAGCATATGAACATCTCTAAAAATCCATTTCTAGGGCTATAAGTCTTTTTGCCTGTCTCTCCTTAATAGTCCATGACACCTGAATAAAGTATTACACTTTCTGTGAACAAATTTTATATAGTTTTTAGTTTATAAGGACACAAAATTGCTCCATAGCACCGAATTTAAAATTCTAATTATTATTCTACCATTGTGGATGCTTCTTTCAATGTCCTTTTCTGTCATTCCTTCATCACTCACCCAGCTCCTTTGATATTTAAATTGAGTCTCAGATTTTCACACCCACTATCTATGGAAAGTCTTTGCTATTAAAGGCTATATATACTGTTTTTTTCTTTGTTGACTGCCAGTCCCCAGGCTGAGTACTCCTGGAGAAGTTTCCTCATCATATATTCAGCATCCTGTGTAGCATTAACTTTTCTAAATTTATTTGTGAATCCTCTACATCTGCATTTTCTTCATTGTCTTAGCATTTGCAATCTTCTGGTGGTGACGATTATTTTCTCCATAAAATTCCCATTTAGTCTGTTGTTACATTTTTGTCATCTATTTTCCACATCCTCTATGTTTGGTTGCTAATTGAGGACTGTAAATTGATTTTTGATTTCTTAGTTCTTTGGCCGGAATTCCTTTTATCAGGCCTAACTTGACTCCAAAATTTCATAAAGGTAGGAGAAGGCAACAAACAAATCAATCCATTAATTAATCATCTCCTTATTTTCCAAGAAAGGCACAAAAATAAAATTTCAGAGAACCAAACTGGTGAATTTACTCTATACTCTTTCTCTTGTACAGTAAAAACTCAAAACGTGCATTTAAAAACTTATTACACGCAGCAAACCATTTATTTACACAAGCAAACAAAATTTAACCGACCTTAAATAAACTGAAGCACATTTCGACAAACGTTCCGTTTTAGTATTAATTCAATCTGATATACTCTTGGAATCTAAAATTTAGAAGAAAAAAAAAAAAGTATATGACAAACTTTTTTCATAAAAAAAAAAATATATATATAAATATATATATATATATATATATATATATATATATATATATATATATATATATATATATATATATAAATATATTTAATAAAATTTCCTTTTACATGAAAACAAAATATAATAAAATGTTTTTGAAAAATAAATTAATTTTTAAAACTTTCGTGAAAATGCATGACATTGTAAATTTCAAAATTCTCGGGTTCAACAAAGTTGATTGATCTTGCCAAAATCATTTGTTTATAAATTGATAAAAAAAAACTGATTTGCAATGTGCCCCTATTTGCGATTTCCTGTTGTGGCCTATTGTTTTTAATCTGCAAGAAAAAAACACCACCTTCCCATCAATTTTCAGCACTGGGTATTTATTTGTCCATTGTTTCAATTTTGTAAAAACACTCATGGCCGTTTTTGGAATTTTCAAAATTGCTAGTTTGAAATCATATCAACAACTGTCCCTTTGTGCTAATGCATATAATAAGAAGTGGGGAATAAAATGGAAGCACAGAGTAAATTTTTCTGAGGAAACGACATAGTTCTAGGAAGTATGTCGATCCTGTTTACCTAAATCCTCAAAGTTCCTAATTCAATACGATCATTTAAAAGTAGTATGTCACAAATACATTTGTTTTAGGCGACTTTCTACTTCCAATTTAAAACTAATTAACCTATTTAATATCTTGCCTTATAATCATTAATAAATTTTTTTAAATAAATAAAATTAGATGAATTTGGTTCAATTGTGCAATTTCGTGCAGTAAAACCCGAATTCGTGCAATTAAGCTCAAAAAGTCAAATTTGTGCAATTTCGTGCAAAATAAAATTTGAAAATAAGAATTCTTAGGTTATAAATGAGATAACAACTTGGGTTAGAGAACGCTAAATAGAAGCGATCTAAATGTGCAATAACACAGAAATCCGGTCTCTACTTATAACCATTGTATCACTCCTTTTTATTTTCCAAGGGTCAGAATGAAATAATTAATGTATCATGATATATATGATCATAATGAAGTGACTATCAAAATATATTTTTTAGAGATGGGCTGACTATGACTTTGGCCTACTAGTCAGCTGGCAAAATGCCAATCATAGCTTCCGTTGGAATCCAGGTAACATTGGCATTGTTTGAGGCATTTATAGCTTTATAGCTGTCTGTACATGTAGCTAAAGACTTTTGTCTATCTTATATTTTTTTCTTCTGTTTTTTTGCAAATGGGTCATTATGCAACAATGTTTTTTTCTTTTTTAGAAAAATAAAACAAACATCAGCAATTTGCTTTACTTAGTTTAGATAGTTAATTGTGAAATTTGGAATTCTATCATGCCAAAAAGAATATCGTGTTTTGGACTTTATATATATATATATATATATATATATATATATATATATATATATATATATTTATATATATAGCACATAAATACCTTACATGTAATTGTAAATTAAAACGTATGTGAATCGCTAAAATAGCAGTTTCCTTTTCATGCTCCACCTTTATATTATATTTTTATTAAGAATTAATATTTTTAATTATGATACAAAACCAAAACTGTGATTAAAAAAATAACAGTAGGCTTCGTAAGTTCTTTATTCATTATGGTATAAGTTATCAAGTTTATTTTTGGTTAATATTATAATATTTTCTAGATTTCGAATATTAATTACAAAAAAAAGAGTTCCTATTCCTGGATTAAATAACAAATTGTAAAGATAGATAAAACAAAAATTATAATCAATAATGGCCATGTTTTCATTTCAATAAAACTATTTTTAATCACAGAAATAAAGATAAATAAAATGGCAGACCAGCCGACTAATCGCCGACTACAAAAGAAGCTGATTAGTTGGCTTTATCCACTAGTCGGCCCATCTCTAATATTTTTCTTTCCAATGTGTAAATTAGTTTCCATTTCTTGTTTAAATATTTATTTTTATTAATTCTCATTAGCCAATATCAAGCACATCTGTTTTCATAACAACCTTTCATGAAAGAAAAGAAAATTTACTCTCTACTTTTCATAAACATTCAGCAGATGAATGATATTTACATATAAATTAAGCAGTATGTTTCCTTTTTATATAATTAATGTGTTTTTCAATTTTTTTTCTTTTTTTTTTTTTTTTTTTTTTTTTACAGTTCTCTTTCACTACTTAAAATCAAATTATAAAAACAATCAACATCTCAATTACTTTATTTACTTTTTATAAAATTAAAAATTCCTTATTTTGCCATTTATATTATTTTTAAGAAGAAAATATCTTATTAAATCCATTTATTCATTGACGATGATTCTAACTTTTTTCATTATAACATTTATCTTTCATCTATTTAGATTGTACCATTATCTTAAAAATCTTTATCAAATTCCAATGCCTATCGAATATAATTTTCAGTTTCTGTTTGTAATAAGATTATTTAGTTTTTGACTTATATTTTTGAACTCTATTATGAAATAATCTATGTTTGTAAAACTCAAATATAAAGAATTTTTTTTTTTAATTGAAAAACATAACTTATTTGTTCCTTATTCCTTGTTCAAATTGTATCAGTTACAGTCATTTTTTATAAATTATGTCACTTAAAAAATAATTATTAAATTATCCTTCATAATTAAATCAGACTGTTTTTGATCTCAAATTAAAATAAATGTAAGTTTTTACAATTTATTTTTTGTGCTTACATATTTTTTTCTTGACTGGTAGCCCTTGCGACTTTTCACTACATTGGTAAACCGTAGTTTAACTGGATATTTTTAGTTTCACTAACTATTAAATGTAAACTTATACTCAGTAAGGAAAGAAATCAGACCTTTAAATCACATTTCTGACATTCTATCATTCAAGATTACTAAGAGATTAAGAATCAGATACCTCTATTAGTATCAACTAAATGCTCAGTAAGCATTATTTTCTACTAAAAAGCTTCTTTTTTTTCTTTGTCTCATTGAAAAAAAAAATTTTTTTTCCTTGAAATGTGCATTTGCTTTCTACCCGTGGTATTTCTTATTTTGATGAGCTTTAACCAAAACATTCTCTTATAAAGATATTTTTTTCATAGATAATAATATTTATGAAATGGCTGTCAACTGATGAAATGGTGTTAAATTGAAAATTTGAGGTCTTAGATTTTACTTTCAGAACAGATTTTATTATTTATGCAAATCAATGTCACCCAGTTTTGAGTAAAACATTAATATAAAATTAGAGGTAATTATGGTACAGAAATATGTACTATTATGGAATATATATATATACACGCATACTTTTTATTTTTAAAAAAATCTGGCTTTCTGTTGTATACTCATCCATAAAATCCTATTAGTATTCATATTTATTTTTTTTACATTAGCATTTATTAAACAGTAAGGATTTTGAAATTTGTCTGTTTGGTTTTAATTTCCTTCTGCTTTTAACTAGAACATGAAAGATGGTTTATTCTAAATGTAACCAACAGAATGTGATTTATTCCTTGATGGTCCTAACCACTCATTCAAAATCTACTCCAATACTCATGCCAGATTCTAGTTCTGCCTTATTGATTATATAATGGATTTATAATTTATATTTCATTTCTTTTTAATGATAAGCTAGATATGGTTCCATGGCCTATAAATGAAAAAAAATAAATTAATTACAATGTATTTTATTATAAAATATTTGATTTGGGTGATAATATGTCAAAATGTATTCTTAAATGGGTAAAATTGACTTGCAAAATAATTATTCATGTTATGTGGTTCAGTCATTAGGTCTATGTTCTTTATATTTGTGTATAATGCTTTAAGGAAAATATATTAACTTATATGTGCTACATTTTGCACTTTGATGTTGTCTGCTAATGTAGAGCTTTTGAAGAATACTTTCTTTTTTCATATTTTAAAAGATTATTTCTAATGTTTATATTACTAATTTTAATCCATTTGTTACTTTGATGTATGTATAGCCTTTTTGTGTACTTGTGACTGTGGATATAAATCGTCAATGTATGCATTTAAAGTGCTTATATTAAAATTATTTTGTTAATGCATCATTTAAAATTTTTTCCCTACCCTCTTCTTGTATTGCAATACTTTGTTAATGTAAGAATTAACAAAGTATTCTTTCTCTCTTTTCTTTTTCTTTGCTCTTCCATTTTTCCAATCTTTTAAAATCAGTTCATTTCTCTTTACTTTTATTTTTTTTTTCTTTAAATATCGTATGTATGTTTCAATGTGTTGCTAAGAGCATTGTCATTCTTTTTCTTGATTTCCTGACTAGTTTTCGACCTGAGCCTCTTTGGTGAGTAAACCTTATTTTTTCTTCTTTATTTTATAATTTTTTTTTTATTTTGAAACATTAGAGAGCTTGAAATTTGGCATTAATCATACTTTAAATAGCTTACCTATTCACCGAATTAATCAAGATATAAAAAAAATATTAATAAATAAAATCATAAAAAAGGAAACATATTCATTTTCTTTTATTGAAAAAATAGCATTACTTTTTAAATTTATTTCATTCCTAGTCTAGTATCCAATTATTATGAGACATTTATTTTTATTTTTTAAATTTTCACTAAATCTCTAATAATTTTATTCCTTTCAAAAAGCAACTCGATATTTAAAATTAGCATGAATATTAATTTTATTTTTAATCAGAATAGAAGTAATTTTTATTATTAAATGCTTGTTTTTTTTTTCTCAAATTTAAAAAAAATATTTTCTTAGTAAAGTTATTTATTATTTTATTCTAAAATTTTACATTTATTTCTAGTCAAAATTAGTTTGAGATTAGTAACAGTAGTAATTTTTAGCCTCTATGATAGTAAAAAATTCACCATGATAATAATTCTACAACCATTCTAAACCATATTTTATTTATTTTTCTAAATTTTTGGGTTTCTTCTTGATATTATAAAAGCTTTCCAAACCATGATCCCCTAATTTTTTGGAGTATTGAAATTTGAAAAAAATCTAACTCTATTTCCTATTAATTTTCCATAGTATACAAATCTGATATACATTATATATAAATAAATGTATGTATATAAAACCTGTACCACTTACCCATGTATGGTCTTGGGTTCAGTACTTCGGTTAGGATGTACTGTTACTAAGCCAACGGTTGTGAAAGGAGGAGATTTGGCCAGAATTCACGCTCAACCATCAGGTTTTTCCCCAATTAAGAGTACCCACTTTTTTATGGCTGGGTGTGCCCCAGGAGGGTCTCCCGACCGTGAATTCGATCCATGGATGAAATAACAGAATATAAATTTTCGGCCTTCAGTTGGAATCAAGCTCGGCCCAAGAGCATGATTGTCAAGCACCTCACCCACTGAGCTCCAATGCCTCCCCTATATATATTATAAACACACACATACGTATGTATGTGTACATATCAACTATGTTTTTCAAATGAGACCACATATTTTTCTAATTGTTATTTGAAAGTTATTTTATTTTATTTTTTGTTAATGTCAAATTACACCAAAACCAGTAAAATCATTTGGGAACTTTTAGAGATATGAATTATAAGAGATAATTCAATGTTTATGAAAAAAAATAAATAATTCTGCTTTCAAGTAAAATTTAGAAAAAATAGATGGTTTCAATGGAAAAAAATTAAGTTGATATAATTTATAAATATATAAAAATTAATGAAGATAATATGATTGACTGTAGAATATTTTTGAAGGAAAATAGTCTGGGATGCGGTAAAGTAGTAAGAACAAACAAATCCATGAAAAAAAACTTTTAATGGTGTGCTGAAGTTTAGAAGGTTTTGGCAATGCAAGCCACCAAAACTTCCACACTCCATTAAAAATTGTTTAAACAACAAAAAAAGAAAAAAATCATATAAACTATAGAAAAAATTTATTTTCTGTTCCTTATCTGGTGGATAGAAAATAAATATTCATGGAGGTTGACAACTGTGTGTTTCTAATGAAGCTAAATTTGGAGTCAGATTTTGAAAATTTATTATGACAAGAATATCTAACTGACCAATTAGATTTATAAAGATTAAGGGACAAAGACGGCCTGAGCAATGAATTTCAGGCGAATTGGGGGGGAAGGGGGGGAGAAGGTTACTTCGGGTTTTTGGTATTGTTTTGTAGAGGATTTAAAAATTTGTTGTCTAATTTTTTACTATATGGAGAATGGTTTATGAATTATTTTCATGGAATGCTTTGCAATTACAATAGACTCTTGATAATCTCTTATCATTAACAAGTATTTATTTCTGACATACTGTAATTAAAAGTAAATAACATGCAATCTAAATGATAGAAAACATTTCTTCTTCTTCTTTTGCAGTTCCCCCTGAGTCCCTCTTTAGGGTAGGGGAGCGTTTAGGCTGGACTGCCATTCCTATCTGTTCCTCACTAGGATCATGATCTGTTCATCTCTTCCAGCATAGCCTGTCTATATAATCGAGGTAGGACATTCTTGGTCAGACTTGAGGTCTTTAACTATCAGGGGCATACTCCATTGTCTTTAGTGGGTCTCTGTGTTCGTCCATTCTAACAACACGGTCGAACCACTTAAGTTGTTAGGTCTTGACGACTTCCAATTCCTCTCTTATCCTCTCATTTTGGATGCAGTCCCTCCTGGTCTTCCCAGCAATCCTACGAAGGAACTTCATCTCTGCCACTGTGACTTGTCTGTTCTCCCTATCTGTGAGAATCCAGCTCTCAGCGCATATAAAAGTACTGGTAGATATACCTTCTTGTAGATATGGAGCATTATATTTCTACCTACTTCTTTTTTACCTACCACACTGTTGCAAATCTGGTAGTAAACCTGGTTCGCTTTGCTTATTCTAGTTGATATCTCTGAAACTACTTTCTCAGAGCTATTAATCACTGTTCCAAGATAGAAAAAATCCGTAACCATCTCCAACTCCTCTCCATTGCAGTAAACGTGGACATCTTGCTTTCCAACTTGTAGGAATCTTACTAGTATTTGATTTTATAACCATCCCTTTCCTATCTTGTTCTTTTATTTCTCTGTTACTGCCTGCTGGATCTTCTCCATGTTATTGGTACTCTGTTGTCCGCTTACAGAAGGAGCTGTATTACCATCAGTTGAAGGTGTCTTCATCCCAAGAATTTCCTCTTAGTTCTTCTCTTGCAGATTGCTGTTATCTCATCCATAAACAATAAAATTAGTAAAGGTCTTAAACTTTCTCTTTGTTTGACCCCTCTGACTATACTAAAATGCTCAGACTTCAGTCTTAATATGCATTTTGGGTCTTGGTATATGGTCTGGCTTGTTTCCACTAAGTTCACCAGCACATTCTTTGCTCTCTGCACATCCCATATTTCATTCCTTGGAAGTGAATCAAATCCTTGATCATTTTATTAATAATTCTAGTCTCATACTTTCTTATCCTCTATGTTCCTTTTATTTTATTCATAAGAAACATTATCTAGTCTCTAAGTTTCAGTATTATATTTTTTTTTCCTAATTTATTTGTGATTTTTTAAAATCGTTGACCATGGATTAAGTATAGGAAATGACAATTTTCAGAAATAGTACCACATAGTAACATTAAGACTGTATGCAGTGTGTTTATACTTTGTGGACCTTCTTCTAGATATAAAAAAGAGTTTTAAGTCAGGACATGAAAAAATATAAGTGTTCTGTTCCATTTTCTTCCTTGATAGTATTTTTTTCATTGAAGAAGGTCTACATAGTACACATTAGAAAAAGCATTCATCTTCTTCTTTTTGTTCGTTCCTTGATTTTTTAAAAGGTACTTTTCTTAATTGTTTTATTTTGATACCTCCAGATCATCATTGTAATCATCAATGACTTTAGAACTCGTAATATTCAGAACCTCCTTCAGTTTGTCCGTCAGTCTTTTCTAATTGTGGTTGCAACTCTTTGTTTACAGCTCCTCAATATGAACCTCCCATCAGTTGCCAGTATGTTGATCCATTGGAGTTGAGGTCTTTTCATTGTTATTTTTCAAAAACCCTTTCATCTTGAATTTTCGCAGGAATGGTCTGGTCCATTTTAATGATATGCCATGCCCATCGAAGATGTCTTATTTTTACTATTCCTACATTTGGATTCCTATAGTCTTATTTCAATACATTATTCCTGTAGATATAAAATAGTCAGGTAGCGGGCCTCTTTACAGTACCTGTCTATCAAATCAAAGGTCTATTTGATTTGATGTGTTTGTTATATTTGTTTATATTAGGGTTTATGTGGGGATATGATACTCATCACTGCTAATGATTTTAAAAATGTAAATTTCACTATTCATTCACAATGTTATTTGTGGAGTTCTAACTATATTTTGTATGAATTCTATCTTTTTTTATTTATGATGCAAATTAATGCTGTCCCATATATTTGTGTAATGTACATTTGTTTGGTATTAAGTAAATTAGTATACATGATTAGTTGCTGTCAGAATTTTAATATTGACCGTTTATGGAGGATTGGATGCTGTAGTCTTAGTCTCTTGTTTAAAATAAGACACTGTGAATTATTATCAAGAGTCTACTGTATGGCAAAATTAAATTATTTATAACAAAGTATATTGTAATAATATCTTTAGTGATCTGCTTAGAGCAGTTTGTTGTGAATGTGATATAGTTATATCTTTTATTTTCTATTTTTAATAAGAATATTGTCTAAACTTTTATTTATTTTTTCAACCTTAAGGACACTTCTACTTTTGACTGACATTTTAATAATGCTTACTTTTTGCATCTACCAATTTGCAATGTTTATCATAATCATGTAAAATACTGGCAGACTTAAATGACGTTTGTTTTGTTTTTTTTTTTTTTTTTTTTTTTTTTTTTTTTTTTTTTTTTTTAATTTTACTTCTTATTTTATTTAAAAAAAAAAAAAAAAAAAAAAAAAAAAAAAAAAAAAAAAAAAAAAAAAAAAAAAAAAAAAAAAAAAAAATGGCTGCTTTATAAGTTATAATTGCTTTTGTGCTTTGGATGGCGTTTATTTCCCAGGGATTCTTCTGGTACTTATAGAAGGCTGAGTGGGTCCTCAATGAAGGTAGGAGGACAGTTTTTATCTTCAGCCGAAGTTGAACCAAAAATCTTGAGGTTAGTTTCCAATTCCCTAACATGCACAGAATCCTGATAACTACCTGTATTTAAAAAAAAAATATTAAAGATAATGACTATAATAAATTCCTGATGTATATTTAATAAAATTGTACTGATATATAAATAAAATAATACTATAAATATACTGATGTATATTAATTAATACTTACAATTAGTAAAATATTATATAAATAATTTACAAATACAATGAACTGCACTTGATCAACCAGATACATGGGAAATCTACTTTATTGATCCAATACCCACTTTTTTTTTACATATATTACCACGTGAAGAACATTTAAACGAGGAGAAAATAGCATACACAAGAAATGGGAGTAAGAGTGTCACTTATATGCTAACATCAGAAATAATTTTTTTGAATGGAGTCATCAAGGACCCAACCATAGATTTTTTTTCTTATTAAAAAATGATATGAACCTATAGTCCAATTCTCACTTAAAAAAAATAAATTAAATAATTTTAAGATTTTAACATGGAACATGTTTTACCTGTGACCTAGTTGGTCAGAAGTGATATGTTTTTTAATGCGAGGGCATTATATTTAGTTTGGTAGTTTGATATTAGGATAGTAGGAGCAGTTAGGAGCTCAACCCTTCTTATACTAAATAACACTATCTCGACTAGGAGGCAGGTTCTAATTAGTGAGCTCCTTTTTATTCTGTTTCTCCTAATACAAAATAAAAAATTTAACCTGGATTTGACCAATCTTGCTCAATACCTCTCAGATGTTCAAAATTTTGGTTTGAATAAAAAAAGTCATGTTTGAAATCTCTATTTTTAAGTGTAGGGGCTTTTTTTACACGCTCTAACACAGGTGGTGCTGCTCAGATCGAAAATTTGATGACATCCTTCTTGTCAAAAATTTGTTGGAAAATATATTTTGTTACTTAACATTTGTCACTAAGACCTACCGTTTAAGAGCTATATTAATTTGAATGAAAAAAGTCAAATTTGAAACCTCTATTTTTAGGTGTAGGAGCTTTTTTGACATGCTGTAGCTCTGTTGGTTTTACTTGGATCAATTATTTTCTTAGAGTTACCTTATCAGAAATTAAATGGAAAATTTTTTTGTCACATAATATTTGTCACTAGGACCTACTATTTAGGAGCTATACTGGTTTGAATGAAAAAAATCACATTAGAAACCCCTATTTTATCTTAACTTTGTTTGCTACGAATAATCATTACTTGTTAATTTAATTTAAATAATTTAAAATCATAAAGGTAAGCGGGAAAAAAATAAAGAACATAAGGGCATAGACAGTCAGCAGGCTTATGCTCCCAGTAAATTACAATTGACTTATTTACATGACAGTAATTTGATCAATTTGGATATATGGAGTTGAGCTTTAAGGCTCCACTAAACCTTCTAATTCTCCTATCCAATCCATACAATCCAAAATCCTTTGTAAAATCCTCAATGCTCCTTAGTATATCACAAACAAACTTATCCATAAAGATCTTAATGGCCAATTTGTAGCTGACTTGAATCCACTAGCCTCCCGACTTGCCTCTCACTCAATTCCTGATAATCCTCTGAGGTGTCTGAAAAGAAGAAGGCCAAGAGACCTTCTAATGTAGAACTATTATTGAAGTGCTAATAGTGAGTAGTTCTTTATATGTAATCATTTTCTTCAACTTTACTTCTGTTATATAATGTATGAAGTTGTAAATATCAATAAATAGTTTTAAAAAAAAAGAAAAGAAAAGATAAAGCTCTGCCTTCTTCAACTGCAGTCTTTTGTTTTGTTTTTTCCTTTCTTCTCAGCTCTCCAAATAAGGCTCATCTGAGCAACGGCTTCTCTGTTGACAGGAAGTCAAATAATTTAAGAAAACTAAGTTTATTTGTTATCTCTGCCAAGTTATATTTTTTAAAGAATAATTATGTGACATACAGTGTTCCTAAACATTTTACTATTGATTCCAGGACTGGAAACTATTACATGTTTCTGAACTATCTATAAGTTAATAATTAGTCGTATTTTAAACATTTTTGCATCCTTGTGTTGTACAGCTTTTAGTTTTTTTCTGTATCCAATGATTTATAAGTATACTCTTTGCAAGATCTATTCTTATTCTTACATGCATGATTTTTTATTATCTCTTAAGTGTATTTCGAAACAAATATAGTTTATGTATGTTATTCTTAATGCATGACTAGGACCATATGTAATGTATATTTAATTTTATATTTACTAATCTTGTTAAAGTTGCTTGTGCATTTATTGTTGTCAAATTATATTAATTATCACTTTGCAACCATTAATTTTCAATGAACTATTTGATTTATTTTAAAAGTTATATTATGTTGTTTTTTAAAGTAATTTTATTATATTTTTTTTTAAATGGTTATTTTAAATTTTGTTAATATTATTGGAAATGAATAAAACTGCAACAGTAACAATCTACTATTATTCCATAGGGGGTATGGAAGGCTAAAAGACTTTTAGAAAGGGACATATAATCTTTCTAATAAAGATTTTCTGATGCAGTTATGATAAAGATAACTCTGCATTTTTAAAATAGAATAGAAATTTATAGAAACCTCGCTCTATCTTTTCCTCTCTTATGTCACAGTGTTCCTTCTGGCAACATCTGCTTCCCTCCATGTGCTCATAGAAAATTATCTTTTCTCAAGTTAACTTTTCAATCTGATTTCTAGAAAACATCTAGATTTTGAGTTACCAGCTTTGTAATTCACTGGATACCACTTATAACGACATTGGTTATAACGATGAATCGGCTACAGTAACTAAATTTTCAGATCCCTTGTAATATCTCTATCACCTTAATTTTGAAATAGATATAAAAACATTGCTTATAGCAACATCGGTCATAGTGACCTGTTTTTCGTAGATCTCGAGAGTAAAGTCATTGCGTATAACACCAAAGTGGTTGAAAAGGGAATCAGCTCAAAGTAAACCAACTATCATGCAGCCAATAGATCAAGGCGTTATAAAATATTTTGATCAAATATTGCAAGACACAAATAAAAACAGGACAAAAAAATTTCCATTTCATTTAGATACTATCCTAATGGTGGACAAAGCTTGAAATGAAATTCTGTCTACAACCATAGCAAATTGTTTTCATCTTACTGGAATGTCTACAGCTGAGGTAAAATTGGATGGAAATGATTTTTGACTCTTGCCAGCTGTGCACATTATGTACTTGATGTAGGTAGTATGATTGGATATAACGATGATTGGCTACAGTGACCGAATATGCCTGGTACCTTGGAGGTCTTTATAAACAATATCCAGTGTATTTATGGGTGAAGCCCGGATTTATAAATTAATGCATATTTTTTCTACTTTTTTTTTTTTTTGGGGGCTGTGATGTGGGCTGATCTATATAAAATAACTTGTTATAAATCACATCACAAATTTTTATATTGCATTTTTGGCCTAAAATTTACTTTTGTGCATATTTTTGCTTTAAATGCATATATTTTGCATATTATAAATTATTCATTTTATTTCCCACACCGCTACAACCCATGAAGGGTCTTGGGTTAGTACTTGGTAAGGAATTATTGGTTCATGACCAACGGTTATTCAAGGAGATTATGTCAGCATTCAGGCTCAACCACCTAGTTTTCCCCCAAATAAGGGTACCCACTTTATAGAGGTGTGCCCCAGGAAGGTCTCCAGAACTCGAAGTCAATCCACGGCCAAAGAAACAGAAATTAAATTTTCTGCCTTTTACCAGGCTCGAACTTGGGCCCCGGGACATTGCAGTCGAATGCCTTACCCACTGAGCTACCCTCCTTCTTTCAATTTATTTCTGACATAAATATTTTATTAAAATAGGTGTTAATGTTCCTATGCATGGATATCTGACTCAGTGGCAATAATATTTTTAGGCTTTATTGACTATGATTCAAATGGTAAAATATTTACCATATTTAAATAAATAAAGAAATGTATATAGGCCTATATTAAGTGTAGGTTTCAGAGTACTAAAAACGATATTATGAATGGAAAATACTGTATAGTGTAATAATACTAAAAATACTGTATATCTGTGAAAATTCCATGAATCTAGGAAGCACAACCAGAAACAATCTTTATAGTTTGATTCGGTCATTCACAGATACTATTTTAAAAATGGGGCCTTTATTCTATGCAAAATTAAATGATTGGGTCTCATTTTTTTAATGAGAGTGATAAAACATTTTTTATGATGGGATGAAAAACAATTTGACAACTTTTTTGTTTTTTTAAATTTGGAATATTATACTACCTATTATCATGGTTTTTATGTCATATTACACTGAATATTGCAGTACTTTTAATATTCTAGGAGCCCATGACACTAAACCTGTCATGATAGGTCTCCCAAAATAACCAAAGCTTATCTGAAAGAACATCAGTTTTTGTGTAAGAAAAACCATTGCTGCCTTTTCCAGACAGTGGAAAAAATGGGCAGCCTGTAAAATCAGGTTCTAAAAGCCTGTTTTCAGGGAAAAACTGCCAAACTTATTTTCTCAACAGTTCTTCATGTTTTTTGGGTTCCTGAATCCGAATCAGAAGTTTGCTACCACAGCAGCCACTGGCTTCATACCCAAAATAGTGGTTATTGTAGGTTTTTACCTTCAAGACAACAAAGTGTTTTGTGATGAAATTCTTTATACAGTAAATTGTAGCTGGAACCAACACCTACGAAATGAAAAAAAAAAAAAAAAAAAAATCCGAAATCTCAACATTTTTTGCAAAGTTATGGTCTTGGGAAAATTGTAAAGATTGGTTAACTTGCGGTCAGTCCCACTTCTCCCTGAAAACACATTTATTGGTACTGTTTAGGCTCTGAAACTATTTGTCCGATCCAAAAATTCATAAAATACAAGGTTTTTTTTTTTTTTTTCACTTTAATTCCACAGATATTTGTTTGATACCAAATTTCATTTTTTCATCTCAAAGCTGGTTAAATTTAATATTAGATTTTATGTATGTAATTTATATTAAATTCCGCGAAACACCCATGCCAGCCCACTGATCATGTCAAAATTGTCATATTTTCCCACAACATTCACATACCAGACCATAACTTCGCAAAAAATGTTCTGATTTCAGAATTTTTTTTTTTTTTTCAATTTGTCTTGTAGGTAAAAAACTACAATAACCACTATTTTGGGTATGAAGCCAGTGGCTGCTGTGGTAGCAAACTTCTGATTCGGATTCAGCAGCCCAAAAAACATGAACTGTTGAGAAAATAAGTTTGGCAGTTTTTTTGTAAAAACAGCCTGTTAGAACCATATTTTACTTTTCTCCACTGTCTGGAAAAGGCAGCAGTGGTTTTTCTTGCACAAAAAGTTATGATCTTTCAGCTATGATTTGGTTTTTTTTGGGAGACCTGTCATGACAGGTTTAGTGTCGTGGGCTCCTAGGCTATAATGGCATATTATAATTATAAATCTGGGTCTTATTTTACTTTTGAGTTAGCACCCTACCAGGACTTTTTTTAATCACCTTGTGCTAAGATTCTTGTTTCATCATTTAGTTTCTCAAGTTATTAAGTTTTACCAGGTACCTCATGCTTAGTAGCTCAATAACTTTTATTTTTTTTAGCTGTTTTTAACTAGATTAGAACCCTCTGATGCTGCCTGATTGGTAAAGATTCTGGCAGGTTACCCTTCTAAATGGTTAAACCATTTTGTTAAAAAAAAAAAAAAAATATTCATCAGCTATCAAGATGAACATATAATAAGATGTAATTGCAACTCATTTTATTAAATGTAAACACATTTAATGAGCACAAAGAAATGAACATTACAAAACTTTATTAACTATCAAAGGATGATATATACCCACACTAATCAGAAAGCTAATATTTTTTCTGTTTTGCACCTTCCAAAGATTTTTGGAACACATAATGTAAGATTGTCACTTTTTGGGCTTCTTTGTTAGTTATTTTTTTAGAGTTCTTCATATCTGCAGTTTCAAACTCATCTTTGCATTTGCAGTATTTTTTACTAGAGATACCAATTAAATTATACAGTATATCTCAATCACCATAAATACACATGAGATAGGTCTTCCTCTGGCATGAACCACAGCCTCATGGGTGCAAGACATGCTTATATCTACTGCAACCTTTTGATTCATATCCTACCCTACCACCTTTCTACTGTAGTTCTGAATTCCAGTATGCTATGTTTTGGAAGGTTAATGTACAATCTTAGACAGATGCAAAATCTTTTCCAAACTTTGCTCTATTCAATTTAAATAGAGCTAATATTGTTAAACAACCCATTCCATATTTTGTGCTTGAAAATTAAATTTTCCCTAACTAACATTTAAAAAAGAATCAATGAAACCTCGATGATTTCATTCAATATACGACAGCTTAAAAAGAAGGCCTGTGGAATGTATATAACTGCATTTGCTATAAAAAAAATTTCTCCCCACCATATCACTGAACCACCTCTAAATCAAGCCTTCCCATTGATATTTTCTGCATCGAAATTTGGTCTCTGATTTAAATCTTTTGTTGTATGTTTCTATATTTAGATATTTGGGGTAAGGGGACTAATAATACTTAACTTCTTTTATCTTATTGATTTGGTAATAAATATTTTTCAATTTACATTGTTTTGTTCATTTTGATATAGTTTCTTGATCAGCTTTTTGTTCATTATAATTTAATTTTGTTATATGAAACTCAAAGATTTTTTTGTTATTATAAAACTGTGAATAATTAAAATATGATTACTGATCCTTGATATTCCTCAGGAGTAGTACATCAACAGCCGCTGCTGCATTTGCCATTGCTACTTCAGCTTCTTCAAATCCCCGTGATAATGGAAGTGGTCCCTGTACAGTCAGCCGAGAGAGTAGACCAGGATCTAGGCGGCGGAAGGAAAGTGTCATGTCAACAGCAGCCACTATGAGGGTTCTTAATGTTCTTCGTCATTGGGTTTCCAAGCATGCACAGGTACAACTTTATAATGTTAACTTATATAAAGATATATATTTATTTTGTGCAGTATGGCTAGTTTAATGTGCCTATGTTTCAGCATTCAATGCGAGCCTTTATCAGGTCTAGAAAAAAACCAAAACAAAAAGATATGACAGAAAAGTAATTAAATATATATTGACAAAGTTATTTAATTTAAAAATTACAGAAGTATGAAAATTAAAAACATATAACAGTTAAGAAAATAAGATTAAAATATTACAATGAAAAATGAATGTTATTTATAAAACAGATTAAATATTTATAAAACAGAAATAACTGAATAAAGTCTAACAGATAACTAGTATATAGTAAAATAACAATAGTTAGCTTAAAGGCAAAAATTGTAATTATAATTATAACACATCTCTCTGCATTGTTATACTCATTTATAAATATAATGCCATGCCCTCTTATTGTAATATTTTTATTTAATATCAAATTAAAAAAAAAAATAATAATTTTTATGATAATTAGATGGAGTATCTAAAAAAAATATTATTTGTTACGTTGGTATATAAAATATCTGAGAGATATTTTTTGAACTATTACAAATATAGATGATAAATAAAAAAAAAAATTCTATATGCAGTGTATATAAAAAAAAATGTTTCAAAATTATTTTATTTTTAAAAATGAAATTTAATCATTAATGAAATAATGAACATAAGCACAATTCACTATATTGTAACATTTAAATAATTTTACTCTTTCATCAAACCTTTATAGCTAATATAATATTATATTTAAAAATTATGCTCATTTAATAATTAAAAGATTCTTTTAACCCAATTAATTATTTTCTTTAGTTCATGAACTAAAAAAGTATTTAAATGGTACAACCTCCAATTTTTTCTTTTCTTGAACTTGCATTCATAGCTCTGCCATAATTTCATAGCAGCAATTAATATTCAATTGATTCCTTCTTCTTGCTGCCCTGGGCCCAAATATGTTCTTTCACATGATCCTCAATTTAAAGTGAATAATTAAACATCTTGCTTGACTGTATTCTAGACTCTCACAGTGACTAATTAAACACGTTAACTCCCTGGAATTCCACACTCCAGTGTCCGACTTCTAGCAAACGCTTCTCTTCCTCCTTTACTGCCTTCTTAATCTGCTCCTTCTCTTTTGTTTTATCACTCTTAATTTTAATAAACTATATAATCTTTCAAAATATGTTTTGATTTTTACATCACACATTAACTAGTTACCTTATTTCAATTTGATTACAAATTTAAATAATTATGTATGGAAACATTCTCACTAAGATGTGAACAGTATTTGTTGTTAGGTCAGTTTATCAAAAACATAAAAACATTTTTACTAGGCCGCTGGCTATAAATAATATTTGAAAAATAAAATTATTAATTTAAAAATTAAATTTAAATTTTTATTTCTTAAACAAAACAAAACACAATTAAACTTTTCACTCTTTTTAAAAAAAAATGATAACGAAATAATCAAATGTTGAGTGCAAGAATTATATATATTGAATTTTTTGTTTCATTATTTATTTATTTTTTAAAATTCTGGAACCTTTGAATAGCTCATATCATTATAATAATTCATGATAATAAATACATATAAACTATATCTGCATATTTTATTTGCAATTTTCATTTTAAAACTCGAAGATGCTTTTTCAATAAACTGCATGTTTTTTAATGTTGTATTTACAATTTTTGCCTTAATGTAGGGTATTCTTATTTTACTATGTACTAGTTATCTGTTATACTTTATTTGCCTATTTCTCTTTTATAAATATATCCATTCACTTTTCATTGTAATATTTTTATTTTATTTTTTTTTTAACTTATATGTATTTTTAAATTAAATAACTTTGTCTGTATTTTTAAATTCTTTTCTGTTATATCATTTTGTTTTGGTTTTCTTCCAGCCCTTATGAAGGCTTGCATTGTAAGCCGAAATTTCGGCACAGTAAATTAATTTAATTTTATCGTGTTATATAAACACACTCCAACCATCTTCTTCCTTATATAATTAGGATTAACAATATTACACCATTATTAATTTTTTTTTTTTTCAAATTTAAAACGATAGGTTTAAAAAGAATATTTTTGTTTTACTAACTTACATTATTTTATTTTTTGACATGTATATCTCTTTTGGCTTGGGTGTCTATACTTTTTAGGTGTAACATTTTTTCACAGTCATTAATGTAACAGTTTGACAACTTCTAGATCTGTTGGTGTTGCTTGGATCGGAAATTTGTCAATGGTTTTCTTATCAGAAATGTAATGGAGAATATTTTTTATTATATGACATTTGTTTCTTAGAACTGCCGTTTAAGAACTATATTTGTTTGAAAGAAAAAAGCCATCTATGCCTAATTTGTTTCATTGTTGGGGCTTTTTTGACATGCTCTAGCTCTGTTGATGTTGTTCAGACCAAAAATTTGATGGCAGTTCCCTAGTTTTAATTTAAAATTATTTAAGAAGAAATTTAATTGAGAATACTGTTTGTCTTATGTCACCTACCGTTTGGGAGCTATATTGGTTTGAATAAAAAAAGTCATGTTTAAAACCCCTACTTTTTCTCAACTTTTTTTTATTGTTATAATCTTCTTAGTTTTATCTTACCTCACTGCTTCCTCTAAAATATTTAAATACTTGGCTCAACAGACCTTGCAGATCCTTGGCCGCCTTAATGAGCCTGCTTCACCTCTGCTTATCTTGGCCTATTGCTGTAGTTCTCTTCTGGTATCCTTGTACAAATCTGGGGTCGTTAACAGTTTTTAAGACAGATTTGGTGATGCTGATTCAAGGTTCCGTAGTAGGGAGGATTTTACAGGATAGAGTTATTAGCCCTATGCCAAACCCCCAACCTGGAGGATCAGGAGCTGTGTCAGACACTGAGGTCGCTTACCTCCCTGTAACTCCCAGGGTGAGGATAGTGTAATGTCCCAATGTGGGAATAGTACCCACGCCGTATTAGCTTAAACTCTGAGGTCTTACCTAGAGGGCGATCATCCATCCAAGTCCTGACCCTGCTCGACAGAGCTTAACTTCAAATATCTATTGCACATGTCTTTGTCCACTCGGCTACCCCGGCCCCGTCATTCTATCATTACAAAGTTTAATCATAAATATATTATGTTTTCCATACAATACAAATGATTGAAGAATTGCTCTCAAATGTGTAACGTTTTTTTTTAACCCTCAAAAATGTAACTTTTTGACAGGCTCTAGCTCCGTTAATGGTGGTCAGATCGAAAACTTGCTGACAGTTTTCTAGTTAGAAATTTAATAGAAAATATTTTGTTATTTATGATTTGTTGCTAGGACTACCATTTAGGAGCTATATTGGTTTGAATGAAAAAAGCCACTTTTTGCCTACATTTTTAAGTGTTAGGGCTTTTTTGATATGCTCTAGCTCTCTTTGTGTTGCTCATATTGAAAATTTGACAATGGTTCCCCTTATTAGAGACCTAATGGAGTATATTTTTTGTTTTATATCATCTTTCGCTATTTTTTCTTAACTTTATTTGGAATAATCATTGTTAATTTAATTTAATTATTAATGTAAGTAATTTGACTTTTTAATTCAAAAATGTAAATTGGGAAAAGCAGTAGATTATTGATAGAAATGTCCTTGATCTATTGTTATTCCCTATTAGGGAGAAATAGAGTTTTCTAGTCTCCTCACTACAAACTTAATTTTTTATGTTTCTAGGACTTTGAACAAGATGTTAGATTGAAAAGCCTTACAATAGAATTTTTGGAAGATATAATTTGCAGCCCAAATTTATTACCAGCGGAACATAAAGCAGCATCTCAACTTCTAAGACTGATTAATAAGGAAGAACCAGCTGGTAGCCGAGTAAACTTAAATCAGCTGTTAGCGGTTCCTCCGGTATTTACTTATTACATATTTCAGAGCTCTATGTTTATATTTATTTTCACAATTTTTATTATTTATTTGTTTGGTTTTAATTTTAAATTAATTTTCTGTTTATTTTTTTCAATTTAATGTAGTACCCTTGGCTTTTTTTTTTTTTTTTTTCTGTAGTTGAACTTCTGTGTATCAATATAGATATATTTAATTTTAAATCAAGAGAATTATGCTTATCCCCCAAGATTTTTTCCAGCTAAGGGAATGCATTTTATAGAGGTTGGATGTACCCGAGGAGGGTCTCCCATTCCCAGAATTGACCCTCGGGTATCAATATAACACAATAAATAATCATCTGCCTCAGTTGGACTCAGACCTAGGTCTGGGATATAAAAATGGCCTATTCACACCTTATCTTCTGGACTGAATAATATATATTACTGATTAGGGCTGTAAATTATATGCAATAAAAACTGAAAAATATGTACACATATATGCAAATATATTGGGTGAAATATGCAATTAAACACCGAAAATATGCAACTATCTATATCATTCAGAAAAATTAAAAAAAATTGAATACATACAAATACATAAGTACAAACTGAAGTTTAAGTAACTAATTGTGTTTAAAAGGAAAAACATAGGAATAAGACTTAAAAAACAGAAAAACAAGGTGAATATAAAAAAATAAAACACTTTATAAAACTTAAAGTGGCTTAATTTATGGAAGGATAGGTCAGCTCAAAATAACCAGACTTTTCTGATCCAGTGGCAGTTTCAGTAACAAAAGTTTGTTCAAATGTTGACTTCTTACCTTTGCTTTATTTGTGTTTTGCTATTTTTATGTGCTCTGTTGCAAAAAAACGTGCAGTTTATTTAAATAAAATCAGCAAATAAAATAAATCAATAAAAATCAACAACTCTATGAAAACAAACACAATATAACCCTTAATAGTCTCAATTGAGAACTCAGGTACATACTTTCCAATAAGATCTTTTGGCTCAGCAAGAGTGATTTTGGGTATTTTAGGAATAGACAAATAAATATTAATGAATGATTTGTTGTGTTGGACACTGCATGAGAGACTGGCTAATGGAACAAGAAGGGAAATAAGACAAGTGAAGTAATATTCCAAGTATTTGAGAAGGGCGAGAACGAGAAATTAATCCAATTAAACTATTCCAAGAGAAGCCAATGTAATCAAAAGTTCATGCAAAAAAGAAGAATCAGCAACTGGCCAAACACCAACTTATTCATTAGGCAAAAAAAAAAAAAAGAAAAAGAGGAGTTCCCATAGCTATTTTTTGGTTTTTATTTATATTTTATTTTTTGTTTACTCAGAAACATAAAAAAATTCATATGCCAAATGCTGATATGCCAGTTATGTTGATAAATATGCTATTACAGTTCAAAACATATTTTAAAAAAAATTTATTTATGGCAAAATATGCAAAATAAAAATAACTCAAATTGATTCCAAATGCCTCAAAACATATACATTTTGATGATATTAGATGTTTTAGTTGGTAAGAAGAAATATGAAAATGCATATTTTTCACAGCCCTACTAATCTTTGGACTTGTAAAAGATGGGATCGTGTGGCACAGAAGAAAGAAAAAGGAACTTTATAAACTGGAAGGAGATTTCCTTTATAAAAAGGAAGGAGATGTATGAAGTCAAGTTCATTAAAATTGGAAGGCAATGCTGAGCAGGGCAGGCCATATCTCTCTGGATTCCCAAAACACCTATTTTGTGAGAACTATATTGGAAATGAAAAGAGGGAAGACCTAGAGGAAGTTGCATGTACGTAATATATTAGGACTCAAGAGACTTAATTTATATTTGGAGCTGTTGAGCTGTATCACATGATTGAGCCAACTAGCCTTGGCTTGATTAGGTTTTGGGAAGTCGCCTAGTCCCAATGATCAGTTGTTATGCCAGCTATGGTGATATGCACATCCATAAAAATTAACGCATTATGATTTTTCAAATGGTAGCAATCATTTTTCTATTGTATATGTGGAAATAGATTTTTTCTTTTTTGTTAATTAAAAATAACAATTCCAGCAAATATGCATGCAAACTTTTTGAAATATTAATTTTAAAAATGAAATATATGAAATCAGTCATTGGTTGCCATTCTTGATCAGGTGAGTGAATATAGGCAGAAACAATTTTTTTAACAATATAGTTTTTCCTGCAGTAATAATTAAACATAATAACATAATAATTTGTATTAATTATTATTGTAATTCATGATAAAAATAATATAAAAATGCTAGGCAAAGTAAATATGACAAAATTGCCAATATTATGTTTGAGCAATTTAGATTTAATATTATTTTAAATTCAGGTGTAGTCTCTAACAGTCATAACTAACCCTAAATTTAATATACCAAAAATAAGAAGAAAAAGAACTATATATTTTCCAAAATTTTATTAATTGAGTCATAAGAGGATTTGATTTTTATATATTGATTATTCATAAAGGCGGGGGTATGGCTATGAATTAAATAGAAAGTAGTACAGCTTGAATGGATTAGGATATATCTTATTTTAGAAATGCCTGAATAGGCTTTGAATTTTTATATTTAGCAGATTGGAACAAATATTTATATTTTAATTTATTATCTTACAGATTCCTAGTAAGGAAAATATTGAGACCCTATCTGCTTTGGAGATAGCAGAGCAAATGACTTATGTTGATCACCAAATATTTCTATCTATTCGCAGCGAGTAAGTTGGTTTATATTACACTTTATCGGATCTTCTGTACATAATGTAGCTATCTTATAATTATTCATTTATCCATTTATTATCATTTAAAAACAAATAGAAATAATTTTTAAATTTTCACAGGGAGTTCCTTGGCCAAGCTTGGATGAAGACTGATAAAGCTACCAAAGCACCTCATATAATTCTTATGACAAGACGATTCAATGAGGTACACTTCAAATTTTTCATTCCAAAACCCGTTTGGAAGTTCAAGCATTCAAAATAAGTTGATTTAGTAATATCTCAACATTATTTACTATTCATTTATACAGATGTTTCTATTATTATTTTTTATTGGAACACACAGAGTGATGATGTAAACGCTTGGGGGTTTGGTACCAATCAAAAGTTTATATATTCAGTGTTTTTCTTATTATTGAAGTCGTGTCAAGTAGTACTGCCATCTGTGCATCCTCTAATTTTTTCAATGAAATTCCTCCATGTTTGAATGATTGTACTGTAGTTTGAGGTATAAGGCCATTACATGATATAACTACAGGCAGGATAGAAATCTTTTGAAGGTTATAAATTTATAAATTTCAACTCATCAGCTAGCTCTTGGTACCTGCACATTTTCATGGAGATGTTCTTGTGTATGTTATCACCTACAGATATTTCAACCTTAAATATTTTTGCTTCCTTTTTTTCCAAATCCATTACTAAGATATCATGTTTGCTGTGGAGAACTGTATGGTCTGTAATTATTTGTTCGTCCCAATATAATTTATATCTTCCTGATGTCATTATTCTAATAGTCCGATATTTATTGTAAGGAACCACTTCTTTTAGCACTCCAAACATCTTTCCAAGTTCTTGATGTAGGGTTCCTGCTACATGATTATGTCTGTACTCTGATTATGGAGGTACTCTGAACCAGCAAGATCAGTACATCCTGTTGCCAGGTTTTGTATTGACTTTGTTTACATAGGTGCCATTTTTCTTAGATATTTTCTCCACATATTTGTCTCCTGTAAACATTACCAGGAATTGATTGGTCCTGCATTGCCATTACGAACCCTTCTGTCTTAGGGAATAGTTTTCCATTTGCCAGCCCTTTGGTAGATGATTTCACATTTATGGTTTCTTCCATGAGTGAAAAATAATACCAACCATGAAGCGGTTATGATTTCCACTCATCTGTTACTGTTTTGATTCTTGGTTCTTCTGCATTGTGATCACTTGCTATGCTCAGAGGCGTATGGCCTCGATCCATAACACTAATTGCTCTGAATTTAAGAGATGCGTACTGAAGTAATTTCTTAGGTTATTCTCAATATGCCTACACATCTCATGAGCATTCAAGATTCCCCTTCCATCTTGCTTCCTGGGAATGTAAAGTCTGCTGACTGAAGATTTAGGGTGTCATTTTCTTGTACAGACCATTTCCGATCTTACATACCTGTTAATTGCCTGCAGGTCTGTATCTGACCACTTAAGAACACCAAAACTATACATTAACTCGGGAAGGGCCCAGGTATTTTAGAGCTTTTATTACATTACCACCAGACAGTTGTGTGTTGAGGAGGTGTTTTATTCTTCTTTTAAATTTTTCTCCAAACTGTTCCCTGGCGCATTTTTTGAACTTCAGAAGCTCTATTAGACCCAAATATTTGTGCTCATCGTCTTCAGATAAATTTTTTATCATAGTATTATTAGATAGACCGATTCCTTTGCTTTCTATTAGTTTGCCTCCACCAAATGTCATTTTTATATCATTACTGAATCTACACCCAATTTTAGTAATGTTTTCATGTCTCTCTCATTCATGGAGTACAATTTCAAAACCATTTAGAGACTGTGGGAGATGACTAGTCTAGTTTTTATATTTAGAGGATATCCTTTTTTATCTTTTTAGAAGAATTTAGTAATTCACTGAGAGGATTGAGTGTTAAATAGAACCTTATTGGACTCAAAGAGTTTCCTTGATATATTCCTCTTTTTTATTTTTATTGAGCCTTCAAGGATACTCCCATTTGATTGCTTAAGAAAGAGAATAACGCTTCAGTTATTCATCAGCCTAGAAAGTAAGGCAATAACAGCATTATTAATTTTATAAATCCAGAGTGTTTCCATAAGCCAACTATGTGGAACAGAATCATACGCTTTTCAGTAATCTATCCAAGACATATAAATATTTCTCTGATTTTTGATTGCTTGAGCTGCTATGAATGATTAAAGAACTAGGTTTTCCTTCTGGCCTTTTGTATTGGATCTATTTCCAAGTTGCTGTTCTGCCATGAGGTTATTTTTGTTAATGTGTTCCACGATCTTATTGTTTATTATGTGTGTTAGAAGCTCATAAACTCCATTGAGGCAGGTGATGGGTTTATAGTCCTCAGGATCTGGATTAGTATTATTATTCTTTGGCAGTAAATAAGTAATGCTTTGAGAAAAGTCACTTGAAGGAGCTTCTTTTCCCTCTAAAAGACGCTGATAGTAAGCTGCCAGGACCCTATGAGTAATTTTAAAATTTTTCAACCAATAATATTATATCTTGTCTAGGCCTGGGGATTTCTAGTTTTACATTGTTTTTACCGCTTGCACTACATCCTCTACAGGGTGTTCAACATAAGACTGCAGTAACTTCGAGATGCAATTCTGGGCATCATTTGCAACAAAAATTCCCTATAAATAGCTATAAAATAGCTGGATTCCGTTTTGTAGATATTTTTAATTTTTTTTTTCAAGAAATTTCTACTTTTTGACAAATAATTGTCTATATTTCCCGAACTATTAAAGCTAGAGTAATTTCAATATGCTCATTTGAAAGAAGATTAAATTTCCTTTCATTTAAAGTTTTTTAGACTTCAAAATAGCTGCATCCTGTATTTAACTTTCTGATCCAAACATAAGAAATAGCAAGTTTCAAATTTCGTTCCAAAATTTTGACTGCATTTTGCTCAAAAATATTACATATGTTAGAAACGTGCACTACTCAAAAAAAAACTTCTACAAACAAACATCTTTCAAATGGTATATCATGAAAAGTGATAATTTTTAAAATTGGTATTGAAATCGCTTATTAATTACAGAAAAAACAGGGAGATGCAACATTGGCGTTTTGGGAAATACTGAGAGAATGCTCAGAAATGTTAAAAAGTTTTATTATGTTTTATTAATAGAAAAGAAATTTAATCACAATTACCTTTTTATCCTATTCTCATATTTCTAATTTAAAAAACTTTTAAGATAATTTAATTAAAATTTACATTCTTAATTTACAATAATTGTTCAAAATGTCCTCCCTCTTCTCTGATACACTGCACCAATCTTCTTCTGACTGCATCTATTGCTAGGCGAAGTTCATCATGATTTTGCCGCATTTTATTGCAGCACTCATAAGTCCATTTGTGGATGGAAGCTAACCCGCACAGTTCTGTTGTTTCCCATTACCAGCATGAATTCAGGGTGAATGTTTGGTAAGGTGTAAAAAGTGTACGAAGTAAGATCAGAAATCCGAGAGGAGTTGGTCAAAGAAATTTATGAGTGCTGCAATAAAATGCAGCCAAATCATGATGAACTTCCCCTAGCAGTAGATGCAGTCAGAAGAAGATCGGTGCTGTGTATCAGAGAAGAGGAAGGACATTTTGAACAATTATTGTAAATTAAGAATGTAAATTTTAATTAAATTATCTTAAAAGATTTTTTAACAGGATGCGGCTATTTTGAAGTTTAAAGAACTTTAAACTAAAGGAAATTTAATCTTCTTTCTAATGAGCATATTGAAACTGCTCTAGCTTTAATAGTTCGGGAAATATAGACAATTATTTGTCAAAAAGTATAAATTTCTTGAAAAAACATAAACTTTCTTGATCATTTCCTATTGCAATATTTCATTTTTTATATCATTGATCTCCATTGCAGACAAGAAATTGTTTAAGAATATTACTTTTGTTTAGCCTGCGATGTGTTGTTCTATGATTAGGATATATTTCATACCAAAATGGCAGCAGTCTTCTTCGGTATCCTGTCATGTCAGTCTCTAGTTTAGTTGCCAAGTAGTAGGCATGGATGACAGTGATGTTCATTTCTCTTGTCCATCTCATCCGCTTCTGTCTTCCACATGGATTTGGGGGTGCTCTTTGATGCGCGGGAGACTTATTATTATATTGAGCGCTAAATTCCTAGTCTTGGCTTCACAAAAGAATCAACAGCCATTCCTAACTTTTGCCTTCTTTTTCCAACCTCTGACTCCCAGTCTTGGACATTGACCTTGGATATTAACCAGTCACATTAGCCTTGATCTCCATCTCATTTTCTTTCCTCCCAGCCAGGCCTACATCATATTTTTTGGGATTCTGTCTTCCAGCACCCTTTGCACATGTCCAAGCCACCACAGTCTTTCCACTTTTATAATCGAAACGATATTTGTTTCACTAAACATCTGTTCCAGATCCATTTTTGATCTGGTTCTCCGATTCCCATGGTCATACACCGGGCTAAAAATCTTTCTAAGGACCTTTCTTTCTGAAATCCTCAGTATCCTCATTCTATCTAGTCAAAACCCAACACTCAATCCCATGTGCCACAACCAGTACAGATATTTTATGCATTTTAAATTTTGATTTGCTGATATGTGATCTAAATTTTGATTGGTTTTACATTTCCATATATTTTAATAGGAAAACCTTTGAAATTAGGTGAATTTTCGAATATATTTATTCATTTATAATAAATATAGTTAGTTTATTAGTAAACTAAAATAAACCAACACTGTAGGTATATAGAATGAAAAAGGATTCTTGATACTAATCTAATAGCAATGCCTCTTGTAATATTTTTCAACCAGGTAGTTTCCATTTTAAACCCTCTACTCCACCTGGAAGCTACACTGGTAAAAGGAAGCAGTGAAGTAAATGTATGCCACTGCAACCAATAAAAAATGATTATTTTTATTTAATAAATCACCTATTTCAAATCTTTAGGATTTTTAAATATCCTTCTAGCTACAATAATAGAGTAACTTGTGGCACAGACTAGTGCATATCACTTGCACTTTATCCTCCATCTACTTTGTCACCATCCAGGACTCTACTGTCTTCTTTTAATAGTTGTCATCATCATTTCTCTTTTCTGGGCTCTTAGGTGATTGAATAGATTTTTTTAAATATAACCAAGTAGCTTATTAAATTTATTCATCTCTTTCATCTCTTTAAGTATAAGGGAATTTAGTGACTCAAGAAAAACCCTGACTTGTGTTTGCTTGCGAGGTATATTCAACATCAAAATGTTTTGGTTACTGAAAAGAAATAAAATGTTTTGAAGAACCGGATACTATCAATTTCATTCTACTTTCTAGCTTCCTTCTGAATACAAGGAAGAGTTTTGGTTGATATTGATTTTTTTCTTTTGTAAGAAATTAATTAAATAAGTGGAAAGAAAACTTTCTCTTGAAATAAATAAAATTTCATTCTTTTGTTTTGATGAACATTTTGTGATAATTATATATTTTTTTAAAAGGTGTCTCAGTTGGTTGTTTCTGAAATAGTACGCCGTACGAATATTACTGCAAGGATTCAAGCTATAGAGAAATGGGCAGCAGTTGCAGATATCTCGAGGTGCTTACACAATTTCAATGGTGTTTTGCAAGTATGTGCAGCATTCACTAACTCAGCAGTCTATAGGCTTAAGAAAACTTGGGAAAAGGTTTCAAAAACAGTAAGTTTTTATTTAATTGTTTACATATATTATTAACATTTTACAGTTGTTAATATTTAATTACTTCATAAGTTGAATAAGAGCATATATTTTTTACATGGATACCTTAAACTGGGTCTACTTTGAACTAACAGTCTTTTAAAACAAAAATCCTTCTGGTGGGCTCAATTTACAAGTTAGCATCCTCCAGTTTGTTCTATACTTTTAAGGATTGAACATAGAATGTGCTGCAATCGTGATAAGAGCACATGTTGGCGATCCATAGCCGATGTAAGCCTTTTTATGGTATCAATGTTAACTGGTGTTTTTATAAATGTGTCCAAACCTCATCTAGCCTGGTGTATGTGGCAGGAGGATTGCTTCATATGATATCTATTCAGCAACATTTTCTTTTTTGTTTTATGTCTATAACTCATTTCTTTAATTTTATATCTTTTATTAGACATAAAAAGGTAACTTGGAGGGGCTACTTTGAAGGTGTTGACACCTTCTAGAAGATGGTGTTTAAACATTGTGTTGTGTCTAAAACAATTTTAGATTATATGATTAAAATTGATTTAGATTTGATGATGAACAAAAAGGTATATAGTTTATCAGGCAGTAGTAGTGATGTGGACTGGGAACATTCCCAAAAATTAGGAATTTATGAAACTTTTTAGATTTTGAATGTTTTAACACTGTCTAACAGTTAAAGAACATTAAAATTATGTTAACTAAGAAAATTCATGCATTTTAATATAAGAATTATCATTCCCTGCATTAATTTCCGGTATAAACAATATTCTGGTAATATATAAATCTAAACTAAATGGATTTTGATTCCTTAAACCATTATTTGAAACTCTAGCATTTAAAAACCAAGCATTTTTTAGCAAACAATTTCTCCTTGGAACTCGTGTTCAAACATCTTAGGTCTAAAGTATTCAAAAACTACCTATTTTTATAAATTCCCTGTTTCTTTATGTTTTTTTAGCATTACAATTTATAATTGCCAATATTGCCACACTATTTAGTGCATTAATGTTTTAATAAACAATAGGGGAATTAAAGTTTATATAATAATATTTACTCAATTCTTTGATCTTTAAATTATTGAAAAAAAAAAAAAAAAAAAAAAAAAATGTTTATTTCTAATGACAAGGTTAAGTCCAGATCCAAAAACCTAAACCTATACCTAAGTGAAAGAAGAAATAATAAAAATACTTCAGGGAGCAAAAAATTTGCTGATCTAAACCCACCCATTATAAAGAAACTACTAGACCATGCTGTATTTTGGATTGAAATAAAAAAAAATGAAAAATCTGCTTAAACCAATTGTTGATCTTATCACATCCATTGATTCACATGATCCAAAAATACATAGAGTGGTCAGGAAATTAAATTAACTAGAGAAAAGTATGAAGGAAAACTTACATCACCCATGGGAAAATCCGAAGAAAAGAAAGTCATAGAGAAGTTCATTGAGAGAAAAAATGTTGGCATTGGACCAATCCATCTCACAGCATTTATACTTGACCCTAAAATGCAGGGATGTTTGCTCAACCCTACGCTGTTTGCTCAACGTTGACACTAGATGCCATAGGTTTTGTTTGTGATTGTGCTCAGTAGATGGATTTGAACATCTTAAAAGTAAGAGACATCTTCAAAGCTTAGCTGACTTCAGCAGAGACAAGAAAGGCTTATTCTCAAGAAAGTTTCTTTAGGAAGGGATGGACGATAAAGATAAAATTATCAAGCTTCATTCATGGTGGAGGGGGTTGAGAGGTACATGTGACTTGGCAGATGTAGCTGTAAGAATATTAGAGACCGTCTTTTTTTTAGCGAGTAGCAAAACTGACATTTCTTTCTTACAACTGGATGCTCATAAATTGTTCACCTCCTATACAGCAGAAGAAAGAAACAATCAAGCAAGCAGAAGGCAACACAGAGGAAACAGGAGGATTGGAAGAAGACCAAGAAATCCTTGAGATTGAAGAAAATGTGATGATGCTGATTTTTTTCGATTTGAAAATGTAGAAGAGGATAAGGATCAAGAAGATTTACAGTCAGTGTCTAGAGGACCAAAAAAAAATCTACATGCTAGTTATTTTTTTGATGTTTTTATTCAATCAATAATAAACATAATAGAGTGTTTGTGTTTTATTTTATTACACAATTACCACATTGACCTATTAACTTGAGTGATTTTGCTTTTAAAATAATAAATTCCCAGGAATTTTATTTAACTATAATTTCACTTTAAAATATATTTCAGTTTTTGATTTTGATTTAACCATATAATTACTGCTTTTACCTATTAATTTAAAGTTTTTTGAGCTATCATGCTAATTCCTCATTAATTCCCAGGAATTTATGAATTTTGGGAATATTGCCAGCAATATTCCCTGGGAATATTTCCTCAGTTTTAAATTCCTGGGAATTTCATTTCACTAGGCACTAGTAAAATAAACAAAATAAAAAAATAATTAAATTTTAATTGAAAATTGTGTTATTTACACACTTTTGTTCCTTTGCATCTGGTAATTTTGTCATCTTTTTCAAGTTTTTCTTGTGTGTTTTCTTTAGTTAGGACCAATGTTACTTGAAAGCTAAATCAAGTTTATGTTAAAAGATAGTTTGTAAGTTGTTAATTTAATACCTATATTTTTATAAAAGTTATCAACATTGTTAAAAATATTTTTGTTTTTATTATCTATGTTTAATCAATAAGCAGGGTGATGAAGGGAACCCAATTGGTGGATTTATGGAAGCATTTTGCTTTTGCGTTATTGGTTTAAATGGAAAAGGTCATATTTGAAACCCCTACTTTTTTTCTATTTTTTTCTATTGTTAGAATCTCCTCAGTTTTATCTCACCTCTCACTGCTTCCTTTAAAATATTTAAATACTGCCTTATTTTCTATGATAAATCATGATAAAATTCCTTTCTTTTATTTTTTATTTTTCATTCTATCATTACAAGGTTTAATCATAAATATATTATGTTTTCCAGACAAAGCAAACGATTGAAAAATTGCAGGCTATAGTTTCCTCTGATGGCAGGTTTAGAAATCTCCGTGATGCTCTTCATCGTTGTGATCCTCCTTGTATCCCTTATTTAGGAATGTATCTCACTGACCTATCTTTTATTGAAGAAGGAACCCCGAACTTCACGCAGGATGGTTTATTGAATTTCTCTAAAATGAGGATGGTAAGCAGAATCATTTTTTTATTTTATTTTATACAAAATATATATTTCAGATTTCTACTGATTGTTCATGCGTGTGTTTTAACATTGAATAATTATTCTTTTCAATCAAGCTAAAAAAAAATGTCTATGAAATTAAAAATATAAAATATAAAATGCAATATTATTTGATTACCATAAGGACTACTTTTCTTCCTTTCTTTATTTTTTTTCTTTTCTGTTTCTAGTTTTCTTTTTGTTACCTTATTTTGAAAATTTGTTTTTACTTTTATTTGTCTTCTCTCATTTTATAAATTCTCTAGGCCAAATATGTTATCACTGTTATCTTAAGGAACATTATCACAGAATAAATTTATTATTCTATTCTATTCTACTCTTTTATTTCCCACCACATCTTTTATTTTCTTTCTTTCCTTCTTTCTTCATTTTATTTTATTTATTTATTTATATCTTTTATCAATTTAAATTTTTATTGTGTTTATTATAGATAGCCCATGTTATTCGTGAGATCCGTCACTTCCAACAAAGACCTTATAAGATAGAGATGATAACTAAGGTAACTAATTACCTCCTCGACACTTCTCTGCTCCTTGATGATGACGAATTATACCAAATGTCTCTAGAAATAGAACCTCGGACCTCTCGCCTCAGCTCTTCTGCTATCACTGGACTACCTTCAACTTCAAGATAACCATCTTTTTATAGTTTTGATATTTTTTATTTATATGATTATTATTTTGAATTTATTTGTGTTATTATCACGTAAAACCTTTAGGTTTTTTATTTGAATTGAATTTCTAAAAAGTAGGTTGTGGATTGAAATTATACATTTTGGTCAATATTGTTGGATGACCAAAGTATATATATTTCCTGGTATTGTGACAATAATTCACAGAATAATTTTATCCCATTCAGAACATTTTTTTTTTTTTTTTTTTTTTTTTTTTTTTTTTTTTTTTTTTTTTTTTTTTTTTTTTTTTTTTTTTTTTTTTTTTTTTTTTGTATTTTAGAAGTATTAAATTTTTAATGTCCAAAAGCACTTTTAAAAACTCATTGAAGTTGTGTTGTGTTTATTTGGAATAATTTCTTTGTTCTCATTTTTGCTAACATGTTGGTTGATAAATGAAGTTGCAGTAAACTAAAAAGAAGGTTAATCGATTTATTTGACACAAAATATCAGAATGCTCAACTTAAATGTTTTGTGTTAGGGTTATACAGATTTTCTATCAAGGTGATTTTAAACTTAAAACATTCTATTAAATAGTTATTACATTTATATATATATATATATATATATATATATATATATATATATATATATATATATATATATATATATATATAATATAATCAAATTAAAATTAATAAAATAAAACTAATATATTTTGAACAATCAATCAAAATACAGTTGAACTTCAACATGAGCTTGAGGTTCTTTAAAAAAAAAAAATGTTAGTACATAAGAAACGTTTTAAGTGTGGTACATCAAAAACAATTTTTCAATTAATTTTGAAGGATTTTTAAAATTTTTGTTGAACAAATTTATTATATTGTTGCAGAATTTTTTTTTTTTTTTTTTAAAGAATAAAAAATAATCTTCATTTACAAAAGCAGTTCTCTTGCACTAACATCAATAATTACAAAAAATAGAACATCAGTTTGCAAAGAGCAATTTGCCAAAAGCTTGTAATCAATAAAGATAGTGTGGTTGACTGTCGAATCTTTTATGAAGATAAACAGTCTGGGATGCAGAGAGGTTGTAAAACTAAGCATATTCTCATTTATGTCTTATTAATAAACAAGCACCACCAAGATGCAGCCACTGCGATAACACGCTCAAGTTGAAACATATTTTCCAAAAATGCCCATAATACATTTCTAATTCAGCTGAAGTAGGACTCACATCAAATATTTCAATAGTTCTAAACAATCATGAGACAAAAATTAAATCAATAGTAAATGTTTTTAAATCCGTAATTATAATGAGAAAAATATAAATTTTTTTTTTTTTAATTTTAATTTAAATTAATCATAGGCATTGATAACCTAGTGGTTTTATGCCTTAAAACCCAAACTAACAACTACAACTAAGCATATCCAAGCTACAACACTTTTAATGGAGTGCCAATATTTCAGTGTGCATTGCCTTCTTTGAGGCTATAGATAACACATTACAGAATGTGATGTAGAAGGGTAATTGATAAAAAAACTAATTAACAAAATATTTTCCTATTTATTTTGTTGATTACACTTCTTTGCATTCTGTTTTATTTGTTATTTACAGCTCTGAAGAAGGCCTGTAATATAGGCAGAAGGATCTTCAACAAATCTTGGTGTCAAGAACTAAATGGTTTATTAACATTTTATGACTATAAATTATTCTAATAAAAATTTATTTTGTGAATAACAAACGAACAAAATATAACATTTTATGACCTGTTTTAAATAGTAAGTTGTACTGATGGTTAAATTAATTATTTTATCGTTAACTGGGAGCAATATACTTACTAGAATCTCTATAGAAACATTTTAATTAAACTCTGAGCAATAAATAGTATATAATCCGTTATTCAAAATAAAAAAAATACTACTGAACGAATAAAAAATATTTTGAATAACAAATTAAGAAACAACGAATTATTATTGAAGTAACTAAATAAAATTTTATTAGAATAATTTCCAAGTCAGCAATTTACGGAAAATTCTTTTCTTTTTTTTTAATAAAAAAATTTAAGGTCCTTCAAAAAAAAAAAAATTATTTATAGAAATTTTTCATGATTGGGATTCAACTGTATTATGTCATAAGAAAAACTGTACTGAAATCGGAAATTATTAAGATTTTGCAATCATATTTTGATACAGGGTATTTTCTAATTTCATACTCTTCCTTGGTTTTAAAATATTCAGATTTAACAGGTACAATGTAAACAATCATTACGATAATTTTAATATCAAGATTTCATGACAATGAAAAATAAATGATCTTATTTTCCGCCACTGAGGCGCAGGAGTTACGGGTTTCAGTGTTTGGTCAAGACTTCTGGTTAAATTATTTGTACATATTCAACTCTTTATTGTTCATAAAAAGAGGTGTGTTCAGTTAGTTGTAGTTTTTAACCAACTCAAAGCCTTTTTTCTTTTCTTTTTTTTTAAGTTTGTGAAAAAATTGTTTTTAAAATATTTATACATTTATTGTTTTTTCATATATTACTTACAACAAGTTAACAATATCTAGAGACATTGTTCATATTTGTCATTATGACTGTATTTATCTTTTTGCTGACTGTAAGAGTCAGTTGTTCATTCAATTTTTCTAAAATTTATAGCTATCGGTTGTTGGCAACAGTCAAAGGATGTATATTGCTGGCGATATCTCCACAATTAGTTGACTGGTTGATACCGACCGATTGGAGAATGTTATTTTTCAAATATATTAATGACTTTTAATTTGCAGACTTGTAGAGTCATTTTTATTTTTCCATATTTAGCATAAATTTGATATGTAGTTGCATACTTAAAACTTTTTTCCTTATAATAAAGACTAAATGCAAGCTATGGAGCAAGTATTAGATTGTATACTAGTATATTAATATAGGAAATGGTTTTCCACACTTTTATCATCACATATTAAATTAACTATAGATACAGAGATTTAGTACATAAAGTATTTTTATTAACATTGTTTGATTTATATTTATTACCATTTGCTACGTTTTCAAAAAATAAAATATAAAATATATAAGATGTAGAATTAAGTTAAGTCATAAGATCATAATAAAATCCTTATTGGATCTCTCTCAAGTTGTTACTGGAAAATAATGGAAATTAGTCTTTTAATCAACTAATCAGCTGTGTGTGAAATTTTTTGAAAAAGTTCTCATTAAAATTCCTGTTTTAAATGATTTATAATAAATATTTTATTTTATTTTATTAGGAATTGAAAGTTTACAGTGACAACACCTTTCTTCTTCTTTAACTTCCTCTTCAAGTCGAGTGAAAATATCTGTCTCCATCTCCTGCATAGGTCAGCATCTCTGGCATTGTTTCTTAAATTTTAGTGTTAGCCTCCCATGAACTAAAAAAAATAAGTGCTGAATATAAAGTTGAATTTTTGTACTCCCTAAATAAATATATTTATATTTACTTGAGAAAATATAACTGTAATGAATGATAGTTATATTGATTTAATAATGAAAATTTATATGTTCCAAAAAAAAAAAAGTTTGTTTATACATCAAACTATCTCAACTTTTTAACTAAAATTTGGAAAAAAAAATTGCATATCCATCAGTTTTTTAATTTACTGTTGATATGTTGGATAAAATGATGTATTGGAAAATAACATAAAAAATGGGAAGCAACTTTGTATTTACTAGTTGTTAGATGAATATCATAGTTTCTTTAAAATCTAGAAAATTCTACCCCATCTCCAGAAGTGCTGTCCTACATCCATGATTACGAGCCCTAGTTTTAGCTTGAATGAGCCTTTATAACTCTTGGAAATTGATATTCCTCTAGTTTTAGTACTTGCTAGCCTTTTATCCATAATTTTTATAGAACTTAAATATGGCTCATGTAACAGTATAAGCCTATAAAATCTTACCTAACTGTTTTTTAACATGGAACTTGTTTTACCAGTGACCTGGTTGGTCACAGTATGATAGTTTTATATTAGGAGAGTAGAAGCAGTTGGAAGCTAAACTCTTCTTATACTGAATAACACTTATCTTGTCTAGGAGGCAGGTTCTAATGAGTGAGCTCCTTTTGACTCTGTTTCTCCTAATATGAAATAAAAAATTTTAACCTGGATTTTGTACCTTTTGGCTGTTCAAAATTATGGATTGAATAAAAAATTACAGGTTTGAAACCTCTATTTTTAAGTGTAGGAACTTTTTTGACATGCGTTATCTCAGTTGATGTTGCTTGGATTGAGAATTTGATGACGTGCATGTCAACAATTTAATAGAGAATATTTTTTGTTGTATAACATTCGTCACTAGGACCTACTGTTTAAGAGCTACATTAGTTTGAATAAAAAAAGTCATGTTTGAAACCACCATTTTTTTCTCAACTTTGTTTATTATTATTCATTAATTGTTAATTTAATTTAAACAATTTAAAATCATACTCGTAAGCAGAAAAAATGAAGAAGCTAAGGGCATTTAAAATTTATCTGCTACAGACAATGTTTCACATATTGATGGTGTGATGGTCAAGGGAGCAACTCCTAAAACATGTTCCATGTTATTCTTTCTTTAGCCAACAGGCTCAAGGGAGCCAGTTTTTCCTTCCTAAAACTTTGTAGCATGGTCATGTCACTTAAGCATACTTGACAGCTAGCAGAAGAGGAGTTGTCTCTTGTTTAGAATTTAATAGATTAGATGTCACTGATTATATAAGATTTGTCTTGGAATAAATCATGTCCATATTTATTTTATTTGTGAACAGATAAAAAGTTATAGTCTAAAAAAATAAGTAGATGTAGATAAAAATTTCTGATTTTTTTTTTTTTAATTTGCTTTTAACACATTTTAAACCAAATCTAATTATAGTATCAGCTTTAAATGTAATTTAGTCTTTATATCACATTTATATCAGAATAAAAGTGTTTAAATATCTAAAATAGGTAGTCAAAGTATTTCTTACACTGTGATCGATCAATTTCATATCAAAGACATAAATTAGAATTTTAGTCATATTAAGAATTGATAAAATGCAAAATAGAGCTTAATACGTAACTAGTTATGGACAGATTGGTAGAAGCCTTTAACACTCTCTTCAGTTAATTATCTGTGATGAATCCACTCTTTGATAAATAGATGAACTGCTTCATATAAAAAACTGCTGAACTGATGAAATCATTTGTTTTTAACTGTGGGAATGATATTTTTTTAAATACTACTATGAAATTTATACTTCAAATATAATAAATAACTATTATGCTCTATGAAAGAAAATTAGCTAAAACAAAGATATCATTTATATATTGGGAGAAAATATCAGTTTCTTATCTCAAGATCGAGAAATCACTCGGAAATGCAATAGTATTTTTTTCCACCACTTGGCCTACTAAAACTCTTAAAAATCTTAAGTAAAGGATGTTTCATCAAGATCTAAGTATATCTATGAAATTGGAAATTTGATTCTTTTTGATAGTGCTCTGGTGGGCGTCACCACAACATTTATCCACGAAATTTAGTTTACAGCTTTCTTTATTACTTATATTTTATTGCTTTCTTTACAAAACTATTTTATAAAGAATTATATGCTATGGATGACTTACTGCTTTAGGCAGATCTCAACTATTCTGCTCGCTACACATGCTCAAAAGGTGACCCAACCCACAATGGGTCCTTTTCAGTGGAGTTCAGAGCCTTATCAGCGAATTTTACAACTTTTGACTTTATTCTTTGATTAAAATTTTCTGATCGATTAATATATCAAAAAAGTTAATGAAACAATTACAAACATATAATGACATAACATAACATGAGTATTATAGCTTTTGTTATGTCATTAGTTCTAGTTTTTGTATTAGATGGCATGTGGTAGATCCTACTCTAGCCCTCCTGAGCACTCCCAAATTACGGAAATACATTTTAAAAAACTAAAGAATAGTACATCATATCTATTCAGTATTTTACAGTAATTTGAAAGATTTGAAAGTTAACAAGTTACTTTTGCAACTAAAGTATTTTAGGTAATAATTAACATATTTATATATGTTTTATTATGTACATCATCTAAAATTTTGTTTTTCTTCAGGTTGTTATTCTTTTATGCATGCATTCTCAGCTTACTCATTTAAAGCAAATTTAAATGCATGTTTACCATATTTACTTGAGTATTGGTCAACCACAAATATAAGTCTAATTAGGATAATAATTAAAGCAGAGAAAAAAATGTATCTTATTGGTAGAAATATCATAAAAAGTATCTTTTGGCATTGTCCAGAAAAAGTCTAAGCTACTTGAAATCGAAAACTAATCAAATTAGTATTTAGTGCTTTATTTCCCTTTGATGTAAATCATTTCGCTATTATGAAATAATATCAATGACTATGATTTTTTTTTTTTTAAATTGTCTTTTGAATCACAAAATGCACTGTGTAAGTCATAGAAGAGTTTTTTTCTGATTATATTCATGATAATGAATTATTTTGTTTAAAAGTTAAAAATTTAATTCTAAAGCAATTTAAAAATCTATTTTCTTACAGAAAAAAAAACAAAAAAAAACTATATTTCTTGATGGTAATAATAAATCAATAAGTTGGCCATCTTAATTATAACAAATTATCAGTTACTATTAGTTATACCTATATTCAGGCAAGTATGGTAAATATGATCTAATTGTAAGAGAAATTTCTATTATACATTGTTGGGCTAGTAACAGTGTTTTCTTAAAGACTCTATTTTATTAGGAAGATATTTATGGTCTGGCCTGAAACATCTCTTTTGGCTGAGATGACTATTATGTAGAAAATTAGAAATATTAAACAGTAGTAGATTTTTTTTTTTTTTTTCATATTAAATGATGAGATCAAAGTTAAACAAAAAGTAAGGATGTAATATTCATCAACATGAAATCACAATATTAAATTGCATAGAAATCTAATTTTTATGACCACAATAAAGCAAATTGAATTAAAAGATGACACAAAAAAATTGTCTAGTACATTCTTCTACCTTTCAGTGACATACATAGTTTGTTAATCATAAAAAGGAATAATTAATTTTTTTTTTTTTAATCTTAAATATCAATGTGAGATACGACATAAATAAGAAATTTGAACAAAATTAGCTTAAACATTTGAGACTGGGGTTAAGATTACTCTATTTACAATGTTTTGATTTAGCAAACTTTTAAGGTTCTTATGATATATGGTTACATTTACTACAGTTTCCATTATTATCCAATGTATAATTAGATGTTATCTTGACTTTTGTGATCTCTATTATGTATAAAATATTTTAAATAAATAGTAATGTTGTTAAATATTATAAATTAGAATAGCTTTAGTCTATCATATGTGATAAAATCACGCTTAATAAGTCTTATATTGTTCTCATATTCAATTGTTTAGTCGTATTACACTACTATTATCAGTTGAATGCTTCAGTTAACTAAAATGAAAATAAAATGGAAAAAAAAACAAAAAAAAAAAATGCTTCTCTCAGACTGCTATTAAATTGATTCAGGTTAAAAATAAAAACAAAACAAAAAGTAATTGATAAAAATGCTTTTAGCCTATATTTTATAACCTGAACCACTCTGTAAATATTATAACATTTTTAAAAATGTCTTGAGGCATATCAGAGAGTCTATAATATAAGATATTATTTTATTTTATCCCAAATTGTTTTAGATATTGTTCAGATTATAATGTTAAGCATATTCATAATAATATATTCTAAAATTAATCCTTTTTTTTTTTTTCATGAATGTATATACTTGCTAAAATTATCTGTGGAGCTTTATCTCCTTAATCATAAGACAATCAATCAAGTAAAATATACATCATATATTGTATATAATTTGTGTAAATGGTTTAGTTTGTTTTATCCTAATAGCCACTTAAAGTATATGTAATATTATGTAAATGTGATATGTGTTTATATATTATGTTCAATTATAATGTTACCTGATTAATGTCTAGTTATCTTTTGAGTAGTAAAAAGTTACCGATCGATTGGAAAGGTGGTAACTTTTATAATAATTGGAATAACATGTTACTGGGGGACTTTTTTTATTAAAGAAAATTTGATGTTGACCATGACAACAAAAATAAAAATTTATGATAAAGTTATTTGTTTGTCGAGGCTTAATGTCTAATTTATTTCATTGAAGGAAGTAACAATGGTTTACAATGGCAGGGAGGGAAGGTTGAGTTTTAGTCAGTTGGTTCACCTGAAATAAATCTCGACCACCTTGGTTGATTCAAACCGTTGTTGTGGAAGTTTTGAGAATGCTTAAGTACTTGACACTTCAACACATTCTACCTCAACAGCTACAAATATGAAATGAGTAAAAACTTTACAACCTCTTTTGAATAGAAAATATCAACTTTATTTAATATTGGCCATTAAAAAAAAAAAATCATCAAAAAATAAAATTACCAATTGTATTGTAAATGCAATGCTTTTACCATTTTATGTTTCATATTTACATTATGTATTTGATAATTATATATTATAATTATGATATTGGATTATAATTTCGATTGGTAATTATTTTTCATTAATATTTTTTTCTTATATTCTAGAAGCATTATCTGAACTCTATTATACATCAAACTCCAATAATCAGTGATACCAACCTCTGAAAGTTTAATTTTTAGGATGTTACACCTTTCCAATTCATCAAGTTACCAATATTTGAAATATACTAAAAAAAAAATAATATGTATGTTAGAGTATGAAAAAATAATTTCAATATAATTCCATTTTTATCTCTATAAGCATATGTTTTGAAATATATATTTTCCCTACTCAATAATTGAATTTTATTAGTGCTAATATATCTAATACCTTAGTTCTGTAAAGAATTTATGTTTCTTGCACCCGAGGAATGAATTGCTTCTTTTGAAAAATTATAAAACATTTCATTAATTAGTTTCAAGCTATAATATACATTGTTATAGAATTTAGATGTAGCTTGCATAGAGTCAATTAATGGATAGTGTTGCTAATTTATTGTTGAAATGTCACTATGACCCACATATATATATTATTCTAAAATTCGTCGGTAATTAAAAAAAAAGAGCATCAATTTGTTCTGCTCTATGATAATGATGCTACTACATCTTCTAATTTCTGTTGTAAATATTTTTAAGAATTGTAAATTTATAAGAAAAAGAGTACCTATTTTTAAAGCACTTATATTGATAAGTTCTTATTGTCTGTACAATGATATGTTTGTTTTACATTATTTGATGGTGTATTTTATGCTTTGTTATTAGATCTGTAAATATTATTGTTAGCAATGCTGAAAGTTAGACATTTAATGTGTGTATTATTCAGTTTTATTTTAGTGGAATAGGATTTAAAAATGTGCCAAGTTATTTTAGTGCATTTTTTTTCATTTAAAATAACGAATACTAGAGTTAAGTGAACTTCTCTCATTATAATTTATTTTGGAAGTTTTTCTCTTTGCATGTTTTAGTCTGAATCACACTGTCTATCAAGCCAGGTATAAGCATTCGTTTGTTTTTATTTTTAAAGTTCCCATTACTTTGCCATCTTTGGCAGTCATTTTTGACATCGAAATATCATTGTGGGAACACATCAGAAAAAACAAAAACCAACTAATAATAATTTAACTGAAATCACTCAAGTGCCTTTCAGAGTAGGGGTACATTCTGCCAAGACTGCCAAACATCACTGTTTATGGCAAGACCTCATTAATTTTACTATATCATCTCAAACTCTTGCTCACTGTTCCTCCTCATCATGGAAGGTTATCCTTGTATCTTCTCAAAGCCTGTTTTACTTTACAGGTATAGGTGCAACTCTGTTTCTCGCCGTCCTACAAACATGTTTGTATTATCTTAAATTTCTTTTCTCAATAGTTTCCTAGATCGAACACACTTTCATTTGCTCTCTGACCCAGAAATTCCTAACACAACCTCTTTATGTTTTTTTTAAACCATTTTTCTGAGGAATTTCTTTACTTAAATCTAATTTATTAAAAATTCAAAATTGAAAGAGACAAAAAGTATCTCTAAGATTACAATTTTTCATTAAAAACTAAACACTAACCACACCCTCAAGAAACCAACACACAGAGTCTATTGTCTCTCTCTTTATATATATATATATATACTTTTTACTGATGAAGTCCGTAACCATCATCATGGTTATGATCATAAGATATGAATATCTAAAAAGATTGATGAGGAGCTAGATTTATTTAATAACCGTTGAAAATTATTCAAGAAATTCTCTGTTCAAACAAAAATCTAAACAAACAATTGACTATTTAATAAAAAACTGAATGGTGACTGATTGAAAATCTAAGGAGGGATGTCTCAAGACACACGACAGCCTATGACTACTAAAAATAATTGAAGATCAGTGTAATATGACAGGATGAATATTATATAGAGTAAGATGTTGGGAGTAATCAGTCAAAAATTTGTAATAAAAATATGGTTTGTTAAACCTAATCGTTGCCTAATTTTTGACTGATCCCTCTTAACATCCTACTTTATATAAAGAAAATAATATTTTTAATAATTCTGAACTACACAAAGTTCCATCTGAAATAATGTTTTCAGAATTATACCATAAAATTAAAAATTTGTTGAATTTGTTTGAAAGATTAAGAGAATATACAGCTACTTGTTGGATAGTGTGAATCAGTCTTAATTTATGAATAGATAAATTGAAACACCACATATCGAAATAAGTAGATTTTCAAATTTTATTTTAAACTCTTAGTAATGTGTTAACAACATACTTAATAATTAGACATAGTCAATGAGTATCGGTGAACTGTCTTTCAGACCCTGTGTACATATTAAGATTGAGCACCTGCTTAGGTTTAGTCGCCAAAAAGCCTTAGAATTGACGTACAATATCACATTATGTGCGATTATTGACCTTCCTTTATATCTTTTTCTATTAGCATTATAAATATATATATTGAAAGATTAAAAAAAAGGTGCTAACTTTGGATTTGATATCATTGTTGCGTCATTTATGATATTTAAATTATTAAGAGTAGAAGAATCATCATTATGGTTGTGATTATAACTTCTCAAAGCAATGTTACCACTTTAACATTGTGACATTCTCTTACATGTGCTGTATTATATAATATATGACATTTGTAGTTTCTATAATATTTAATTATACTTTCTTCACTTATTTCATCTGATAGGCAGGTGGCTAAGTACTGGTCCTGCTATGTTATTTTTTAATGCATGATCTATCTATTTCTCTCAATGTCTATCATTTCTCAGCAAGTATGTACGTTTATATAGCTTTAGATACTTTTATATTTTTAATTTAATATCCTGGACTTTGTCTTTTCATTTGTTTCTTCGCTTAAAGCACTAGACAATCTTTGAAAGTATCTAAATTCTGCTGTTATAGGTCTGACTAGATGAAGTCAGTATTCATTTTACATAAGAAAAAAAACCCCTTAAACGTAGTAATAGTGTGTACAGGAAATATAAGAGATGTATATATCTTGGAGTAGGGTTAATGAAAAGCCCTTTAATTACTAAAAATGTTTGTATTTCTCTATATAAAATCATTATTCCCATTTCAGATACGTAGATGTATATTTTTGTGTTAGTATTAAGTGATTTAATTTATAAAAAATACTATTATGAAATATTACGTTGTTTTTTTGTATTTACTTTTATCGTTGGTTTACCCTAAATCCATTCAAATGTCAGAATAATCTGGGAACTGCTTTTAATATTTTCCGACAGATTATTTTCTTCAAGAACACGATAAGAAAAAATAAGAGCAGGCTTTATAAGTACAATTTTTTTCAATTCGCTATAAAAACTGCTTTTTTTAATCAATAATACACTTTATCCTTCAGCTTTACTTTGTTTTCAATAATGCATAATTTATAACTAGAACTACGCCTCTGATCTACTAACTGAAATAGAATTAACATAGTTCTTTTTTTTTTTTTTTTCTTTATTTCTTATATAATTTGTTTTTACAATTCACAAAATTACATGCTGTACCAAGAATATAAACCAGACATAGTTCTAAAATCAGAAACCATAGTTCATTAATGTTGTAAAATAAAAATTGAGAATTTAAAAAAATAAATAAGAATTATATTGAACAGGACTATATAACATTTTTATTTATTTCAGAATATTTTTGTTCCATCAGTCAACTTTCTCCATCATGCATATTTGGTCAGGTACCACATATTGAAAATAAATTCACTTACTTTTGAGACAGTAGTGAATGGGCAGATAAAAGAGTGAACAAAACTACTTAAAGTTTTAATACCTAATATTTAACATTTTATTGTTCACCAAGTTGATGTGCCATGCCCTGTAGGTTAACAACCAATTTAACCTGCTTGAAATATCACTTATAAAAAAACTTTTTATAAAGATGAATATTTGATACAATATATGCCAAGGGAAAAAATATATAAAAATTCACTTTTGGTAAATATATTTATTTAAAACAAAGCAACAAAATTTATAGATAAATATTTTAATATGATCACATTTAGGTCCTTTGTCTTTTCAATTTCGCACGCGCTTGGGCTTTGGTTAGTCTCGTATGTGTTCTTTCTGTAGGTGCATCAGTCTGCTGAACATCGGCTTCTTTCTCATCTTTATGCATTTCTATAAACCGAAATAATTTAATATTTTTTTTTTTTTTTTTTTTTTTTTTTTTTTGTAAATTTTATTAAATAATTTATAAGTTGAAATAATTTTCATAGGGTAGATAATATAATATGACCTACTTAAATAAAAATAATACCTGCAAGTAGGTCGATAGGAGGATCCAGAAGAGATTGCATCTGACATCCTATAAAAAACCTCCATGCTCTTGCTATAAGATATCCAAGTGATGCGATGGATATTGTAAGAAGTGCCATCAACAGTGGATGCTACAACAGAACATAAATGATTCCCAAAATAAAAAGAAAATAATATGATTATTAAAAATGAATAATGGGGTTGTTAACAAAAGTTAATTCACATTGATCTATTGCTGAAAAACTTTGCCAAAAATATCGGGGGGGGAAAAAATTCAATTGTGATCTTAGAGATTTAGAAAAAAAAATAATAACAGGAAGTAAGCAGTGAAAATTACATGTATCGTAATGTAATACTTCTATTTAATATCAAATTATTAAATTTTTAATTATATAAAGTATCTAAAAAAAATATATTATTTGCTATGTTGGTATATAAAATATCTTAGGGATATTTTTCGAACTATTACAAATATAAATTATAAATAAAAAAAACTTCTATGTGCATTGTAAAAAAAAATATTTCAAAATTATTTTATTTTTCCAAATGAAATTAAATAATTAAAAATATAATGTAAACAAGCACAATTCAATATAATATAATTTAAATAATTTTACTATCATTCCAAATCTTTTAACATAATATTATACTTTAAGAGTGTGCTAATTTAAAAATTAAAAGTCTTTTTTTACTTAATTATTTTCTTTAAATTTATTAGTCCATGAACAAACAAGTATTTGAATGGTAAAACCTTAATTTTTTTTTCTTATCTTAAACAATCTGCCTTTTTAAATAATAATTGAAAAATAAAATTATTAATTTCAAAATTAAAGTAAATTTTAATTTTTTCAACAAAACAAAACAATATTAAACTTTTCACCTAAAAAAAAAAAATAAAATTATTAATTTCAAAATTAAAGAAACAATATTAAACTTTTCACCTAAAAAAAAAGAAAAGATTAATGAATTAATAAAATACTGAGTGTAAAAATTATCTGCATTGAATTTTTTTTTTTTTCAAATTCTGGATCCTTCAGTTAGTCCATATTATTACAGTAATAGGCTTTTGTCCCAGGCTGTTCCATTCTGAAAGCAAATAGGTCTAGGTCGGAAGGTTATTGACGCCAAGCTTTACCGAGAACAACTCAAAAGCAAACATGGAGTTTTCAAAGTGCCTTGGAGTATTGGAATAAGGGATATTTATATATCAACAAGACAACACTTTTTTCCTTTTATTAATGCTTAGAAATAGTCTCAGAAATGACAGGTATTGGTATCCTATCCCAGCAGTGGTTATTTCAATGGATAACACTTTTAAAGTTAGTCTGTCTAGAAATTTTCTGAAGCATATAAAGAAGTTTACATCATTGGTTCAGTTCTTTTCTTTTACAATCTATAAAACAAGCACGAGTCAATTGTTCATCTTAATGGAGACCCCAAAATCAGACTACATCTGACTTCGGTATCTGTACATTAATGAAAAATATCTAGAGAATATAAGCCATTATTGTCAATTACTAAAATGCATCTTGTTCTAGAAGTTTAATTTAGATTTAGTGGTAAAAACAGTCCTTAGTTTTCAAGGAAAAAATCTCACATCCTCATTGTTTTCGAAGTGTTGCTTTCAAAAAATTCACTATTAACCAAAGAAACATCATAAAGGAAACTGGGGTTCGGGTTCGGACCGCCTCATATGATAAACATCCAGAATATGATCTTTTTACTATGGAATATCGTTATATAATGGCAGATGTTCCTAACCTCCTGTGCTATTGTTGAGGAGGTGGAAAACCTTTGTTGTAGCACTCAGAGATCCATTCAGATACCATATTAATGCTATATTAGCTCTACAGTGAAGTTGCCTAGAGTGACATACAACATTATTCCCACCACCCATTCAATTGTATTTTTATTCAAAAGGGACTTTCCCCGGAATAAATATAGAATTTATTATTATGATTATTAAAATAAACCTTTAATTAGAGAAAATTAAATAAAAGAGGAAAATACTTTACCGATAATGATGGTTCAGAAGTAAGTTGATCTCCTATCACGATGGCTACTCCTAAAATGATTCCAACACCAGCGCAAAGCCAAGGTATTTGTTCCTCTACAAAGAAAACAATTAGACAATATTGAAAAGAGTAGATGAAGAATAGTAGTACTCTTCAGTGATGGTTGGTTCCAGTTGAAGTTATGTTGGGTTTTATAGAATACTGTTAGGTAATGAAATAAACCCTTAGTTACTAAGAAAGAGTACTATCTATTAAATTACTTATTCATAATATGATGATGTCATAACTATTATATTTTTGATCTCTTCCAATAATTACATAAAAATATAAAGGGTAACATATCATTAATGATATCTTATAATTTTATTAATGATTTAAAAGAAATTTTAGGTGAATTTTCACCTAGTTCCAGAATTAAATTAGTAGTAACAGAAAGAAAGCGATGTAATCGATAACGGGACAATATGATTAGAAAAATATAATAATTTAATGGAACTAAAAGAAAAATATAATAATTTAATAATAAAATAATTACTTTTCTTGTCCTTCTCAATGGCTGCAGTAGCCCTTGCCATAGCATCTTTAACAGTCTGATCCAATGGTTGTAAATGAAGAGCGATTTGATATGATAATAGCGCATCTGATGGTCTTCCAACATTCATTTCAACTTCTCCTTTTCTAAAATAACCCTGTGAATATTCAGTTAAATGTCAGTAAAAAGTTATGGAAAAAAGGACTTTTTTTTTTTTCCTCATAAAAAACAGTATTTTTCTTGATTCATGACAATTGAATGGGTGATTGGAGAAACAACATAAGTCTTAGTAAAAACATATTAACTTATGTTGTTTCTCAAATCAGTAATTCAATTATTACTAAAATAATTAAATCCTATATTAAAGAACTTTGAAAGCATATGCATATTTTTATAACCATAATTTCATTAAAAAAAAAAAAAAAATTCTAATCCAAAACTAATTTTTGTAATATCAAAGATAATAAAATTTAAATTTTTATTGGTTACCAATTTTTTTTTTTTTTTTTTTTTTTTTTTTTTTTTTTTTTTTTTTTTTTTTTTTTTTTTTTTTTTTTTTTTTTTTTTTTTTTTTTTAAATTTTTAAATCTTGTTTGCTCACGATGAGTGAACAACAGATAAAGAAAAAATAACTAAATTACAACTGGGATATGAATTTAAAAATAAAATATTTATTTGAAAAAAATTATTTACATATTTTAATTTACAAATAATTACAGAACTGTCTTGCTAAATGACAAATGTTAGCTGTTTAAATTCCTCGATATACATATTTTTTAATTTGATAGAAATTAATATTTATTAATGATATTCCATTTATTAATGTACTAGATATAATTTGGAAAATATATGGCATGATTTAAGACCATAGATCAGTGATCAACTATGTCATAATAATGTATATACTAACAGAGAAGGTAACCAAACATAAACCTAGGTGAATGTTTAATATTAGTAATTGAAGTCTTTTAGGGTCTTTTGCACTTGTTTCCCGCATTTCATTTTGAGTTTGTTATCATATGTTTAGGTTACAAGTAACCTTCCCAAACGAATAACATGTCAATGAGAGATCGTTTGAATTGTTCCTAAAATTTAATATTTAGATAAAAAACAAAAAAATTAAAAAAAAACAACAAAAAAAAACTATTATTATTATACGTGACATGTCTTTGTTCGATTTAATTCGTCTAAATAATCAATAATAATAATCAAAAAATAGTAATCAATTAGGTTTTTGAAAACTGTATTAAACATACATTAAATATAAGACCATGAAAATTAAAAGCAGTCTCACCTTAGCCCAATCTCGTCTAAGCTTAATAGTTTCATTAGCATCTGAGTATGCATAATAATACTGCTGAAGCTTGAGGAAAGCCAATGATCTGTTGCTGTAAAGAGTAGGATTATTTGGATCCAATCTGATAGCTTTGCCATAATGAAGAACAGCCTCTTCGTAATTGCCTTGTTTGACACATTCATTGCCTTTCTCTTTCCAAGTGATAGACTGTGGAGTTTAACAACTTTCTTACAAATATAAATTTGTTAACAACAAGTAATTAAAAAATAAACCATTAACATTTCATTCAATTCACTAAATCAACTAACCTCTTCAGCATTAGTAGCCATCTCTTATAGTCATGAACTATTGCTAATTATTTACTGATATGTATATCTTCTAAATGATATAATATATAAAATGTCTAATTAAATTAAAATACAACAAAAAATTCAAATATGATCGATAGCAATGGCCAAAGAGTGTAATACCCAAAGAAGTTCCACACCTCCAAGCATGTTTTCTAACAAAGAACTTATTGAACTTTGGGTAAAACGAGATGAACTAATTGTCAAACAAGGTTGAACTCATATAGCTTCAATTTTTTAACTTAACAATATCTGTTAAAATAATACAGCTTCATAATCTTGTTTAAAACGATCTGATTTCAATTCTGAAAGAAACTCTTTTAGCTATTTTACTAAAAATAATAGTTTTTAAGTTACTGCTCTACTACAGAGTTCCTATCAAAGATTAGGCTTGTTTATTTCCCGGAACCGTCAAGTAATCATCGCATCAGCAATTATTATCTCACACCTATTACTAGTTATTGTGTAATTTCTAATATCTGTCCGTTAATTCAGCATTCCTTTATTTTACTTTATTTGTTCAGTTGGCTCAACAGATATTGTAGATCTTTGGCCGTCTTAACCAGTCTGCTCTTCTTATCTTAGGCTATCGCTTCCACTTTTTTGCGCGTAGTTCTCTTCTGGTATCCTTGTCATAAGAAACCGGGGTAGTTACCGTTTTTAAGATAGATTTTGTGAGGCTGATTGAAGGTTTTGTAATAGGGAGGATTTTACAGGATAGAGTTATTAGCCCTATGCCCAACCCCCAACCTGGAGGACCAGGAGCTATGTCAGACACAGAGGTCACTCACCTTATTATGACTCCCAGGGTGAGGACTGTGTATTGCCCTCATGTTGGAATCGAACCCACGCCGTATTAGCCTGAGTATCTGAAAACTATGGTCTTAACTGGAGGACGGTCACTCATCCAAGTGCTGACACTGCTTAACTTTAAATATGTATTGCACTGTCTTAGTCCACTCAGCTACCTCAGCCTCCATTAAACTACCCCATTCTGTTATTAAAAATATATAATAATTTATTTAAAACATATTATCTGATTCTTAAGACGCTCTATAGTTATTATATATTCAATGGAATCTTCAATTATCTTATTCATCATAACAATGGGTGATAACGGATTGTTGTGCCCTGGCCTCCTCAAGTAGCTTCCAGCAGTTTAATCAGGGAAGTGCAGCTCTCTTCCATTTCCGAGCTCCGGACAGAATCGAATTTTCTATTAACTTACATATATATTCATTAAGACTTTTTTTTTATTTTATTGCATAGGGCTCCATTATGACAAGATGGCCTGCCCAGTGAAACCTATTAAGCTAACTTAACTAAGGATTAAACTTTTCTGTTAGTGCGTTTCCCCCTTATTTAATTAATGAACTCCTAATAATTTTTCATTGGATCGTAAACACGTTTCTGGATTATTTTATAAATTGATAGATCTCTATTATTGGATTTCGAATTCTAACTCGTATGTAAGAACTGATCTGATCAGGGTCTTAAATAATCTTGATTTCCTTGTTCTTGATATTAATTAAATAGGTTGGGCACCTCCTTAGAATAAATCACAAAACACATATGGAGCGCGAGTGGAGGGAAGGCTCTGATATCCTGATAGAAATATGTGTAGTAGACGTCCAGGATGTAAGGAACGGACTGTAGCAGGAGAAAGAGGTCACGAAAGGAACTCTTGGTAAAAGCTCTATAAATGGCAACCTCATTCTGTGCAGCGGTTTTAGGGGTCTTATTGATGATGACGATAACTACTTCCAAATGCCAACTGTGCAAATAGCACACGTGAAATATTATTCCCACCTTAAATCAGCTAAAAGATTGTTACCTTTATTAAACTGTGACTTCAGATACACAAATCCATTAGATCTTTCGAGTGAGGAAGTCTAACCTAGACTAAATCTTCTTTAGAAGTAAATGTGTTTTGTAACCAGATTGAACAACTAACCTCATTTCGAACAAAAAAAAAAAAAAAAAAAAAAAGGTACAGAATTATTTTTGTGATTATATAATTCTCTGTAGCCAGAAAAATAAATCTTTCTTTAGTAAATCTTAAAAGTGTAATTGTTTCCTTTTTTATTAATTGAGGGGAGAAGGGAAGACCAGAGCATTTATTATGGTGCTGGAATGGGGTGTCTATTCGTTTTATGTACGCCACTGCTAAAGCATTTTATGGGATACAGTAGAGCTTATTTATTTGTTTGACTCTTTCATTTAATTCGTTACCTATATCGTTTTAATTCTATTTATAGTCTGGGTGCCAAATGTCTAATAATTGGGTAAACTTGTTTTTTGGTATGAATAAAATGTTTCCACTGTTTTGGATGCTTATGTCATGTAGACTTTTTATCCGATTGATACCAGGCTTGATTAATTTGAGTAATTCAAAGGTGTGTCCAAGGTGTCGCACGAAAATTGAAATTTTTTTTTACCCGATATTGCCATTTGGCATATTACTTTTTAATGTTTTTAAGTTTAGGAATCAAAATGAAACGTAATTTTTTGTGAAAAATTGATAGAAAGGTGATTAATTAAGAAACTTTGTTGAACACAATTATGTTTTAATACTTTAATTAGAAATCAAGAAACTGTTTTAATTGTCAAATTGAAGGATATTTTTTTTTTCTTTTTCTATCTCTTTCGTGCCGTAAGGCGTGGAGTAGCCTCACACCATCTTCTGTATTGCTCTCTATTCAAAGCCAATTTCTTCATTTCTACCAGAGAGCAGCCCCTTTCGCCTCCGAGCCTCTCCATATAACAATTGTAGGTAAGCCTCGGTCTGCCTACTGGTCGCTGCCCCCGTGGTCGTGCTTCCAATAGCCACCTGGCTCTTCGTTCGTCGCCCATTCTGCAGACGTGACCAAACCACTTGAGCTGCCTTTCCTGAAGAAGGTATTTTGTCGGTTTCACTTTGAACGTTTCCCGAATGGTCTCGTTCCGCACTCGGTCTCGCCTGGTTTAGCCAACGATTCTGCGTAGAAACCTCATCTCGGCACCAGTTATTTTACTAATATGCTTTTCTAGGATTGTCCAACTTTCGGACCCATATAAAAGTACTGGGAGAAACACTGACTTGAAGAGTCTCAATTTAGCGTCTTTGCTTTCTTCTTGCTTGGCTAGTTAAACATTAGATATCTGGTAGAACACACCATAGGCCTTCCTCACACGATTCAGGACCTCCTGGTCAATTCTTCCATCATTAGTGATTATTGTTCCCAGATACTCGTAATGATCCACCTCTTCCAATTTCACGCCGTTGCATAAAATATTGAGCTCCTGTACCTCTCTCCCAATGTGCATAATCTTGCTCTTAGCTGGATTAATCTCCAATCCTTTCCTTTTTAGTTCCTCAAACCATTCCTCTACAGCCATCTGCAGTCTTTCAGGGTTATCAGCAACAATGGCAATGTCGTCAGCATATATAAAACTCTGAACAAGAACAGGAAGTAGATTCCAGAACCCTACAGTGGCCCTAGGAATCCTCCTTTTACATATTTTCCACACTTCATCTATTACAATATTGAAAAGAAGTGGGCTCAGGCAGTCTCCCTGTTTAACACCCTTGCCTAACGCAAAGGAAGCAGATTTCATACCATTTAGGCGAACTATTCCTTTTGCATCTTTATATACAGATTTGATGGCTCTAATTAAATTTAGAGGAATCCGTTTTTGCATTAGAGCGTCCCATATTTCTTTCCTGGGAATGAAGTCAAAAGCTGATTTCAGATCTAGAAAACCAAGATAAACGTTACGACCGCGATCCCAAGCTTTCTCCGCCACCATTCGAACGGAAAAGATGTGGTCCTGAGTTTGCCTACCTGGTTGAAACGCAGCCTGTTCTTCCTCGGCAACGACACGGCAGGGATAAGGATTTACGATTAGCTACCTGGAATATCAAGACACTTACGGGAAAGGAAGCTGAACTAGTCAATTGAAGGATATTAAACTTGAAATAAAAAAGATAAATTTTATATTGTCACCAAAATTCACCTTGAATACATGTTCACTGAAATCTCTTCGGAATCATTTTCCCTCCTTTACCTTATAGTTTACCGCCCTCCTCAGGTCAAATTCGACCCATCATTCGAATCATCTCTCTTTTTACTTATGTACCTCTGTATAATAATGTCATCATTGCTGGTGACTTTAATACTAACCTCCTCCTCTCAGATTCTTCTGATAAAATGTATCTTATGGACTTGGTGTATTCTCTACATCTTTTTGCAGTACCTTTCCAACCCACCCATCACACCCAGTTCACAGATACGTTAATTGACCTTATGATTGTAGATTCTCAGAAAAACCTATTATCCTTCTCTCAAAATCCAGTACCTTTCCTCTCATGCCACGATCTCATCCAAATCTCCTATGACATATCTGTTCCTATCCTTATTCCTAAGAAAATATCTTGGAGAAATCTTGACCATATAACCCCAGATAGAATAGAATCCTTACTTGACGCACTATCCCATTCCTTGGAATCCATATATTCTTCCCCCTCAATTGACGAAATGGTGGAATGCCTAACATCGAATCTTTATACTGTCCTTAATCATCTTGCCCCTCTCAAAACCTCAATTATCCGACGACTACCAGCTCCATGGATTAACCCTGACATTAAAAATCTGATGAAGCGAAGAGATGCTGCCAGGAGACGTTTTAGGCGTACTAGACATTCAGATGATTATTCATCGTTTAAGCTTCTTAGAAACCTCACCCAGACCTCTTTACGCCGTGCTAAAGCACAGTATTTTCAAATATCCTATCCCAAGCGCCTGACCCTAAATCTAAATGGAAAATTTGAGAAAATTTGCAGTACCCAGTTCCACATCTGATAACAATTATCCATTCACTCCAGATGAAACTTAATTCCTACTTTGCTGACCCCCACCCTAATGAACTCCCTGTAAAACACCTTATCCTATTCTATTCCTCAAACCCCTTTTAATTCTAATAACTTTTATTTTCTTAATATTTCCCCTAATGACCTAATTGATTCAGTTTTTAAATCTCGTACCAATGACCATGGTTTGGATCAAATACCTTTAAAAATAATCAAACTCTGCCTTCCTGTTATCTTACCTGCCCTGCTCCACATATATAATTTCTCCTTACAAAACTCTATTTTCCCTACAGCTTGGAAAAAGTCCTTGTCCGTCCATTAAATAAAGTTCCTTCTCCTTCCTCAGTTTCCCACTTTCGACCTATATCAATCCTATCAAATTTATCTAAACCATTAGAAAGATTAGCACATACCCAACTCACCTCCTTTCTTGACTATAAAAACTCTCCTTAATCCTTTCCAATCAGGATTCCGATCCGGATACTCCACGCAGTCTGCTTTGGTAAAAATTACTCAAGACCTTTACTACTCCTTAGACCAACAGAATATTACGATCAAGATAAGATAGTTGTAAGGTTAAAATCAAAATTGGACGGCATTAAGCAGAAGGGAACCAATCCACAAAATATGCAAAAATGAGTTAGAGGTGGTTTTGGATAGGATTAGGGCTTACTATTTTTAACAAAAAAGATATATCTCTTAGTTCAGGTTTTTTAATGGAAAAATCGTAGTCGGAAAAACTAATTGAAATAGATTACGATGTTTCTATTTCAAGAAAAAGAACCAAACTGTTTAAGATTTTCAATGAGGATTAGCTCCCTTCTGTTAAATGCCGTCTAATTCTTCTTCAGAGTCACTTTCATTTATTGATTGAGCTATTTTTGTATTTGGATTACATCACTTTCCCCCTTCGTATAAGCAATGGCACATTAAGCTACATGAAATGTTATTTGCCACACAGTTACATCTCATACTTATTCAGGGTTGCTCAGATATGTAGGAACAATTCGTCAATGCCATAATGTATTGTGGTGCAATTAGAGTATTTTGTGGAATCGCAATGGGGAAAAAGTTTTTGTTCGCTTCATCACTTTGCCCTGATTTAAAGATGGTGGATCCGAGCAAAGTAATAATCCACTGTTTGCAGATGCAATATCCAAACGGAAATATGCTCATTAAAAATTTCTCAGATAGTTATACAGGGTGTCCCGAATTTAAATGGCAAAACTTCAGGAACTTATACGGGACCGGAAAACTAAGACAAAAAGTCCTTTAGAGATTTGCTCGTTTTTGCTTATTTTTAGAGAAAATCGCAAAAAAAGAAACAAAACAAAAATGTTACAGGTAGCGATTATCACCTTTCAAAGTTCGTCAGGCTAGGCAGTGAGATATGTAAACACTTTATGTTATCCTTTACATTCTTTTATTTGTTTACATTTTGGCTCCCTTCTAGGATTATAATTCCTAAATCAGTCTTCAGTCAGTTACTCAGGTATTTTTGTGTGAATAGCATCAGCCACAATGCCGCATACATATTCTAATGTTGAATAAGCTGATATGATTTTTGTGTATGGTTTCTGTAACGGTAATGCTTTAGAAGGGGTGCGGGAGTATGGGCGCCGATTTCCAAATAGAAGAGTGCCTAATCGACGAGTCTTTTCGTTAACTTTTAATGGACTACGAGAGACTGGGTCATTCTTAATACGTAATGAAGGCGATCAATTCCAGGCAGCAATAAGAGCAGATTATCGGAGAAGAAATTGTGTGCAACGCCACTTCGATAACTATCCTGAGACTAGCATCCGAAGAGCATCTGCTGCATTAGCAATATCGCGGCAAGCAATATGGCGAACTTTGAGAGGTGATAATCGCTACCCATACAATCTTCAAAAAGTTCAGAATTTATTACCTTAAGATTATGTCAAGAGATTGAATTTTAGTAACTGGTTTCTTGACAAAATTCGCGATGATAATTTATTTCCATTAAAAATTATATGGACCGATGAAGCTACCTTTACAAGAGGAGAAATTGTTAATCAAAGAAATTATTATGTATGGGCTCTTGAAAATCTCAGAGCTGTTAGAGAGAATAGGTTTCAGCATGAATTTGCTATTAACGTTTGGCTTAGAATTTGGAACGGATTACTGGTGGGACCATATTTTTTACCTTGAAGATTGAATGGTATCACATTTTTTGGAGAACGACTTTTCTAATTATTTAGATGACATTCCCTTACAGCAGCGGATTGAAATGTGGTTCCAACTCGGTGGACGTCCAGCTCATTATAGCAGAGTTGCTCGAGCTTGGCTGGATATAAATTATCCACAACGATGGATTGGACGTGGAGGAGTAGTACCTTGGCCACCCAGATCACCTGATATGACACCCATGGATTTCTTTGTATGGGGAACCTTGAAGCAGAAAGTTTATTCGGTGTCAATCAACTCAAGAGAGCAATTTAGAGACCGAATCATAGATGCAGGGCACCAAATTTCATCAGAACAATGTTTAACTGCAATTTATCAAGTGAGTGCTAAATGTAATGCTTGCATTGGTGCAAGAGGACAACATTTTGAGCAATATTTACATTAAAAAGAACATAACATAAATATTAATGTAAATAAATAAGTATACAAATGAAAACTTGTTGTGTTTCTTTTTTTGCGATTTTCTCTAAAACTAAGCAAAAACGAGTAAATCTCTAAAAGACTTTTTGTCTTAGTTTTTCGGTCCCCTATAAGTTCCTGAAGTTTTGCCATTTGAATTCGGGACACCCTGTATAGTGATTTTTTTCATTCTCTAATGTGCATATATAGCAGTTATATTTACTTGGTGACTTTTTATACTTATGAAAAATAATAATATCAACACGCAATGTTTTTTTTTCTCGAATTTTGAAAAAACTGCACTTTAAAAAACTGAGATAAAAAGTGACTTTTATCTCCAAGCAGACGAGCTGTTCGTCAGTCTGAAGACACCTAAGAGCTTTTTTCTGTCCTATCCCATGTTGAACTTAAGAACTTTTTTCATGTCCTATCCCATGTCCCACTCTATTATCACTCATCCTCATCACATGGCCAAACCATCTTAGCCTCTGTATCTTGATGTGAGAGGAGATGCTAATGTTTTTGTAGAGCTGGAACAATTCTCTATTTTTTCTATTTGGCCTCTGACCATCCTCACGCACAGCCCCAGAATTTTTCTACAAATTACACTTTCAAACCTATCAAGTAGGTTAATATTTTTTTTGTTGAGGGTCCACGTCTCTCCACCGTATGTGACTACTGGTCTTATTAAGGTCTTGTACAGCATAAAGTTGGTGGAATGGCTAACAAGCTTGCTCCTGATTATCCTTGAGATGGAGAAATAGGCTCTATTCCCAGGTGAAATTCTGTTTCTAATCTCTTCTTGTTTTGTTATTCTTAGTTAATTTTAATTAACAATACAGAGGTGTTGAATTTTAATGGTGGGGAGTGAGGAGGGGGGAGGGAGGGGAGCGGCAAACTGATCTTTGCCCCCCTGACAAATCTCCTTGTTCCGGCCCTGCCTACTGGGTGGTAGTAGTTCAACAGTAAAACGAATACTTCAGTGTCGTCACATATAACATGGACAGTTTCATTTTCTTTTCCTTTAGCTATTAGCTGCTGAATCATTGTAATGTCCATCTCTTAGTGTTCTGTTTTCAAATAAGTTCTGTGATTGAGATTGCCACAATGTATTCGAATTGGTGTTGTATCTTGTTAAGCAACTACCAAACGGTTCTCAAATGGGTATTACATACATTTGTAGAAACATAGCTGCGTAGGAACTGTATCAGTTGGCGTTTTTTATCATTATATCAGACAGCGTAATATTCTGTGATGGAAGTAGTATCGTTTCAGTGAGTTTAAACTTGCTTGATACTTTCTTTATACGACCCTCTCTTGTTACATTCTTAATCCTGTAGTCATGGTATATGTTAAACACCAGGTAGACATGGGCAACTTGTAGCTTGTCAATGATTTTCCACGATTTTTTTTTTTTTTTAAATCAAACACAGACCCTCCTATAGGCCAATGCACAAATCACAGTAAAGCACAACCACCAATGATTGTGGTGGTTTACTTTTTTTTACAAACTTCACATCAACTGTAGGTAAAATTGGACTTTTTATTCGTACTCCCCGACCTAAAAAACATATAAAATAATATATCACAAGTTAATATTGCGGCAGAATAAAATTATCAATATTTCGGGCACCATCTTGGACGCCATCTTGAATTTTTCGAAATGCTCAACTCTGACGAGTGGCACCAATCGGTTCTGAATTTTTTTTAACATAACTACCAAAAACATTTTATTCATACCTCTAAACAAGATTTGCAAGATGGCATCCATTATATAATTTACCTCAATGATACACTACACAAGAATTGAAACAAGATTAATTTTTCCATCGTAAAATTTAATAAATGAAAAATGCATTGCCAACTAAATCTGTGATTACTTGCTGGTATTAGACGTGTAGTGGTATACTTTGATTAGCTATAAATAAGATGAAATTATTCAAAACTATGAGTAAAATATCATAGTTGTTTTTAAAAAATAAAATTTAGAAACAATCAACCAAATATTAAATGAAATATTTGTGGAATTAAAGAAAATACTGGTCAACTGTTCCATGAACTTGCTTAGCAAGTCAACCAATCACTAATTTCTGATAATTACAACACACTTTGTAATTATTTACTATTTGAATAAATTGTATAAGTTCACAGAAACTAAAAGGTAAGATAATAATTAGGTATTGCTGAACAGTTTTAACAATTTTATTGAGGATTCATACTTTTCAATTTTTTATAAAAATGAAAAAAATAGTGAATACAACTTGTGTTACTGTTCTAGATAGAAACAATTTACAACATGCTATCAGTCAGTACATTTTGTAAATGTAATTAGTAAGATATTTATTTTTTTTTTTTTAATATTGTATAAAACATTATATTTTTTATTTTATTTTCAAGGTGGAATAAGTTAAGGATATGTCACCAGTAACAGGTTCCAGGAAAAAAACTTCACTAAAAAAAATCGGTAAGAATATAATGAAAAAGGCTTTATAATGTTATCTGTATCATTAAAAATTGTCTTTGTAGGAATAGTTAATATATATTTTTAAGAATTGTGATAGAATTAGATTTAATCTAATTTTTACATACTACAATAAATTATGGGAAGTAGATGGTTTAAAGGGTGCAGTCAAGAAATCAAAATAAAATAGTATCAATTCATTGTACAGATCATTTCAGCAACTGATATAAGCCTTCATCAGGGTTAAAAGAAAAAACAAAAGATGTAAAAATAAAAAGGTAAAACAGAAAAATTAATTAGATGAAAAATATTACAATAAAAGATGATATATCCATTAATGATGAATGAAAATAATTAATAAAATTAACGGATAAATAAAGTATAACAGTTAAAAAATTTGTAACCGGTATAAAAGTATAAATTTTTTCTATTTATGTTCATTAACTATATCCAATCATCTTTTGTTGAAATTTTTTTATCTTATAAATTTTTGTTTTTAATTTTGTATTTTCTGTTTTTACACTGTTTGTTATTATTTCTTTTCTCTATTAAATTCTTTTTCTATTATATTTTTTGTTTGTTTTTTCTACTAGTCCTGAAGAAGGCTTACAATTTAAGACATAATTTTGGAACAATAAATTAATACAATTTTATTCTAATTTTAGGACTGCCCAACTAGCTACTTCTTTGTATTATTCTATAAACAACTATACTACATCAATAGAATAAATCCTAATTGTAATTATGCTAATAGGTTTAAGAGTTTATTGACACATTTAATTATCCTGATTTTCGAGAACTGCATTGCCTTCACTGTTTGATTTGTAATTTTTGATGGCTGAGTACAATGAAAACAGAATATGGAGAGATTCGATTCTTGACTCATATCGTGGAATATCAAATATAGCTGTAAAATATAGTTGTATGAGTTCATTGAATTTTGATTTAGTTATTTGAAACTGACAAAACTTTTTACCACATATAATATCAGCATAAGTAAGTATATCCACATCTAAATCTTCTAAAGGTAATCCAATCTCATTCAATTTATTTTCAAACTCCGGTGGCCATTCCTGCATAAGCCCATCAATGTCAGGCATAGGTCTTAAAACAAAGGCTTAAATTGTAAAAAAATAAATAACTAGTATGATTAACTTATCCTATATTAATATATTTAAATTACCCAACAGACATTTTACTATCCATTTTAGATATATTATGTAAGAAGAAATGTATTACTCATATATATGCATGCAATTTTATAGTTACTACTTCCAAAGTTTGAGTCCATTCATCTCATCTTAGTTGTCTTATAAGTTTGATTGACGTTTTTAGTTCAACTGTCTTGATTTAAAGATAATAAATCAAAACCCATCGTTCATGGGTTTTGTGGAAACTATTTTTTTTTATGGTCGCAAAAATATCAAATTAAAGATAATAATTGATTAGGATCATAGAATCAAGGCAGAAAAAATAATGAAGTAGATTTTTTTTATTGTGGAACAAGAAACATTTAAAATAAATTCCCATACAACATAATGAAATAAAAAATAGATACAAAAATGTAATAAAAAACTTAATTAAAGATGGTACCATTGAAGATTTCATAAAAAAATTATTTAATGGAATAATAAATTTTGAAATAATCTTATTACTAATATTAGATACAAAAAATAAAAACCTTGTATATTCCAGTGTTGGTGGTGGTTTAGATTTGTGTAGTTCATTAATATCCTTTATCCATTTGTCAATAGCTTTTGGATTTTTTTCAGCATTTGCTAGCTTCTTCACCATCTGAAAAAATAACATTAATAATATTAGTAATAATAATAATAAATAAATCATAATTTTTTTCACTTGAGGTATGCATGATGGTAGAGAAGGATCAATCCTAATCATAATTTTTTTCTGATCTTCACAAAATGTTTGCTTACGGCGAAAGCAAAGATCTTGGATTGCCTTCTTCATCTTTAACTTTCTCTTTTGTGCCTTTCAGCGTAGAGTTGATCCAACCCAGGACCTCTATCCGTCTCTGTCTCTCACAAGAGTTGTCATCTCTTGCAATGTCTTTTCTCTTGCTTGTCCCAACCTGGATATATAGCTATTGTAGGTAAGCCGAGGCCTTCCTCTAGGCCTAGTACCTGCTGGTCTCACCTCAATAAATTTTCTTGGGTCTCTATCTGGGCTCATCTGGCATACGTGCCCATACCATCTCAGCTGCCTCTTTTCCAGGGTCTCTTTCACCACGGGGATATTTAATTCTTCCCTAATTGTTTCATTTCAGTTTCTATCCCAGCGCGTTTCGGAAGCCACTCTGCGTAAGTACTTCATCTCCGCAGCGGTTATTTGGCTCCATTTTTTATCAGGAAGGACCCAACTCTCTGCTCCATATAGCAGAACTGGTATATATTGAAATTTGAGCCTTGAAAATGTGGAGCTTGACATCTTTCCCTACCTCTCTCTTTCCCACAATTGTGTTGCAGATGGAGTAATATATGTTGTTAGCTTTGGCTATCCTTTAGGATAGTTCTTGTTCTAATGTTCCATTTCTGCAGATCACAGTTCCTAGGTAGGAGAATTCATTTAATACTTCAAGCTCCTTATTATTGCAGGTCAGATGGATTTGTTCGGGCTCTCGCCCTATTTTGCTTTTCATCACATTGATATTCATGCCCTTCCTAGAGAGTTCCACTTCCCATTCTACAAGGTTTTGTTGGAGGCTATGTGTAGAATCAGCAATTAACACGATGTCATCAGCATATACCATTGCTTGTGCCAGTATTGTTCACATATTCCAATGACCTATCACCGCCCTTGCTGTTTTTCTCTTGCATATCTTAATAATTTCATCCATAAAGATGATTAAGAGTAGAGGACTTAGACTGTCTCCCTGCTTAACTCCTTTTTCCATTGGGAAGCACTTTGACTCCAATGCACTTATTCTTACAATGCCTTTAGGAGGCTGCTACGCTGATTGCTTGGATTGCCTACAGCATTTTAACATTTGTGTTCTGTGGTTGAAGAGGATTCTTTTGGCTGGTGACCTTTCTTCTTAGAAATGAGCTAGGAGGATTCACTCTACTGGTGTATAAAGATATGGTCAGGTCAGATTGTAGAATCTTGACCCTCGGCTAATATGTCCCCTAAGGGGTCAAACCTTGCCACCATCATAATTAATAAATGATAGACAATTGGTAGTCGAATGTATTCTGTGATAATGGAGTTCATGGCCCTCTAGAGGCTAGTTCCATGGAGGATTCCTTAGAGGATTGAACTCTGCAGTGCTTTCAGTGTGATTTTGTATGAGTATTGTAGTAGTCGGGCGCCATGAAGTAGGCGGTGGCCTAGTATACCTGAAGCTTGAGCCGAAAAGACAATTGCAATTTCAGTTTAAATACATATTGAAGACCCTAGATCTAGATGGAGGTCATTTAACAAAATTGGTTGCAGAAGAAGTGATCAAAAGGAAACTATTATAGTTTAAGGAATGGATAAATTGGTACGAGAAAGTCAAAAGCAACTTTAACACCGTTTTCAATTCAGCAGAACAATTGGGGAAAGATTTAAAAGCCTTGAAATCTTGCCTAATTATCTATTATGACACTTGCTATAGGGAAAGAGCTTTAAACGACCAATATTACCAAATCTATAAACAATTATCTTTTGACATTGATTATATTAATTCAAATTTACCTATATCTGATATAGGCGTCATAATTAAAATTAGAGGCGAACTTCTCAACTTGAACTACAGACCATTCATTCAGGGACAGAATTACATTTGTTCTATGTGTAATATTGGAGAAAATGAAGATATATTCCATTATTTAGGACGTTGTAAAGTCTTGGAGGGAATGAGGAAAAAATATTTTGGTGTAGTTACTATGACTGAAATTGATATGGTCAAATACCTAAATGGTGAAGACTGGGCAGCTCTAGTGAGTTACTTGAAAGAAGCCTATATCTATCATTCCTTTCTTATTCAAAATTTTATTTATTAATAACCTAATAAATCTTTGGATATTATTGATTGATAACATATGTTATAAATAAAAATGATAATCATTAGATATTATTGAATAATATAATAATGGGTGGATATATATTATTATTTGGGATATTATTATAGGATATATAGTAATTATGATATTGTTTTATAAGACATAATTAATGATTAATAATAGATTATATAATAGGTAATTAGATTGTATTGTATTTTTTGGATTGTATTGTTTGTGAATAGATTAGTTAATTAATCAATAAATATTTACATATTTAAAAATAAATAAACAATAATGATTTAAAATCATTTTCAAATTAAAAGCACTCCTGACAGACAGCCGTAGCTATGTCAGTAATATTACTTTGAACACTTTTGTAAAGAACATAAAATTCTGTAAATATTATTAATAGAAGTAAAAAAAAAAAGGAAAAAAAAAAAAAAAAAAAAAAAAAAAAAAAAAAAAAAGATAATTGAGATGTTAGAAGGTAGTTAAGACGGTAGATTTTCTGCCAGGCCAGCTTAAACCTACTTCTCACATGGGTTGGGAAAGTTAGATGCCGATTAAGGTGAGCACCAAGATAAAGAATGAAGTTCTAAAGGGGCTGTTCCACATTGTCTACAATGAAGATATGTAGACAGCCATTTTCTCTTTTCTTTTTAATATGACGTGACAATGGTATCAGTATTTCTGGTTTTACCTTAATTCCACAGGAGTTTAGCAGTTCAACAATGGTGGATGTTGGTCTCTTTGCCATCCCAAGTGCCTGCTCTGCAGCGATGCTAGATGCATAGACACCTGTGTCGTCTGCAAAAGTAGCTATTATCATTTCAGTATTTTTTATGTAATTTTTTCTTCAATTTTTATAGTAAATGCAAATTAATTTCTATGGGATAATATTTTGTGAAAAATAAATAAATAAAAAGTGCATTTGTCTAAAAAGGCATCTGTCTGATTTAGGGGTGCATAGTGTTTATTTAAATGTAGTAACCAAGACTGGGCTGCCTCCAATAGCCTTCATCGGTTAATTCTATCCTGTGCATTTTTCCATTCTCAAACACAGCAGGATTTTGCCATCTCATGTTGTGTCTACCCATTCTTCTTATGGCATGGAATCTATCTTTGACATCTTGAAATTCAGTGTATCTTCCTTATGTGTCACTCTTGACAACATCATAGTATTTGAAGATGTTATATAGTTTCATATTCTTGAGTCTTCTCTACTCTTTGTCAAACTTTATGGGTTTAAAGATCTTTTTAAGGATAAGATTTTTTTAAAAAACATTATTAAACATTTTTTGTAACAAATGTTGCCAAAAGACCATTATATACATATATTTACATATGAAAGTTGACTATGCCTTAGGGATGTTATATTAGCTTTGCATATTTCTTTTGTTTTTTTACCCATTTTAAGATATTTACAGTAAGGTTTTTAAGGATCATTTTCTCAAATGTAAAGAGTCATTTCTCATCTACCTTCATAAAAGTACACACCGCTAAGCCTTAAGTTAACACTGGGCAGACAAGTTTTTTTTATAAATCCTTCGCCTTTTTTGAGAGGTACTTGCTTTTGAAGTACTTTCCTAGGATATTATAAAACCTGTTCACTATAGTTATTCCTCTTTTAACTTCTAGGGATGTTATTTAGTGAATTGATATCCATCCCTAAGTAGATGAAGCTGCCGAAATATTGCAATCTATAATGGTTTGCTTAAAAAAAAAACAGCTCTTCTACTACACCGCATGTATATTTTTTTCTGTACATTTACGAGATTAATTTTCTTAGCTCCAGTTTCCAATGTGAAGAATTCTCTCTTAGCCGCTACCTCTCTTTTAAAAATTTTGAATTAAAAAAAAACATCAATTTAAACAAAAATATTTAAGGTAACAAACCTTTAATACTGACCACTGGTTTTGCTGAACTTTGTTTTGTAGTAGCTCGTAGTTGTAAATGCATCACAGCCGGTTCACTTTGGTGTATCGATGGTTCATCCACTACAGTCAGGCCAAGGTTATCTTCTAAATTATCAGGCCTTCCTACTTTAATGAAAGCATCTATATCACCAACAGCCGGAATGTAAGATGGTATAAACGGGATTAATTTATAATCCAGCTGTACTGTCACTGGTGTATAACTGTAATATTATACATTTGTTATTTAAATGATTAGAATTATTAGTCAATTAAATGATATAGATGACTTACAAAGTAATATATTCAAATAATTCTTTTATATCAGTGGAGACAGGCAGTCGTTGATAATCTTTTGGGTCATAAGCACTATAAAAAAAATAAAAAGAATTAAATAATATAATTATAAATAACCTTCTTAGATTGAATATTAGAAGACGCAACTAAAAAATTAAAGTAGTATTTATTTTTTTATTGAATTAAAATCTTTGGTAAATCTAATGAAAGTAATTAAAGTAAATGTTCTGGTAGAGGATACTGCTTCATTAGTGGTTGCTTGGATAATTAAATTGTTAAAATGAGGCATCTTATATACTTTGAATCAGCTTCAAACCTACAGTAGATGCCCGATGGCAGTTTATGCAAATTAAACTTCTTTAGGTTACCATGGGAACCTCCCTGATGGTAATTGCCAATTGTATTTGAAAAAAAAAAAATAAAATACAGCTCACCTTCAATTAAACTTTGATAGGCCAATGAATTCAAAGAAAATAGTTGAAATTTGAAGCTGATACATAATAAATGTCACAGTATCTTAGGGAACCATTGGCTCAGATAAAATAGTGAAAAAGAACTTAAATGTGTTCACTAAAGGAACATTTATCTTAATGTTTTAAAAAATAAAATGATTTTTTTTCTCAGAAATATTTTGTATGCATGCTGGAAAAAAAAAATAATAATAAAAATAAATTAATTATTAAATAGTAATTTAAAAAAAAGAAATATTTTTTTCTTATTTGATATGATAGGTTCTTTAACACTTATTAAATTTTACCAGCTTTTTATCTTTTAACAGTATTCTATTTATTTTATAGTATGATTTGTTATTAAAATAAATGTATGCTATTGAGATAGAAAAAACTAAATAGTGATTTTTTTTATTTTCTTCATTGATAAATTTACGTCGTTAAATAGTTTTTACCATGGATTTTGTTAATTTACTGAATCATTTATATAAATGAGTTTGTAAATTTGTAACTAAAATGCTTGATCAAGTATGTATTGTTAGTAAAATATGTAAAGAGCAAAACTATTAATCCCATGTTCAGGAGTCAACTATGTTCCAGTTATTTTGAATTGGAATTGAAAGTACCTGTTAGTTAGTATTTGGAAAAAAAAAATATAATAAATAAATTAAATTTTCAAAGATAAAACTAAAAATAACACATTAATAAACTACAACTACAACTAGAATTGCTGTTAGAAATCCAAACTCCTAAATGAAGGCATAGTTAAATACGTAACAACTTGGAAAAATTAAAAAACTATAACATTTTCTTGTCTTTAATAGTTAAAATTTTTTTTCAACTTAAGTAACATATAATCATCACTAATGTAAAATAAAATTAAAAAAAAAAAAAAAAAAAAAAAAAAAAAAAAAAAAAAAAAAAAAAAAACAACAGAAAACCTCTTAATTAGTATATTTCAATAAATATGGGGGAAGGATTAAATAAATAATATATTTTTTTATAAAAAAAAAGTTTGTGAGATCAAGAAAAAACTGAACGCTCCATTATCAGATGTAAAGAAGATAAGCAGTAGTGAACATTAAATAAATAAATTAAATATGAAAAAATGAATATAATAATCAGTTTCCCATTATTGTATAACTTACTATTTCCTATTATATGAAAAAAATTACTGCATGAAGCATGGGTAAAATATGAATAAAAAATAAAACTGTAAGAATATAAATAATATAGTATAAAGTATAATAAAGTACCCTTCAATGATAACTTCATGTGGGTCTTGTCCATCATCATCATCTTCATCATCCTCACTGTTCTCAGATGATTCTGTATCACCATGTTCAAATCCCGTCGGTACTTCTACTGCCTGAATTCTTGAATTCTGACTTCTTGAAGAAGCTCTAGACTAATTATGTGGATAATAAAACAAAATAGTAGTGATTGCATTTTTTTTTTTTTTTTTTTTTATTATAGTATTTATAAAAATTCTAAAGGTTAAACCTTAGCTGCAGACATAGGCCTCTCACGTTTTGGTTTCATTTCTGCTCGCATTTCCATCCGACTGGAAACATATTCTCTTCTAGGACTTCTTGGAGACATACTGTCAACTTCATCAGCATTTTTAACATCAACCTCTTCATCGTAAAATTCATTCATTTTACTCTAAAATTACATAAGTAATGAATAATTTAACTGATCTTATCTTTTCCTTAATTACTATAGAGGAACAATAACTTGTAAAGGAGAAATGAAAATTAATTTATTTGATTTTTCAAGTTTATAATTTTAAAATAAATAATTATCACAGAAATACCTGAGCAGTTTTAGTGTATTGAAGGTTAGAAGTAACTGTTGCTATGCCAACATAAAACACCAACAAACAAACCTTATGGAAGGATTCATTGCAGGAATAATTTTAGTTAATTTTTTTATTTATCTAGAATGATATATTAAAAAAATTAAAAATATTTCTTATTTTTGTAACACAATACTGAATATTGCTAATGATAATAGACTATTATTATATTATTAGTCTTATTATTATATTAATAGATTATTATTATATTAATAATTCAATATTATCCATCATTAAAATTAAATAGTTACAATGTTTAACTATCTATTAATTATTTCTTATCAAGCTGTTAAATTATTTAAAGAAACAACAACAAAATATTGATTAAATTTGTAATTCATTCAATAGTTTTGTTTAAAATAGCCAGCAATCAACATAGTTCAATTCTCAGGGCTCGGCAATAAGTTTTTTCAAACGTCTTATTTAATTTTCTGACAGTGTTAATTTTAATTTTTTCTATCTATTGCTTTGCATTTTAAGGAGTCATATTTTGGTTTAACTTTAATAATAATTTATAAATAATATTAGATGATGGATATCAATTCTACACCTAGAATTTTGAAGTTTAATTCTCTACATTGTCATTCATTAGAAGGTTCTTCTGGTTATATAATTTTGGAATGATAGTAATTGGATTTCAAAAATTTTCTTTAAGTTTGACAAATAAATATTAACAAAATTGTGGGGCTGAAGAGGTTTTGTAGTTATTAATTAATTTGTATGTTAGTGTTGAGCCTCTTTTATGTTATAATATTTTTTTAGCATATGTATCTTCTTAATTTTTTTGTTTGTAGTGTTCTTTTTATGTTCTTCCTAACTCTATAACATTTTAAAATAGTTGCTGATTATCATTTCTTGATCAATAAGAACTCTTAAATTTAGAGTTATTTAAATCTCAGTTCTACAATATTATTATTATATTCTATTGATTTAGATCATATATCTTTTACAACTATGTCCAAAGAAGTTAGATATTATAAAGCTAGTCATTGTCGGAAAAAGTTTTACTTTTACTTTATTGAAATAAAATATTATGTTCATACTTATCAATAATAATTAAAAATTATCAATCACTTATGAAGGGAAATTAATCAGGAATCCAGATATCAAAAAAGATTTTGCTACTAAAGATCGAAAGGAATTAAAATAGTAGATAGAGCTCATAACACTACTATTAACTCAAATTTGTTTGTTTATTTTTGTTTAATGTCACTTTATGCTGCTATGGCTAATCAGATGATGGGAGTCCTAAATTTTGCCTATCCAGGATTAATTAGGATAGGGATCTTTAACGAGTACCTGACATCGCACAGGCTCGGGACCCCCGTTTTACTCCCTTCCGAAGGACGGCATAGCTAAGGATTTTTTACTCCCTTCAGAAAAATCCTAAGGTCATCTGCCAGGCTGGGAACCCCCTACTTGGGTTAAGTAGGTTGCTATGCTATCCACTACACCACAGGTGACACCGTTTTATTATATCAAATTTATAATAATAATAAAAATAAAAAAGTTCTTTATTTATTCTGGAACCTTAGGTCCCTTAAGAATAAAAAATAATTTACAGTCAACAGCCTTTAGAGCCTTAAAATAAAATCATATTTTTTTAGAATAAAACTAAAATAATAATAATTATAATAAAAGAAAAAAAAGTAAGAGAAAATTTAAATTCAGTTTGTGCAAAAACGATAAAATTTCATGTATATAAACTGTTCATATTTTATATGACTAAAAAGTGGTTAATGGCAGTTTTAGTGGGTCTGGATGGATATTAGGTAGTTAAAGAAGTGGTATAAGAAAGTTGCAGGGGTATTTATATGGCAAATCATGAGAGGGAGGGAGTTCCATAGAGAAGAGGATAGGATTAGGAAAGATCTGTCAAAAGCAGCTGAGCAATGAGCAGGAGTATTTAAATATGATTGGAGGGAATGGGTTTGGCAGGTAATAATTGAAGATTTGAGTAGGAATTGTGAAATAAAGTTGGGATTGGATGTTTAGATTCTAATCCACCAAATGAATTGATAGAGAAGATGGTCACCTTATAAAAATGGAGACCGGAAGAACTACGAGTCAGGCTAACCAGGCCAGCCAATAGGAAATCGGAAAGGGAGGAGGTTCTGAAAGTGGAACCAAGCAGGAGTGTAAGATGAAAAAGGACCTTTAGAAAAGTAGGATTCAATAGAATTATAGGAGGCTGGTGGTGGAGATCTATCAAAGGTTTAAAGACTTCCTCCTTACAATGAAAAACAAAAAAGATTATGATGATTATAAATACATTCATTAGAATTAAGAACTGCATCACTCATTAGTAGACTAGGTCTTCAGAAGTTCTTTTTGTTCACAACCTATACAAGAAAAAATAGGTATTCCCAAGTTTCCTCTTGAAGAGAGACATGGGGGGGGGGGGGGGGGGGAGCGAGATCTTAGCTATTTGGTGAATGCATCAATATCACTAAAGATGTGTTTGGCTATGTGTCATGATGGAAGACGAGACATATCCTGTTGATCGATTTTGGACGTTTTTCTTTAGCCTCCTTCAATTTCATTAGTCGTTGACAGGAAATTTTTCACTTTTTTGATTCTTATTTCTGTTTTATATTCGAGCTGGCCCATCTTTCAAGATATAGAAATGCATTTATTCGTAGAGCCGTGTGGATGCACTCCATATGGTTTTAGCTCTTACTCAGTTTGATGACATTGTAACTTATTATTTGTTAGCCTGTATTTTGTGTCTGTTTTGTGATTACAAGAAACTTGGATCGAAAAAATGGGTTTAAGTAAGTTTTTAAGCATTAACGATCTAAGTGTTATAAGAGACATTGCTTTATAGTATTTGTCGTATGAACTCTTCTGGTCAACAAATACATTTTTTGTGTAGTTAGACAACCACATACTGTTGATGTCAAATCAAATTTTGATAAATCGACAATTAATAATGAGAGTGTTTTTCTGAAACTACACTAATGACAGTATTACTATTATATCCTGAACTAGGTAAAAGAATATATGAAAATATATTATAATAATTGGTTGTAGGGTTGTTTTGTGTTCAAAATATTTCAAATTAGAAATTACTTTTGATAACAGTATACTTTCAAAATGCTATTTTCTTAAAGTAATCGATTCTATCATACTCTTGGAGGTACAGTTCTTTCTGGACTGTTATTTTCGCGATTGATACGAGGAAATCTGTTGCACTTTCAAAAGACATGGAGTTAGCCACTTTTCGATGAATGGAAATGGGATATTTGACTAAAACACCATATTTTTGAAGAATAATATTGCTTTTCTAGTTGGTGCAGTGGATTATAACGGAAAAATCTACCTCAAATTCTTCTAAATTGAAACGGGTTTTATATTGTTTCAGTACATTTTCGCAAAATTAACAACATACATGAGATATTTACCATATTTATGAGATGTATTCATATTTTATGTTTTATAATCTTTATTTAACATGTCTAGTTGGGATCAAATTATACAAGTTTTCTTGATTTTTGACTCCTTGATGTTACTTCCTTGGATATTAGGCCGAACTTCGATCAGTATTCTACTTTTAGTTAGATCATTAAATCATTTCGTTATTCCTTTCACTTAATCCAAATTATTTGTAGTTATATATTCGCTTTATTATGTACCTACTTACTAATATATCATATCAAAATGATCTTATCTTGTATGTCCACTCGTGCATATAATCTTGAAAAGGCATATCTCTGTGGTCATCATCTCTGATGATTCCTTATTAACAATGCATCATTACCATAATTATTTTCTCTGTCGCAGTGCAGTGCGATGATGTCATCAATATAGTATGGATAAGATGTTTTTCTTTCCTGCGGCAACTTATTTCTTTTTCTGTAATCCTTCCCCTGTTTTCTGGACATTCTTTCTTCTTTTTCTTGATTCTTGTATCAAGTGATTCTTTTGACCAAGTGTCCGACCCCTCTTTAAAATTTTGTATATTGGGTTGAATCGTTTTGTTATTAAAACATATATTTTTATTTTAAAGATCTCAGGGCTTTAAATATAATGTTTAACTATTTAATTTAACTATTCCGATGCCGCCTTTAATAAAATTCGTCGTTGATTCGCCTCCTTTAATGAAATTTTGGTAATTTTTCGCTTGATAATTCCAAGAAACATACAATTTGATTGATATTCTGAAAAATTCACTACAAAGACGTCGGTTCGTATGAATGAAACATTTTCATCTTTTAAATACCTCTCTATTTAATAAAATCAGTTTTGCTCTTTGTTTTAATTGAAATGGAATGCAGTTTTAAACAAATGAATGTGGAAATTAGAAAGTTGTAATGATAATACATCTAATGACGTAATAAATTACAATTGCCGAAATGACGTCAAATCTAGTTTGTGCCAACAAAGATAACCTCACCTCGTTATGCTTGAACAGGTTATATTAAGTTGTTTTCATCCGTATTTGTAAACATTGAATAATTCTTATCTAGTGATTACACTAACGTTGAAAGTGATGTTTTCTTGAAATGGATCATTACATAAAACGGTTTAGTACTTGATTTTCCATTAATTATCTTGTTTATTCGATCTGATCCTTTGTTTTTTTTTCTGTAGTTAGTTTGTTGTTTAAATAATGGATAATCCCACTGCATCCAATTCAGTTGATATTGACTTTCCTCTAACTCCTACAATGGAAGTTAGTTCTTCTGATGTTAATAAAAGGAGAAGGTATTTTTTAAATAATATTTTAATTATATGGCAATAATATTTCATTATAATAAATATTAGCAAGAAAAAAAAAATAGCCCTAATGATGAATGTTATTATCTTGAAATCATAGCAGCTCGCGGTCTATCAAGAGAAGGAAATTTGATGATGAGTTGGTGGAGTACAGTTTTTCAAGTAAAGATGTTGAACCCATGGTGAAGAAACCCCAAAATAATAGATCTAGAACATTATCTCAGTCAAACTTTTGTGTGTACAATTGTACTAATCTATAAATGTGTTAATTAATTTTAGTTAGGACTATGAAATACTAAGTTACTGTTGATATTTATTTAGATGAAGCAAGTTCGAGTGTTGGAGTACCTTCACCAATTGATAAACGAAGGATTATACCCAGGCCAAGCTCAAAAAAATCTAAGAAATCTAAACCACCTTCACACGCTGCTACAAAAGATTTAGGTAGATGGAAGCCAACTGATGATCTTGCACTTATTACAGCTGTTATTCAGGTTTGGCTTTTATTTTTTTCATTTTCACATTGTTGATATATTTAAATTTACTATGATAGATCTATGACTTGTGCTTTTATAGATCTATTTCTTGGTTAGATAGGAATAAAATAACTTATTCATGAGTTGGCTTTAGAAACATATCCAGTCTGTTAATTTAGTGCATAAATTACATGGCTTATCTAACTTTACTAAAGGTATTCCTCTGAGTACTTTGCCAATATACAGTATTGATATGAATCACTTACATGTCCTTTTTTAAGATTCTCGGAGTTTAGTTTTTATATGTACATTTTGACAGTAATATTTTTTGGAGCAAAGATTGCTTGTTATGTATGTTTTGCTTCAAAACTGTTTTATTTTGCTATCCCTGCCTAATAATACCTTCTTATGAAGATCTAATCTGCACCAATAATTTTGTTGCAAACCATTGGTATTTAAATAACATTTATAATACCTGTATTTTAAACTGTAAAATGAAGAATTAAAAGAACTTGATTTATAACTAATACAGTATTCTTTTCATTATTATAGGATTTTAGGGGAAAACCACAGTATTGGAATGAGCGATATGGGGCTATAGTTTGAAAAAATATGAAATATGAAAAAGTAACAATCAATGTTTTCCATTGCTTGCCCTTTAGTGGTGGTGAGTGGAAGAAAATAAATAATATCTTCCACCAAGTTCTCTGAATTATTTTTTACTGGAAATTTGTGGAAAGTGTCTGCAATAGGTACTTTCCTAGAAAACACTCCTAATAGCTGACTCATTTTTCAGACGAATGACGTAGATTTATTGTCAATTATTCACTGATTGTCTTACGAAGTACCCATAGAGTTTAACGCCTATTGTTCTACAACTTTAGAAAATGACAGTGATTCTGAAAGTGACAGTGAATAAGAAAAAAAGTGAATATAATAATATATGTGCTTTAACTTTAAAGTTCTAGTGAAGAAGAACATTGCTTCTTTTAAAAAACATCTTTTGTTTAAGATTCGGATCTTTTTAAATGCATAATTTATAAATATGTTTTTTATTAAATATGAGTTTCTTTAACTAATTCTAATAAACAAAATAAAACTCATTTTAAGTATCTCTGAGGATTATTCTACGATTAAACATCTTCGAAATTTCGCTCAGTCAACTTTGTGCCATGATGATGCACAATATTTCCATAATATCCTATCCCAGGCTCTGGATACAAAGTCCAAGTGGAAAATCTTAAAAAAAATCTCCATTACCAGCTCCACTTGTTTTAATTTCCCTGTCACTCCCGATGATCTAAATTTATTTGCAAATCGTTTTCCTGATAATCCTCAAATCATTTCTTTACCTATGTCATACTTTACTCCTACCTTTAATCCCGATAAATTCTGTTTCCTTCATATTCTTCCTAATGACATTATTACTTCTATTCTCAAATCCCGAACTAATAACTGTGGGACCGATCCAATTCCGATAAAAATAATCAAACTCAGTCTTCCAGCTATTCTCGCAGCCTTTATACATAAATATAATTTTTTCCTACAGCCTGGAGAAAGCCCCTAGTCCACCCTTTAACATGTTATCTGCGATACGTGTCTCCGGGGACATGTAAGCAGTGTTTTCTTCAGTGCGGGATGCTTTTATGGAGTACCACTTCAGTGCAGCAAAAAAAAAGTTCATAAAGCTCGGAAATGTTTTTGAAATAACTTAAGTATGCGTGGTTGTTGACTGTTTCGGCTCCTACAATCGTAAATTATGATTTTTCAAATACATGTCCCCGGAGACATGTACCGCATAGTGGTTTATAGAGGTGACCACGATTCGGTACATGTCTCCGGGGACATGTACAGACAGGCTGGTACCAGTGAGAAAAACCATAAAATAGTATCGTAAAGTCATATTTGAAGTCTTATTCGGTACCACTGTTGTGAATTCTTGGCTGATCTACTACCTATTAGTTACAAGTTTCCAATCTTTTACTTTAGAAGATCTTTGATTGAAAGTATGGTTTCCTTCAGTATCACGGAAAAAATTCCTCCTACAATCAATGGAAACACGTGGAGAAAGAAACACAATCTAATTATTCCTTTGGTCCTGGAAGAAAGAAAAGGCACGTGTGTCATGGCTGTTACGCGACACTAAGGAAGACAATTTCAAGTAGAGAAGCAGATAAACGTGGTAGGCCCTTCACCAGTTATTGTAGTAGATGTCCTGGTGAGCCTGGTTGTTGTCTTGAATGTAAAATAATTTCACTTCATTTAACATTCATGTTTTAGAAATTTAAAATTATTTTTTCAAAAAATATTATTTGCGTCTTTTGTTATTTGCAATTTAATGAATTAGTGAATATTAAATTTAATTTTTGTCATTGTTGGCTTTAGTAGGTATAAGTAAGTAGGTCGTTATATTTTTCATAGAAAAGATTTGGATTAGTGTTCTAGTTAATAACTATTCGTAAAAATAAGAATATAATAAATGTCTAAATCCTGGTATGTAATTTTTTGCTAATAAAGCGTAATTTATAATTTTAATTGTTTTAACTCCATCCTTAGTAATTAGATTCCCCTCCTGCTATGACATAAGTTTCATCTATGATTCCTGTAATAATCTAGAGAAAATGAAGATTAGTGGACCATTCCTGATAGCAGAGTGAATTTTTTTTGTTATGTAACATTTTGTTACCTCACAGATTGGGAGGTAACCTGAAATCCATCCTGCAGTCAACGTGTTAAGATCCCTTCTCCATTGCATCAGACTTAGGCCTATTTCCATCCTCTCAAATTTATCAAAGCAACTAGAAAGATTGTTTAATGCCCAAATTACCTCCTTTCTAGAGCACAATTCCTTCCTTGATGCATTGCAATCAGGTTTCCATTTCGGTTATTTTTTGTTAAAAATTACACAGGACCTTTATTCCTCCATGGACCTACAACAAATAGCGATCCTTGTCCTGTTTGATTTTTTAAAGGTTTTGATCGCATTAACCATTCAATATTCCTATCTAAACTACAAAACATCTCCCTATCTAATAGTGCTCTAAATTGGTTCTACTCCTCATCTCATCGTTCCGAAACTTTCATCATTACCAACAATTCTCATCCATCTTCACAACCTTTGACCAACGGTGTTCCTCAAGGATCGTCCCTGTTACCAATCCTATTGTCTATGTATATCAATGATTTACCCAGCTTTATTCACCATTCCAAGTATCACCTACATACAGACTACCATTAAATCTACTTATCTTTTCAACCTTCAGATATGCTCTCATAAGCTTCAGGAGGACATTGATAACATCAACCATTGGGCAATGAAGAATAAGTTAAGCCTAAATCTTAAGAAAACTGAGGCTATCCTCACTGGATCAAAGCCCATCCTTAATGCCCTTCCCTACTATTCATTGCTTTACCTCAATAAACTTCCTATTCATTTCCAAAACTATTAAAAATGTAGGAGTTACCTTTGATCAATATCTATCCTAGAACAACCATATTACCATATTACCCAAATTTCCAAAAAATTCTTCATAATCCTTTAACAACTCTGTTTTGTCAAATATACGGGGTGAAGGAATGAATCAAATAAATTTAAAACTATATTACAAATTAATAAAGATTAGCAAAGGCTTTTTAGTCACTGATCAATTTTTTATTATTAAAATGCTACACAAGATCAAATTACAAAATTATTAAAAACAGAGAGGTTCACATGTAACCTGTCATCGATTTACAAAATAATTATTTACAAAGTGATCGATTTTACATCGAAAGTACACAACATACATTGAGAAAGATTGGAGAATATTTCTTAAAACCTTTGTCCAAATAAAAACTACTTTAAAGTTCAAAAAATCAAAAAAATAATGTCATAATTTTGAAAACTGATTAAACAAAATTAGCGTATTGTGCTATCAATAGTATCACATATTATCGATAATATTAGTAGCGCACTAAAACACCTGCACATTCTTTTCTTTTATTAAAAACAAACGGGTAAAAGCACTTTTCTACCATAACCCGTTCGTGTATCACAGTATTTCTTCTTTGATTTGTAACTGATGCCTGGTTCTGGTGGAAGACCTTCTTCTGCTGTGACATCTGATGAATTCTGATCTGGTTTTGGTTCATAAGCATGGTTATTGAAAACTTTTAATGGGTATATGTGCTGTAGTGGCCTGGTTAGTCTTCCTTCAGTAGTGCACAGCTGAACCAGTCTGTATCTTCCATCCTTCCCCGAAACACACAGGCTATTCAAGTTAGCCAAGGTATTCTGCTCCCAATCTCTTATGAAGCTGCTCTTTGATCCTGCGACGGTACTTCCACCACCGATCAAAAGCCAGCTCTTCCAAATCAGGAACTCCTGCTCCAATTATCTCTCCAAGAAACATTCTTGGAGCAATAGGCAATTAAATCGGTATCTCCTTCTGCTACATAGGTTATAGAATGAGCATTCATCTTAGCCTCGCACTCTCAGATATAAGGATGGTATATAATCTTTGAATCTTTATGCAGAATGTAACAATTACCTCGAATATGTGTGCATCCCTGACCCTATCTTCTGGTAGAGGAGGGGGAAAACACTCCAATATCCTTGCTCAGTATTGAAGACAACATTTACAATTAGTTACAACTCTATTACAGCTTGTCTTCCTCTAATTATCCAAAACTTTTCACAAAGTAGGTTGAGAAGTGTTTGACCCACAATAATAGTTTCATTTCCCTGTTGACAATATATGCCATGATTACTGAAGCATTTAATTTGTAAATAATACGGCCAGACAAAGGTACCTGTAATTGTGCATTATTGTCATTCTTAGGGGACTGTAAGTCCCAGAATAAAGTTTATTTTTCATTTTTCATTTCATTATCTCTTTAAAGAATTGCACATAAAAGTTAAAGGTGGCACTTCGCTCACCCCTCCCCCACTACTGGCGGCAAAATCTGAGCGCTACTATTGAAGGGCTAATGAAAATATTGATTAAATATCTAATCTAATTAAAAGGGAAAAAATTACTAAAATAAGCTGAAGATCTCATTTTTGAATATAGTAACACCTTATTATCAAATAGTAAGATATTAGAATTTCCAAGCAGAATTACTAGGGTTGTAATCTCTGTACCTCGCTTTCAAAGACAGGAAATCGATTAGGTATGATGGGTTTAACTTATCAAAGGAGATAGTAAAGTTAAGGAGTACCTACATTTTCCTGCTTATAACAAATAAAATAATATATTTTTTAGAAAGGCTTACTATTGTATATGTTAGATTCTCTAAAATGTTAAAATTCCATTTGTATTATCTGTGATATAACAGTTATTAAAAGTGTACAACTTAATGTTTTCTTCAGTTGTCAACTTAAGTGAGTAAATATCCAATCATTTTAAAATATCTTTGTACATGCATTTTTTTTTTCCATTTTTAGTCAAATGATCTGCAACATGTTCATCGAGGCATTAAATTTTCATGTAAATTCACACTCCAAGAGATTCAACAGAGGTGGTATTCTTTGCTATACGAGCCAACCATTTCCAAGCTTGCAATGAGTGCAATGCGAAATCTACATCCTGATGTTATAGCCAATATAGAGAGTAAAACTTTGTACAGCAAAGAAGAGCAGCAATTACTTGCTGCAATTAAGTCTGTAAGTAAGAATATCTTTTATTTTAGCTTTAATTATAAGAATTACTTAAGAGTTCTTTAATGTGGATTCTGATTGATTATCTTTTTTTAACTTTTTACATATTTTTCTTTTCAGAATTTAACTATTTCCTTTTATATATTTTTAATTTTTAGGCGTGGTGCACACTGGGGAAACTGGTTTCTAGAAGTATGAAATTGAAGTTGCTTGCAACTGATAGATATGATTAACATAGGTTGGTGCATACACTGTTTCATGAAACGTTAACTTTAATCTGTTGCAAGCAACTTCAGTTTCATGGTTCTAGAAACCAGTTTCTCCAGTGAGCAATTTGCCTTATATTACAAGATTAATATACTGTAGTTTTTTTTGTAGTTATTAACAAATTTTGAGTATTATCCTATTTAAAAGTATATTATTTTTGTTTGTCCTATCTCAGTTTGTTGATCGGAAACTGAGATATACGTGTATTTTTTTGTGAAATAGAAAAAGAAAATTGAACTAACAGAAAAAGTGTTTTATTAGAAACTAAATATTGCTAAAATATTTATCATATGCATTTTACAGAAAATTCTGCTTAATCTGAGTTTTTGATGATCTGCAGGCCAATCAAGATCCGGTCCTCTCTAGTCTAGTTTAGCAATTTTCTATTGCATAGTAATTTCTAATTTTTATCTAAACTATTATATAAAAAGACAAACTATTTTTCGTTTGTTATCTCTAACCTCAAAAACTACTGAAAGAATCTGTACCAAATTTTAACATCATCTTCATATTTCCAGGAAGGTTTAGCAATAATAAAAACTACTGATCTTCAATTAATTTGTTATTAAAAAAACGATAATATATGGATAATAGTGAAGTTCGAAAATTGACCGATAGGTGGTGAGCGCCATTCAACATGAGAGCTTTCAAAGGAACGGTGTTATAGAGGTTGAAATTGATAATAAAGTCTACTTCTGTCCAATTAAATTATTAAAATTTAATAAAAAAGATTTTAATAATTATTTCCTCGCTAAAAATTATTTCCTAATCAAAATATCGATTTTTTGCTTTTTAATACTGTGTGTAAAAATGTGATTTATGGACCTTTAGTTGTATCATCATATTACATCATTGATAATGCAGTCCATTAAACTCAAGAGTTTCTTAATAGTCTCTGTCCATCTGGATTACCAACTCATACATTAAAATTAAACAATGGATGTCTAATTATGCTTTAATGTAATATTGAAACACTTAGTGCCAATTTAACCAGTTTAAAAATTACTGCTATGCATTAAAATATCATTGAAGAAATAATGCATGATTTCGTGCTTCAATACAAGATTTTTATCAATAAACAAATAAAACTTCAATTATTAGTTAAAATTATCTAAGTTCTTTACTTATGAGAGCATGCAAAGCCGCAATGGGGGATGGTAGTTTTCTATATAAATTGATACTCATACCTGGAATAAATAAAAAAAAGGTAAATTCTTTTATTTAAAGTAGATTATAATAACTGAATGCTAACAATAATCATTTTTGCTGCTGAAAAAGAGGCTTATAATCTGGTCAAACTATATAAAAATATTGGTGATAGCTCTGAACTCAGAATACTATGGTAGTGTCCAGAACATTGCAAAACCTAAGGTGGGTTGCATTCTGGAGTTTACACACATTCATGGCATGGTAGAGCATGCGGATGCGGGAAGGTAAAATGTTTACTCAATTTTTGTTTACAGAAGAGAAACAAAGAAATGTGTTAGGATTAATTAATTAATTGCCACTTCTATTGGGATAATTTTATTAGAATATTAGTTTTGAATGCTAAACATTCATCTTCAGTTCTAAAACATACAAAAGTTTTCAACACATCAATACTATGTTACATGGATTATATTCACTAAAGTTTTCAGAAATTTAGACAAGAAATCAAACATTAGTACTCACCTCAGGAGATTTAAGAGATATCTGAAATATATCCATCGTGGGAAGGGGAAGGGGGCAGGTAGGTTAAATTAAGAAATGTGTGATGCTTTGACGAACAAGGAGCCCTAGCCATAAAGTTCTTATTAAAAAAAATAAAAAATTAGAAGTGGGTCCAGAATATAAATTTGTTATGGGTATTATTAGGTGAAGACCCCAGATTGTGTCAATAAATAGATAATGGAGAAGATAGATTCTTCATTTACTTTCGAATGTTCCATGAGTTTTGATGCTGAGTTATATATGTTATTTACTGGAAATGACAACAAATATAGTCATGTCTGAGTTCAATGTAAATCCTTTCTTACATCAGTTTTTCCATGTATGTTGTTCTAGTCAACATGCTAGTGGTTATTTTCTAGTTGTTTCAACGAGTAATTCACTAATTGATGATCAACCCGCTGCTGCAGAGTTTGGAGAATGTAATCATAGACCGCTTTCTGTGTTTCTGGACGTTAAAACCAAATCATTTTATATTCATTTGAAAATAAAATGAAATAAGGATGGGAAAGGGACGATGGCCCAAAAGAATTTAGGAATGCAGCCCGTTAAGGTAGAAGAAGAAAGTTCATCCAATGTGATGGATTTAGGGCATCATGGGAGGAATGATGGATAGGGGAATGCATTAGAGAGACTGACTGGACAGTAGAAGACGGAAAAAACTTATTTTTGGCCGTGTCATATCACATAAGCTTTAAAAAAATTTTAACAATAAAAAAATTAAATTATCTGGCATAGTTTAAGACCTTTTGATATTAATTTTTCTTGATTTTTACAAAAAGTTTTTATTATCTTCTGTTGGCAGTACATTTGGTAAATTAAACCAATCGCTTTAATAAATAAAAATAGTGTAGTTGACTGTAGGGTGTATATTATGAAGAAGATTGTTTGGAATACAGTTAGGACTAAAAAAAATTCTCATTCTTTTACTTGATTGATATAGATTCAATGTTTCATTGTTTAGATTTCATATTTTCCACACCTTTTTCCTTTATTACCCACCTGCATCTCCTCCAGTCCATACTTTTCTGCAAGTCATAAAAACACCTTCCCTAAATCTTAATTTTATTTGTTTTTGTTTTAAACAGTCATTGTTTGTCTTATCTCTAGCCTGCCAACAGTATGTAAGTTGATTCATTATAATTTCTTATAATCTCTGTACAAGCCTCAACCTTTCCTTTCATTTATTAGTATGCCGAGCCTAATTTTCTTTCTTATGTTAATATGTTACACTGCACCTTATTTTATATTTTCTTTATATTTATTTAAAAAATTTTTTGCATCTTTTTATATTTTAAAAAACATTTTTTTTTTCCCTTTCTTATCTTTCCTTCCTGTTCCTTGTCCTTACTGTACTACTTTTTATCATAGATTTAATTTATCATTTGATGTAACTGTTTGTACCAAAAATTTCAGTAGGCATTATTTTGTTATTACTTTATTATAAGGTCCGGGACAAAAATATAGCCCACCCAATATTTTCCTGTTAATCAGTTTTAACCTATGATATAATTTTTTATTATTAATATGTAGTGCATTATGCTCAAATTTTAATAGATTTTATCTATTTGGAGTTACAAATTAATTAATTTGTAAGAATTAATGAACAATACTTGATTTCAGAGTGGGACAAAAAGATAGCACACTTGTTTATTTACAAACAAAACCAAATCCTTCTGAGTGAACAAGGCTAATCTAGTTCTGTTTATGCTTTCATGTGTCTAACATAATATTAGTGCAATTGGACGAGCGAAATCACTAACAACAGTTGAAAAAAAAAATTATTCAGGGAATGAAAAATCGAGGATTCTTAAAAATTTCTGATATTTAAAAAAATACTGGCAGGAGTAGAAAAGTAAATTTTTTTGAAGTCTCCAGAAAAGTATGGGACTAAGAAATATCCTGGAAGATTGCCGGCCTCAACAAATGGAAAAATGGACAATTTTAAGGATTGCATCCAACTCAACTTTAAAGGTCTGTAAAATTGCTGCGAGAGCGGGTGTAATGACGACTTTGAAAAACGCCCAAAGGATCATTTGTACAACTCCTCACATCAAAAGGAAGAAAATGAAATTGAATACATCCTCTAAGCACGAAAGAAAGGAAGAAGAAATGTGCCCATGAACATGTCCTATGCAAAGATGAATGGAAGAAATTCCTGTTCACCGACGAAAAGAAATTCAATCTCGACGGTCCTGATGGCTGCTCCCACTATTACCATGACTAGCGGAAGGAAGAAAAAGTGTTTTCCAAGAGGCTAATAGGAGGAGGCGGCGTCATGATATGGGGTGGTGTTGGCTATGACCACAAAACTGATATAGTGTTTATTTCTTGTCGAATGAACAGCCAAAAATATGTTAATTTGTTAGAGAACCAATTTAAAAAATATTTTGAACTTGTTCCTAAAGAGGACGTAATTTTTCAGCTGGATAATGCCCCAGTTCACACGGCAAAAGTTGCCATCAACTTTTTTAGAAAAGAAAGGATCAATATAATAGATTGGCATGCAAGGTCCTTGGATTTTAATATAATCAAAAATGTACAGGGGCATCTTGGTAAGAGTGTTTACAGTGGTAGCCTACAATTCCAGTGCATCAAAGAATTAAAAAATACAACTCTGGAAGAGTGGGTCAAATTCCCTCAAGTATTGATTCGTCGACATTTCGACTCGCTTTCAAATCGTATGATTGCTGCATTAGAACATGGTGGTGCGTATACAGGATATTAAATTTCAATTTGTATTGTTTTCATTATGATTTAATAGGGAATTATATTATTATTGTTCACTGTGCTATATTTTTGTCCCACCCTAAAATCAAGTATTGTTTATTAATTCATACATATTAATTAATTTGTAACTCCAAATGGATAAAATTGGTTCAAATTTGAGCAGAATATACTACATATTAATAAAAAAAATTATATCAAGTATGAAAATTGATTAAGAGAAAAAATACTTTTGATATTCATTTGTAATGTAATGTAGTTAATTTGTTATCATTTGCTCACATCTACTTTTTTTTTAAGCCCGAAGAAGACTTGCAAGGTCCAAACATTGGCACTCCTTAAAAAGTTTTTAACTTTGGACTTTTTTTATTACTCCGTTCTGCATCCCAGACTAGTTTCTTCTATAACTTTATTATTTACTTATCATTTTGTTATGTATTATTGATTATTATTTTGTTAAATGTATTTTAGACGCCAACGCCTCCACTTACTGTTTTTGAAGAACTTTTAAACAAAAATAGTCTAGTATTCCACAGAGCTAGAACTGCGAAATCTTTGATGTCTCATTGGTTGCTCATGAAACAGTATTATCTTTTAGACGATCAAACAGGTATGGCATATTTATTGATATCATATTATGTGCTCATTTATTTTTTGTTTGTATCATTAGTTTCAAATAAAAAATTTGATTAGGTTTACAATAACCCCTTATAATTAAAATAACTATATTGTCACTTTAAATCATGGATTGAACTGATCAAATAGCACTAGCTAGATGCAAACTGGTGCGTTCTTTGAGTAAAGGTCGTGGAACATTGTTGCTCAACAAAGAGTCAGACAGTGAATCACAACAATGAAATGAAAATAAACTTTATTCTGGGGCCGTTGCCCTTTGAGAATAATTATAATCTATAATATAATGGTGGCCTAGCTGCTGTATTCATAATTAAAAAAATAATACAAGTTACAGATAATTATGATAGAAATTAAATTGTGTTTATAGAAATAAATACTAATTACATATTGTTTACTCAGAAAATAAAATCTTCAAATTTAAATATAAGGTGACAAAATAAATAATTAAAAAAATTAGATGATGTGGCAATAAAAGAATGTTTGAATGATGGTGTGTGGAAGAGAGTTAGGTAAAGGTCAGAAGGACAGGATCTGGTTTTACGGGAACTCCCTGATGACATTAATGTTAATGCTTTAGTAATGTAAGAAGGTGACTCGGAGGAAAGAGATTTGTAAAGGAACAAAGAAGGTTAATAACCATTTTAACTTAGTGATGAGAAACATGGTCGTGACTGGGGATTCCTAGTATGAATCCCAAAGAACAGTTCATAATCTTCAATCTTGCATTTTGTTATTCCTGGAGACATCCGTACACCACTCTATCATAGTCCATGGTATATATTTGAAGAAACTAGTAGTTGGCAAATTGATTGTGGTAGGAAATTAAGTGCTCGGTTCTGGAATCAAAGGGGAAAAATTGTTCATCTGACAATAAGGGAAACATGATCCTTCCAGGATAGGATTCTTAAGTAGAAATTAGGGATTCTGGGTGGGAAGTTGAGAAGAACCTCAGAGCCCAAGGCAATAACATTTAATTTCAATTTGTTGGCACTGAGGATACCATGTCCAGATCTTTTTGAATTTTTATAGTGGCATCCTGTAGCTTGCTTGAGAAAGAAGAAAGGTAAATCTAAGAATCGTCAATGTAAAAGTTAGAGGAACAATATTTAATGAGGGAATGAATGTCATCAATATCCACACTAAGGTGAGAGGGTGAAACTGATGATCCCTCAACCACACCACAGTTGATCCAAAGAGGGGGGGGGAGAGGAAGGGAAAATATTAGGAATTGGACTACCTGAACAAGTTCATAAATAAACGGTTGGGGCCATCTGATTTCACTGTTGGAAAAGGATAGGAGTAGATTCTGGTCGAAGAACATGGATGGGGATTTTATGGTGGTCCATGGTCAGGTTGATATCTGAGGTAATTTTTGCTAGGGTTGATTTTGTAGGAAAGCCAGACTGAAAAGGATTAAAAGAGACAATTTGTAAGTATGTATAAGGCTTTTAATACATACGATTGGGCTCTCTCTCAGCCTCCTCTGGATTTTACTAGTGACGCAGCTGATAGAACAGCCTGGGAACTCTCTGTGCCCGGCTTGCCCTCCTTAAGGGGGCGAGCTTGGATCGGGGTGTTCCCTGGAATGTTTTTAAATTTTGTATATAGAGTATGAATGTAGTTATGATTCTTTCTTTTCTTTCTTAATTTTAATTTTTTTTTTTAAATTTTATTTATTAGTTTAAAAAATCGTTACCTATTTTATATTATCATTTATTCTATTCTATTTTTATATCTTGTATATTTTATCTTTTTTTTTCTTGTATTTTTAAAGCTGTTTATTTTGATTTTCTTATCATTGTACATATTGTGTGAATGAGTCTCTGTCATCAATATTACTCATTGCCCTTGAGTGAGGCAGCTTGTAATTATTCAAATAAAAAGTTAAATCTAAAAAAATAAAATACATACAACAAATGAATCTTACAACGTACATTGAAGTGGTATGGAGCGCCCCTGAGTCATGAAAATCTCAGTACAAGCTACATTGAAAGAAAAAACAACATAAAAATCAAGTCTAGAGGAGGTAACAGGTTTCCATTATGCCTCACATGTTATCATTTAATTTTTGTTTGTATTCCATCACATTAGTTGATTATCTTTATTGTAAGAGGGATTTGAATCAATTATAAGAAGTTTAAAAACAAAATAAAAATAATATAAAAGGCATAGATTTATGGCTAACTTGAAGTATTGGGACTCAACTTTATTTTATAGAGCACTAAGTCATTTTTATTTTATTTTTTGTTATATTTCATTTTCATTTGTAATGGTATACTCATTTATCTTTGCATACTAAAATATATCTGATATATGCAAAATTAATTTTAATTCATTTGAGGTGAATGGGATAGCTATATCCATTTTAGTCTGTTACCACTTTTCTTCTAAAGTCCCTGAAAACTACATTAAGTAGATAACTCATTATTTATTTTTGTTTACTCTAAATTTGAGCTAGCTGATTCTTCTGATTTTAGAACATTGTTTTCTATTTTACTGATTTAAGATGCTTCACCTCCAAGATTATGACTGTCATTTACTATTTTTATTTTGTACAATTGATAATCATAATTTGTAACAGTCCCAGGTACTCATGGAGAAAAAAATGTTATACCTTTCTCTGAACTTGAAGAGAGTATGCATGATATTGAGCTCCAAGGTCCTAAAGATGAAGCTTTGGAAGAAGAATTGTTTCTCTCTGACAGGTACATAGTTTACATATATGTTGAACTATAATTTACTTTTTTTATTCTTAAATTGCTTTATAATATTTATTTTGTATAGAAAAGAGAAGAAAGAAATCAGAACCTTAGAAGCAGAAGTAAGTCGTTGGCAAGTTCTGGTTGATGCTGTTTCAGGCATCGCTCCACAAGAGTTTGACAACCACACATTAGCTGTTCTTAAAGGGCGGCTTGTTAGATATCTGATGAGATCCCGTCAGGTTTGTTTTTAATAAATTGCTTATAATTAATAAAATTGGGGGAAAAACCTAATGGTTAAGGGAGTATTCTGGCCAAAACTCCTCCTTTCACAACTGTTGACTCAGAAACAGTACATGCTTAGCTCAGTACTGAATCCATGACCATTCATGGGCTCTAAGTGGTACAGGTTTTTCAGGTGAAGATATGAAGGGTGTGGGGAAAAAAACACAGTCATCCTACCTAGTCAATTTAAGAAAAGATATATTTAAAGTTTAACTCCCTGTGTTCTATTTTCAAAAAGTTAAATAAATACGAGCTGGAGTCATTGTTTGTCTGCTAATCAGTGTGGTTCAGTGGCCCTGAAGAACATTCGGAACATTGGCACTTAAAAATTATTTCTACTTCGACGTGGTGTTCCTCTTTGACTGCATCCCTGAAATATTATTTTTTCATTAAATAGTCTCTTTTCCCAAAAAATTGTTTCCTTCTTCACAAAATTTCAAAACAAAAAAAATAATTCTTAATGCCCTAAAAATAACAAGATATCTCCAAACTTCTTATTGTTTGAGGAATAAACACTATAGTCCAGTGCATATTTGCTTCTTACCAGTGAATTGAAGGGTCATGGGGAAAACCCATGGTATTCCAACCCAGCCAATAAGCCAGAAAAAGTACGATAAGTCTTCAGACTTACTTACAGACAGGCTTTGGGCGTAATGCAGGGGCCATCTCTGAACCCAGCCCTTAACACCCCACTGTCACAGTTGTATATTGTACTCATTAATAAAAACTTTTGACAGGTAGGGGTAGATTAGGTTGGGAGACTATCTCCAACTTCCCGACAAAAACATTAGACACTAACTATAAGGATTAAATGGGAAGAAAGATTATCCTTTTAAAAAATAAAAATTTTTAATCAATGAAAAATCAAAAGGATAATAATGGTGGAACATCCTTCTGCCATCAAAAATCACTAGGCCCTGGCATATCTCGAAATAGTATTCTTTAGTGTCTTGTGAAAGGATTAAACAGGAAATGGGTCTTTTTAAAAAATGAAGATATACAGGGTGAGTATCTCTTAGTGTAAAAAAAAAAATTGGGTTAAACTAGATCAAAAATGTAGCTAAATGCCGCAGATCTCACCTTTCTATTCCAATCCGTTGCAGATACACGATAAATCAAAGACTTTTTTGAGGAAATCACGTTTTTTCCCATAAAAAACGTAATATCTCCATTTTGTCTAAATATTTTTCAAATTTTGGCCACATTTTCGGATTTAGCATTAAATTTCCTATAAGAAAAGAGTACACGTAACCTTGAAATTTCAAACTTGTTATCTAAAGAACAGCTTGATCTTCACCTTATTTGGGGAAGTCACAATGTCTCATTTACTTCAACTGTCACCGTTTTTCGAAAAAACTATCCACAAAACGTCTAATCTCACAAAAACTTGCAAATTTAATCAGCTTTCGAATGATATGTTAAACGTAATGATTTTGTTTCAATTTCATGGAGATATTTACTTTTGAAAGAGAAAAAACATGGTGTTCTCATTTGGCATACAAATCAGTTACTTGCGTAAATAAAACATTACGACAATCCCTTAATGGAAATATGCATTTTAAACATAATAAACTCTTCATTGGAATAAAAAGCAAAGAAAAAAATGATTGTTTCATAGAAAATAAAGGAAAACTGTCGAAAAAGCGACACCAGATCAGAGGATCTCATGTTATTAAATTTATTTATTTATTATTATTATTTAGGATTTATTTTATTAGATTTTCAATGTAATGTTTAACACCCAGTGTTAATGAACATAGACCTTAATTTTGCCGTTAGCTTCTGAATGCAGATTGTGTCTAAGAATACTACTTTTTGAAGTGAATTTTATGGGCAGATGAGTCTGTTTTTAAAGGGGATGGCATTTCTACCATTCTATGTGGAGTTTCGTTGGTTTATTCATATTTGTATTGCTGTCGAATAGCGTTGAAAAATCATAGCTTGCCTAACAGATTCAATGATGAAATTAGTAAGATTTGTTACAAAATATCCTACCACAACTTCATCACGATATTCCACCTGAAGTTTGGCAAAATATGATTTTCCAACACAATGGAGCTCCTTCATATTATTCGAAAGCAATACAAATAAAAACCAACGATATACATGGATGGGTAGAAATGCCATCCTCTGTAAAAACAGACTCATCTGCCCATAAAATTCACTTTAAAAAGTAGTATTCTTAGACACAATCTGCATTCAGAAGCTAACGGCAAAATAGAGGTATATGTTCATTATCACTGGGTTTTAAACATTACATTGAAAATCTAATAAAATAAATCCTAAATAATAATAATAATAATAAATAAATAAATTTAATAATATGAGATCCTCTGATCTGGTGTCGCTTTTTCGACAGTTTTCCTTTATTTTCTATGAAACAATCATTTTTTTCTTTGCTTTTTATTCCAATGAAGAGTTTATTATGTTTAAAATGCATATTTCCATTAAGGGATTGTCGTAATGTTTTATTTACGTAAGTAACTGATTTGTATGCCAAATGAGAACACCATGTTTTTCTCTTTCAAAAGTATAAATATCTCCATGAAATTGAAACAAAATCATTACGTTTAACATATCATTCGAAAGCTGATTAAATTTGCAAGTTTTTGTGAGATTAGACGTTTTGTGGATAGTTTTTTCGAAAAACGGTGAGCGTTGAAGTAAATGAGACATTGTGACTTCCCCAAATAAGGTGAAGATCAAGCTGTTCTTTAGATACCAAGTTTGTAAATTTTAAGGTTACGTGTACTCTTTTCTTATAGGAAATTTAATGCTAAATCTGAAAATGTGGCCAAAATTTGAAAAATATTTAGACAAAATGGAGATATTACGTTTTTTATAGGAAAAAACGTGATTTCCTCAAAAAAGTCTTTGATTTATCGTGTATCTGCAACGGATTGGAATAGAAAGGTGAGATCTGCGGCATTTAGCTACATTTTTGATCTAGTTTAACCCAATTTTTTTTTTGCACTAAGAGATACTCACCCTGTATAATAATTTTTAAAAAGATGAAAATTAAATTGTCAGGGTGGGGTGGTCAAGGATTTTCTTCGGCCATCAGAAATTGTTAGATCCTGGCAAAAACTAGTATCTTCAGTAGATTTGGATTGGACTCTTAGGACTTCACAAGTTTTTCACTCTGACCCTTCACATTTTATTTTCTCCTTTATTGTTAATTAAGTTTTCTTATTTTAATGTTAATATCCATGAAACATTTACATTTGTGTAAAGGGGCAGTCAGGCTGAAATATATTTTTTTTCTTTTACTTCTTTAAAATAACTATTTGAAAGAAGTAAAAAATTTTGCATGTAATTTCTTTTCCTTCCATATTTTAGATTACGATAGGAAGGACTACAAAAGATCTTAGTGTTGATGTTGATTTGACACTTGAGGGACCTGCTTCCAAAGTTTCACGTCAACAAGGTACAATTCGCCTAAGGAATAACGGAGACTTTTTCATTATGAATGAAGGAAAGAGGGCAATTTATATCGATGGGAGGCCTATTTTGGCTGGAAACAAGTATCGACTGAATGATAACTCTGTTGTAGAAGTAAGTATTTTATCATTCATACTAAATTGATAGAAACTGCAGTTTAAAAACATTTTCTTGCCATAATGCAGTTTTTCTATGTTTATTTTTTATTTTGTTATTGAAACCTATTGTATTAATTGTCTTGGTTCTTTTCGTTTTCTCAAAAGTCTATGATTCAGCTGATCTTAAGATCCTTCTTTTCAAAGTCTGTTACCTCTTCTTATCCTATTGTGTTTTTAATTGTTTCTGTTCCTTCTTGTATCCTTATTCACAATGAAAATACTTCTGAAATGTTTTTCTTTTCCATTTCTTTACTCTAGAAAAACCTTTCTATATTTTTTATTCACTCATTAAACTTTATTATTATTCACTTTTAAAAGCAAATTCTTTATTATTAAGTGCTATTCTACATGTACCTGTTTCCTATTCCTTATTTTATCCTCTGACTCCAAGTTCTGTGAAATTTTGTCATGAGTTATCATTATTTGTCTCTAACAAAACGTGATCACAAAAGCAGAGTATACTTCACAAAGAATGATTTAAAACTGCAGGTGTGCTATCTATCGCCAACCAAATGAGAAGGGATTCAGAGAAACAAATTGAATGATCTAATTAGGAATAAAGTTCTCAGTAAACGAGTATGTAGGTATAAAGTTTCATTTTTTGCTGTTTCTGAGAAATAATTAGGGCTGTTTTTCATTTAATTTTCAAATAAAAAATAGTATCAATAAACAGAAGTAATGATCCATTTAATTAAATTACATTGCAAAAAATAAAAATAAATAAACTATTACATAATTGTAGTCATAGAATACTTAAAGGGAGTAGAAGCTCCACTGAAAGGGAGTAAGTTAAAGCGGTTTTGGTCCATCCCCTTGCCCCACAAGTTCTCGTGATGGTTTTTATTTATTATTTAAACTTTGTTTAACTGCTTTAGCAGGATTATCTTCTTTACTTGATCACTGGAAAAATTAGCAATCTAAGTGTCCAGTTTTAAAAATTAATGGAAAAAAAATTAATTATCTTATATAGGGAAATTCTTTCACTTTAAAATTAACCCAATACTATCCACCCCCTCTGAAATTTCTCCTGCTTTCAAACAACCTTTATATTGCAGAGTGAAACTTTCCAAACAAATCCTTAAATCATATAAATAGATCAGTAGAATTCATTATTAAGCATTTAATGCAGATCAGACTTTTTAAAAATTGAGAGGAAAATAGGCCTTTCACAATAAATGAATTCACGTTTTTTGATGGTGTTACAGCAAAGAACTCATAGCCAATTTTAATACATATATCCCTATGAAACCATGGGGTGTGGTGGAACGGCCAAAAGGTCAGATTAACCAGAGGCTACAATGAAACAGATATTTTTCACAGTTAAAAGAGTATTATAATTATATTTAAAGTTACATTTAAATATTTATTTAAAAAATAAATAAAGCAGTTTTAGTTCAACCCCTTGCCCCTTAAGTTCTCGTGATGGTTTTTATTTACTAGAATGAAATGAATGAAATTGCAAGGAATGAATGACTTATTTTTGGGCGCTATAAAAATTCTTCCTCAGTTTCTTCCTCTTCTTCTGTTATATATTATAAAATGAATCGACATTAAAATAATAAAATTAAATAATTAATTTTTAAAAAAAAATTACATATTATACTTGATTACAATATTTACATATATACATGGTAATTCTATTGGGAAAAATCATAAATTTACAATAAAGAAGAGATTATTTTTTTAAAAACTGAGCTCTAGCTGCTGTATCCCGCCATCTCTTGAGCATCAAAATATCACCAGATGTGCAATCATCATGCATCTCAGCATAATTGAGAGCAGTCTCAAAAGCTTCCTTTGCAGAGGCATGACTTATTTTTGGGCACTCTGAAAAGTCTTCCTCAGTTTCTTCCTCTTCTTCTGTTGTTTCACTAGCGGCAGATATAATTTCCTCGTCAGTTAATTTCTCATAAGTGTGGTCATAATCGTCAACATTTGACAGCCATTCATAAATTTCAGAGGCATCAATTTCTGAATCTATAGTCTGAAGATCATTCACAATTTCTAAAGAAATCGCAGGAATGTCTATTTCTTCTGCCGGGGAGCTATCAATAGCCGGCCAAAGTTTTTGCCAGGATTTTCTTAATGTGTGAGGTGAAATTTCGTTCCAAACTGATGCAAGTATATAAATGGCATTCTTGATTGTCATTTGTTTTATTGCTTGCAACAGCTCTCTGTTCTCTTGTTCTACAAGTAGTCCAACAAATTTACGACGATATATATTTTTTAAAGATTCTATAATGCCTTGATCCATTGGTTGTATAAGTGGAGTCACATTCGGTGGTAAAAACATCAATTTGATTTCCCCAGATTCCAGCACGTTCTCATTCGGGTGCGACGATGTATTGTCCAATAGCAAAACTGCTTTCTCTGGTAGGTTTTTAAATTTCAAAAATTGACGTACAGCCGGGACGAATTCATTGTCAAACCATTCTTGAAAAAGATCGAAGTCCATCCAGGCAGAACTCTGACTTCTGTAATACACAGGAAGGGCATTCATGTTCAAATTTTTGAAAGATCGGGGTTTTTTCGATTTCCCAATCACAAATAAAGGAAGTTTGTGATCTCCACTCGCATTGCTGCATAATGCTAGAGTTATTCGTTCTTTTGATACTTTAAACCCGGAAGTGTTCTCGTTCTTTGGTGCTAACATTTTATTAGGTAGCATTTTATAGTTTAAACATGTCTCGTGAATGTTGTACACTTGCTCGGGACACAAATTATTTTCTTGAATGTATTGTTGAAAGCTTCCTTTTACCTGTTGTGACCAATCATTGTCAAATGATGGTTTTTCCCGGGGTATAGAGAATAATCTGATGCCATGGCGATTTTTCCACCGCTGAAGCCACCCTTCCGAAGCAGTGAAGGTTGATGAACTTGGCTCGTTTATTTTTGCATGTAAAGCGAGTGCTTTTTCTTGAATTATCGGTCCTGATAATGGCGTTCCTTTATTCCGTTCTTGATTAAACCAAGTCCACAATGCGTCATCTAATATTTCCAGTTTCGGCTTTTTGATCGTCTTACGCCCTGATTGGTTGTCATCGACTGACCTTGAAAATGATTCCAATGACTTTCGATTACGTCGCCAGTCTTTGATAGTTGTCATTCCGACACCTAGTTCCTGGGCGATCTTCTTGAGACTTTCGCCTAAAAGATAAAAACAAATTCCAAAGTTTATGTAAAACTACAACTGCTACAAATAATACAAATTCGACTTTAAAAACTCACCTTTGTCCAACCGCTCAAGAACAGCGATCTTTTCTTTTAACGACACTGTCTTATGTTTTCTTTTATCTCCTGGAGTTTCCATATTTTGAACGAAATTATTTCATAGAGGTGAAAAACACGACTGCGCCGGACCAAGTTAAAATGAACACTGGAAGAAAATATAGATGCCACTATGTAAATAAGAGAGGATTTGTTTTCCGATAAATTTTGGACTGCACGTGCTACTCGGTCTAGGGATTTCGCGAAAATACTGTTACTCTTCCCCCCACCCCTCTCGGACTTGACGGGAGGGGAGGGTCGGATTATGTGGGGGTCGGACTAGGGAAGCCGGCTTAGTGAGCTTCTACGGTAATATCAATATCGCTCAAAGTTCTGGAGAACTTCGGAACTTTTTAACAATTTCAAGCCATTATTATAATGTTCATTTGATACTGTTTTTGTTTTTAACATTTTTTTGGTTTTTATTTTAAAGAAATTAAAGGCTCCCTTGAGTCTGTCGGCTAAAGAAAGAATAACATGGAACATGATTTTTGGGTTGCCTCCTTGGCCGTCGGTGCTCATATGTTTTCTATTTTTTTTTTCTTTCAAACCAATATAGCTCCTAAATGGCAGGTCCTAGCTACAAAAGCTATTTTATAAAAAATATTCTCCATTTAATTTCTGATAAGGAAACTGTTGACAAATTTTCGATCCAAGCAACACCAAGAAAGCTAGAGCCTGTCTAAGATAACTCCTTCACTTAAAAATGGGTTTTTCAAACGACTTTTTGCATTTAAACCAATATAGCTCCTCAACGGTTGGTGCTAGCAACAAATTTTGTATAACAAAAAATATTTTCTCCATTAAATTTCCGATTTGGAAACTGTCGTAATATGTTAAAAAAATAGTATAATTTACTCTCACAAACCTAAGATCAAATCAAATTGTGAATTCATATAGTAAATAGAATTTAAACACCCTTTAGATGGATGGAATATAACAGTTTTTAAAATATAATAATTATCTTAATTAATATAATTATAATATTTAATAATTATAGATACAAGTAAAGGAATAATTAATAGGATTTGCTTGAAACGTATAGAATTATAAATGGGCTAGGGCATTACCATTATTTTTACCAATTGGCTTTTTGAATTCTGAATGTTTTGCTATTGCATTTTAGCTTTTATTAAAATTTTTATTTTATTGTTTTTTTTTTTAACGATATGTGAGATAGAATCTTGAATAATAATGGTTAAATGTTTATTAAAGTAATTTAATAATCCATAATTTCTTCCTCAACAAAATCCTGATTTGATATTGCATGAAAAATATTCCTTTTTTAAAAATTGCATTTTTCTTCTTTACTTTTTGGTTAATATGCTTTTAAATTAAAAATAGTTTGAATTAATGTTGTTGATATTTTTTTCCTTTGAAGAGAAGTGATTTTAATTACATCTTTATGATAAAGATATTATTACGTTTTTAAAAATTATCCCTATGCTATTTCAAGGCCATTTTAACACGCTGCTTGGATTATTGGGGACTTGTTAGTTGATCTGCGTTTTCATAACTTTAAATCCATACCATAATCCATATGAACGTGAAGCTCCAATAAACAAAAACAAATCCATACTACTGTATGAAGAGACTAGCCATTTTTTGTTTGTAATCACTAACCACAAAACTATTGATCCAATCTGTACCAAGTTTAGCCTACATCATCTTCTAAGTTCAAGGAAGGTTTAGCAATAACAAAATTTTCTGATATTCTATTACGTTTTTATTTAAAATGGGATAATTATATGGAATCCAGTGAAATTTGAAAATCGACTGACTGTCGAAGTTGGCGAGCGCCATTTTGCGAGAGGTTACAATAGCAAAGTGTTATCCAGAGCGCGAAATTGATAATTAGATTTACTTATTTTCTATTAAATTCTTATTAAAAAGAAATAAATATGTTGTGAGATATGTAGAGTTGAAAAGTCGACCAAAATATCGCCAGTAATACAGTAAATATTCTCTGTCCATGTGGATTAACAACTCATTCTTTAAAATTAAAAATTAGATGTCCAATTTTACGCGGCTTTTAACCACCTAATCTGTGCAGTTGCACCAGGTATAAAATTTCCGCTATATCTGGAAACATCATTGAGGCTACAATTCTTACTGGAACAACGTCTTGAGAAATCGCATTTAACCCTATAATTTCAATAATTCGTACTAATCTACCATTTCAATCCAAACGATTGAATGCCCCATCAAAGTTTCTTTTGCCTTTAGCAAATCGTAGACTTAACAAAAACGTTGCAGTAGATCTTCGTCTGTTTCTCTCATGGTCAATCAAATGTAGGACTTTCCTGAACTGGTAATCCTAACAATCAAATCATTCTCATTATATATTGGGGAGAGAAAATTCGAAATGTAATTTATTCAAATATGTTATGAATACATTTTTTCCTTTTTATATGCTTTCTACAATTCTAGGTTTGTATCTATAAGTAATTAAAACTTCAATCATAGTTAAAATTATCTAAGTTCTTTACTTTTGAGAGCGGTCGAAACTGGGATGGGGAATGATAGAAAAATATTTATTTCAGCTTTATTTTATATTTTTTTAATACTACAAAGTGAAGTTTGATTAAGCTTTTGAGTCGGGTAATATATCAATTTCGATTTGATTTCAGATTGCTGGATTGAGATTTGTTTTCTTAATCAATATGGAACTTATTTCGGTTATTCGTCAGGAAGCAGCGAAAATGAGTATGGCTAACTCATAAGTTTAACTTTTAAGTTCAGAAACTGATATTGGATGGTAAATTTATAAGTTTAAGTTAATTTCAAAGTTATTTTTAATACCCATCAATTTTTTCAATTTTTTTTTTGTACAAATGTGTAAAGTATTGTTCATAAATGAAGTTTATGTGTTAAAACATTAATTCCTTTGTGTTATTGTTATTGTAGTATTTTTAAACTAAGCTAGTCTTGTTTTAAATGTTACATCAATAATTATGAATTATTAATTGTAAAATAGGAGTACTTATTTTAAATCTATTAATATTTGTTTTTTTATATATTTATGTATGAAATAGTTGAGCGTAGTTATAATGTTGGAGATGATTGTCAGGGTTGACAAGAGGATATTAAAAGAATATTAATATTAATACGACTATTCACAAGTATCCTCTTTCACTTTCAAGATGTGGTTTTCTCTTTGGAGATATTTTTATGCTTTCAAGAAGTCCTGCAAAGTGTGCCGAAACCTCAACATATATTAAAATAGTACTTCTCTTTTGTTTTTTTTATCTTGACCAGCACCCTGACCATCATCCCCTGCCTGTGTTTTTTTATATTTACAAGTTTGAATTGTAACTATGTTTACAATTACAATTTAATAAATAATGATTATCCTTTTTCATTTTTTCTTTAACCTAAGATCTCTTAGATTTATAATTTTAACACGTTCAGCAAGCATAAGTCTTAGGAACCATGCAAAGTTTTCTGTCATCAATAAATACGGTTACCGAAGCAGAGACCCTTATATTATCCTACACTCTTTTATGAGTTTTCTGTTGATGTTCTCCTAACTTTAAAGGATCCTTTGCAGTTAATTTTTAATCAGTAATCTAAACATTAGGTGGAACAATAATGGAAGAGAAAAATAAAAAAAAAATTACCAAACACAATCGAGCATGATACAAACATTTGAGGTATGTTTTAGCTGAGACTAAAACAAAACAGAAAATTGCTGATTTAAGTGGTATTTAGAATTAAGATTCTAGAAAACAAACATCATTACAGTACAAGCAGAAACAAAGGTTTGGGAAAGTATTTTACTGATATTGGGTAGGTGTAAAAAATAAATCAGGTTTTTGAATATTCATTTTGTTTAGGAAAGTGCTTGCCAAGTAAACAAAGATAATCCTCCCTTCTATTTAATGGATTATAAACAGTGGTTTTAATGCTGTTTTCTCCTAAAGATTAGTTTAGTTTGTACATTTTCTTTGAGTAAGGACCCCTGAAATAGGTCCTTTAACAAAAAAAAAAAAAAATTATGACCAATTTAATAAAAAAGATTTAACTTTAGAAATTTAATCATCTCTTTATTTTCTTTAATGTTAACTGATATCTAACAACTTTTAAAATAAATGACATTTGATTTCTCACTTTAAAATGATTATTATCTACATACAATGAAGTGTGGTTTTGAGTATTAAACTTCACTAAACTCATTAAATCATTATTAATTATTATCAAATATTAATTTGAGTGAAGTTTTGTTCTTGTTGGAAAACTAATGATTTCTGGTGAGTATTTGTTCCCTTTAATCTTCAATTAGTTGGTGTTTGAATAGTAAACAAAGTTTACTGCATTTTCTAACCAGTATAATTTTAACAAATTTGTGTTTATAATTCAGTAAGGTGTTTGATAATTTTGACCAAAATGAGTTAAGTGTCTAAATAGAAACATGGAGGTGTTTTCTTTCTGGTGAATAAGTGTTTAAGTAAGATGTTGATTTTAAATAGCTATGTTTTAAAATGAACATCTTATTTAAACACTTACCATGAAGAAAACACCTCCACCTTTCCTTTTAGTCACAACTCATTTTGATCAAAATTCGACAACCACTTATTCGACAGATATAATGGATGTTTATTATTTTCTATTTTTCATATTTTATTTTGCTTAATTTATGTTGGGTGTTTTTCATGTTACAATATACCCCTATGGCTGTTACACTGTAATAGTGCAACTCATAATCATGCCCTACTGTGAACAAAACAGGTAACAATAAAATTATATTAGTTATACACACAATTAAAAGAATAAAGCTAGCAACAATATAAATATATAAAACACATAAGTTAGATTATCTAACTGTATATAATTAAAAAATATGGAAGATTATGAATCTACTTACAATGTTACTGGTGGATATTGCTATTGGTTACTACATAGATGTGTGGAGACTACAAAAGTGTTATAACTCAAGTATACAACTGGGCTGGGGACATTTAGTAATAATAGTAAATAGTAATTCCCGGGTTTTACAGGTAGATGGAAATATTGTTTGCTGTACAATTATTTAAATGGATAAATAGTTCTTACTGTAATGTATTATATATTAAAGTATAATATTAATCTTATGATATTAAACTGGAATAGCATATATAGTTTGTTATATATATATATATATATATATATATATATATATATATATATATATATATATATATATATATATATATATATATATATATATATATATATATATATATACAGGGTGTCCCGAATTTAAATGGCAAAACTCCAGGAACTTATAGGGGACCGAAAAACTAAGACAAAAAGTCCTTTAGAGATTTGCTCGTTTGTGCTTAGATTTAGAGAAAATCGCAAAAAAAAGAAGAAACAAAACAAGTTTTCATTTTTATACTTATTTATTTACATTTATATTTATGTTATGTTTTTTTTAAATGTAAATATTGCTCAAAATGTTGTCCTCTTGCACCAATGCAAGCATTACGTCTAGCACTCACTTGATAAATTGCAGCTAAACATTGTTCTCATGATATTTGGTGCACTGCATCTATGATTCGGTCTCTTAATTGCTCTCTTGAGTTGATTGACACCGAATAAACTTTCTGCTTCAAGGTTCCCCATACAAAGAAATCCATGGGTGTCATATCAGGTGATCTGGGTGGCCAAGGTACTACTCCTCCACGTCCAATGCATCGTTGTGGATAATTTATATCCAGCCAAGCTCGAGCAACTCTGCTATAATGAGCTGGACATCCATTGAGTTGGAACCACATTTCAATCCGCTGTTGTAAGGGAATGTCATCTAAATAATTAGTAAAGTCGTTCTCCAAAAAATGTGTAAATGTGATACCATCCAGGTAAAAAATATGGTCCCACCAGTAATCCGTTCCAAATTCCAAGCCAAACGCTAATAGCAAATTCATGCTGAATTCTATTCTCTCTAATAGCTCTGGGATTTGAAGAGACCATACATGATAATTTCCTTGATTAACAATTCCTCCTCTTGTAAAGGTAGCTTCATCGGGCCATATAATTCTTAATGGAAATAAATTATCTTCGCGAATTTTGTCAAGAAACCAGTTACTAAAATTCAATCTCTTGACATAATCTTGAGGTAATAAATTCTGAACTTTTTGAAGATGATATTGGTAGCGATTATCACTTTTCAAAGTTCACCATATTGCTTGCCGCGATATTGCTAATGCAGCAGATGCTCTTCGGATGATAGTCTCAGGATTGTTATCGAAGTGGCGTTGGACACAATTTCTTCTCCGATAATCTGCTCTTATTGCTGTCTGGAATTGGTCGCCTTCATTACGTATTAGGAATGACCCAGTCTACCGTAGTCTATTAAAAGTTAACGAAAAGACTCGTCGATTAGGAACTCTTCTATTTGGAAATCGGCGCGCATACTCCCGCACCACTTCTAAAGCATTACCGTTACAGAAACCATACACAAAAATCATATCAGCGTATTCAACATTAGAATATGTATGCGGCATTGTGGCTGATGCTATTCACACAAAAATATCTGAGTAATTGACTGAAGACTGATTTAGGAATTATAATCCTAGAAGGAAGCCAAAATGTAAACAAATAAAAGAATGTAAAGGATAACATTAAGTGTTTTCATATCTCACTTCCTAGCCTGACGAACTGAAAGGTGATAATCGCTACCTTTAATATTTTTGTTTTGTTTCTTTTTTTGCGATTTTCTCTAAAACTAAGCAAAAACGAGCAAATCTCTAAAGGACTTTTGTCTTAGTTTTTGGTTTAATTTAGATGTAGAAACGATTATTGACTGCTTCAAAAAAGCGGTAATTAAAGCTTGTAACAAAACCTTTACAATGACCAACAGGCAATTTATAAAAAGTAAACGACATCGAACGGCACCTTGGTGGAACAGTGATTTAACAAATCTAAGGAAAACGATAAACAAACTTAGGACATTATACCAAAAGACTAAAACAGACAAACATTTAAGGGAACAATGTAAACAAGACTTCTTGAACAGCCGACATAAATATCAAGCATTAATAAAGAACTCTAAAATTAGGTCTTGGAAACATTATTGTACTGAGGAAGAGAACCCATGGAATTGGGCATATAAATATGCATCTAATACTTTAAAGAACCAAGATGTCCTAAAAACTTTACTAACTGACGACAACACCCACACATCAGATTTCAAGACAACTATAGAATATGTGCTCAATTCGTTAGTTAAACAAGACATTACATCTAACGAAACACCTGAACAAACTAATACAAGATCTAGATGTAAAGTACCACCTAATACCGAAAATGACAGTCCACTGGAACATACAGAGATTTTACAGATTATAAAAGACTTAAATATAAAGAAAACACCTGGACATGACAAAATTAATACCGAAATCATACATAATATTTCCAAAAACTATCCACTATTATTAACTACAATTTATCAACAAATATGGCAAAAGACTTACATACGAAAGACTTGGAAAAAAGGAATACTACATATAATACCAAAACCAGACTCAAATAAATTGCGACCAATAACAATATTACCGAGCATGAGCAACGTTCTAGACAAACTAATAAACAACAGACTAACACAATACTTAACATCTAACGATATACTTTCACCCAATCAATTCGGATTCAGACCGAGTACAATAAACGCTCTCTGCAATACTAAAATGTATATTGAAAATGCACTAATTAGAAAATCAAACTGCCTTATGCTCAAATTAGATATTGTCGGAGCTTTCGACAATTCTTGGATTCCAAAGATTTTAGAAAATTTGATGAAGTACATTTGCCCAAAAAATATATTTTTAGTAATTTCAAACTTTTTCGAAAACAGGACGATAGAAATTAGGACTAACCAACATACGCTGAAGAAAGACTTAACAACAGGAATACCACAAGGCTCATGCCTTTCTCCCACACTTTGGAACATTCTCTTAAACACAATTTTTTAATTAAATCTCCCTGAAGAAAAACAGATCTTTGCTTATGCTGATGACATTCTTTTGCTTACAAATAACTAACTATTTTCAAAATTACAATTACTGACTAACCAATCACTTAACATTTTGGAGAAATGGGCAACCGCTAATAAATTGGAATTCAACATAGACAAAACAAAATATATGATATTTACAGAAAAACAAGCTACCAAATCTAAATATAAGACTTAATTCTAGAACAATACAACAAACTGAAAGGATGACTTATCTAGGACTAGCGTTTGACAGGAGACTGAACTGCTTGAACAATCAAGCTGAAAAACTGGCAGTACTAAAAGCAACTGATTATATTTTAGGACAAACAGATTACACAAAATTTACTTACAATATATAATGACAATAGAATAGTGATAGACTCTGTAAAAAATAATAAAATACAAGACATACTTACTATACAACTTAGAAAAAACCTAATAAAATTAATGGACCGTGACATAAGAACGTTTTTGACATGGATAAAAGGACACAGTGCCATCTCAGATAATGAAAAAGCGGACACATTGGCTAAGACAGCTACTAATGATACAAACTTAACTTACGAATACAATACTGTTCCTTTCACGTATATAAAGAAATACATACTATCTTACTTGATTGAGGACTGGGGAACAGACATTGGCAACAATCTACTAAAGGACGACCATTACAGAAATACATTCCAAATATAACAGCACAAAACTATAAAATACCCAAAAGTACTCATTTTAGTTTATCAAGTACTCGTTAGTTTATTCACAAACTAACTCAATTAATTACAGAACACGGACCAACGAACCATTAACTGAAACGATTTCACTTACAAAACTCAGACGCTTGTGAATGTGACGGACTAACTCCACAAACATTCTTGCACATTTTAAATGACTGCCACTTATACCAAGACGAGAGACACAAATTAGTTAGGGCTTCTCTAGTGGAAGGGGGTACATGGCCTCTTCAACAAAAAGCTTTATACCGGAAGTATAAAAAAGAACTTTTAGGATACTGCAATATTTTGAAAATACCCAAAGACTAAATGAAAAATTGTGTAGATTTAATAGTGCATCAACCAGTTGACATTCGCGATTTTTTTTTATTTTGTTTTTATTTTTCCTCGTTCCTTTTCTAGTTTATTAATTTATTCAGTTTTTAGTTATTTTTATTTATTTTTTGTTGAAAGTTATTGTCACTTAAAAATATTGATTTGTATCACAAGAAACAACGCTATCTAAAACATTGTATGCATATAATATGCTTTTTGCATGGTGTATGCACAATTGTAAAATAAAAGCCTGTTCTGCAAGGTTACTACAGAAGAGAAAAAGAAAATATATATATAGTTATAGTTTGGTAGCCTCTATACATACATCTTTGTAAACCTGTAGCAATATCCACCAGTAACATTGTAAGTAGATTCATAATGTTCCTTATTTTTTAATTATTTACAGTTATATTTTATAACTTGTGTATTTTATACATTTATATTGTTACTAGCTTTATTTGTGTAACTTATATAATTTTATTGTAACCCGTTTTGTTCACTGTTGGTCATGATTATGAGAACAATATAGTCTTGAAAGTTTGCTACAATATAGTTGTTGGTTTATTGACTGAATCTTTAGAACTTAAACATATATATATATATATATATATATATATATATATATATATATATATATATATATATAATTACGTGTTTTGAATTAAATTTAAATGTGGGTCAGGAAGCAGAAAATTAGGTCATCTTTTAAACATATTTATTTCTTACAATTGTTTACAGTTATTCATTTATTTATTTTTATGTAGTTGATCCTTTCTTCTTTTTCTTTTTCTTTTTTTTAAATTTATATGTATATACAAAAAATTACAATTATCTTTTCAGAACTTTACAGGAATTATTTACAAAATGTTGTATACAGTAATTTTAAACACCTAACTTATAACTTTCATCTTATATATGTTATTAGTTTTATGAATTACATACTGTGTGATTACATGATACATTCAATGACATTTAATTAAATAAATAAGTATTTATTTGCTTTATTATACTGCATTACTTCACCAAGATCTTGATTATTTATTACTGAAAAGGATTACAAATATATCATAACCTTTTCATATAAATAAATAGTGGTCAATGCCTAGGAAAGGGCTGTGAGCCCTTTAAAGTCTCTTGCTACCTTCAGTTGTATATTATTATAGACTGGCCACTACTTTATCCATATATCTATGGATATTTCTTCAAGAGGCTGAGTATTTCTATACAGATGATAATTAAAGCTGATTTTGGTTATTTAACCAATTCATTGCAAATACTTCGATGAAACTTCTTTATAATTTTTTTTTTTTTTTTTTTTTGAAAATATTGATTCTGATTCTGGATATTTTTGAAGATGTTGTAATTGTAATCAGATCCTGTTGAGTGGTTTTAATACTCATTTATTGATAGGCAGAGTTGGGCAAAATTTAATCATAGCTATTTGACTAATAATATCTGACTATTAATATCTTTCAGTAAAATAATCATTAATTCTCTAAAAAATCGACTGAAAGTTTTTATCTTGATAAATTAGGTGATATATTCTAGGAAATTAGTTGTCAAATAGCTATGATTAAATTTTGCTCAACTCTGTTCGATTCACAGAATATATAAAGCGTAAATTCCAAATCCAGGCGTCAATTTTTGAAAATTTTTCACTGCAGGTCAATAAAGGTAAAGGTCTAGCTATATTAAGAACAGGCCTTATTTTTTGTATTTAGGCCGTTTTGAGATGTGATTCAACTACTTTTTGGATAAAACCTTCCATCAAAGATAATCTAGTAGGAAAATATTAAAAAAACAAAACAAGAAACCATCTTGAAATCAGGCTGATTTTGGAATTCTACCACCTCATATGATAGATAGAGAACCAGAGTGGACCAAGCAAAGCCTGCTAATCCATTCTTGATTGATATCGAAACACACCAGACTATGCTAAACTGGTTCTATTTATCTTTGAAATTAAAGAAATACTTAATGTAGCCAATGTGTGACGTGATATACAATATTAACACATTTCAAAACCAGTTTAAAAAGAAATAAGTATGATATTCCATTTTGGTTCTCACTGCCTTATTAATGTTGGAATAAGGTAGTAACATGTACATAATTATTTTTTCTTCTTAAAAGTCCTGCCTTCAAGAATATTGATGAAATAAATAAAAGTAACTAGTATTACACATCTCAAGAACTTTTTTTATTTAAATTTAAGCTACAGCTCATGTGTCGGAGTAAACTTCTGACTATGATTTTTGAATTTTTTTTTGTGTATCAATTTGAAATGATGAATTTTTCTGATTTTGTATATTTGATGATTATTATTCATGTGTTGGCATTCAGTGGGACATTAATCAGTATTTTTCAATGTGATTCTGGTTAAATTAGGTACAAATATGTAGAAGATTGACGGTAAAAGACAACTCTTAATTGATTGTAGTGTATCGGAGAAAACAGAGTGATTTGAACTATTTTGTTTTTTTGATCTTGGTGTAAATAATATGTAAACAAAAAAAAATATATATAAAATATGTTTAATTTATTTAAGAACTAAAGTATCAATGTTTATATTGAGAGAATTTTAAAGGAGTTATAGCCAGAAACAATAGTCTTTTTTTCTACTTTAAATCTTAAGCCAACTAATAAAAAAATATTTATTAACCCATGTACATCCACTTTTGTGCATATCCAATATTAATTTAACAATTTTGTTTATTTTTATAAGTTAAAATATTTTTCTATTTTATTACATCAGCTTGTTATTTTAGTTTTGTAACTATTATAAATACCTTTTCAATAAATTTTTTTTTTTTTTAATCCATTAAAAAATGATTGTATAATTGGTTATTTTTCAATTTTAATGAGTAGTAAGATTTAAATGTTAATTTCAACCAAATAAGGCCTGCTAAAAGTAAATAATGTGTAAGGTTTAATTACACCCAGATTGCTTTAAAACATGCCACATATAAAAAATTAAAGTTGTGTTTTTTGTGTGTGAATTATAATTTTTTATTTCTTTGAAAGATTATATGATCCAAACAATTACTATAAAAGTTTTCATGAAACAGTGTTTTAATAGCATTTATGAATATATCACCTTACCTATTTCTGAAGAAAAAAAATTAAATATTCGAGCACAACATTTTATGTCACCATTATAGCTGAAAAAAAATATTTTATTTTTAATCTTTCTTTAAATTATACTACCCTTAAAATATTTCTTTGGAGAAAAGTCAAAACTTTCAACTGATTCTAGCCTTGGCCCTAAATGGGTTTAACAGAGACTCTTCCACTCAAAATGTAGATTTTTTTTTTTTAATTTTGTATGGAACAATATTAATGAATTGGAAGATATGGAAACAATTTTATTTTTATTATTTTCAATTAACATTCGCCCCTTATTATCCGTATTTATTCACGCTGTAAGATTTCTTTATGGTGTAAAAGTAATTTTCTTCAGTGAATAATTAATGAATTCTTTAATAAGATTTAACTTTATCTCAAGAGCATATCAAGCCAACGATATTTTATAAAGTATGAAGTAGGCCAGTTTTTTAAACGGTGTGATTCCGCAAGTAATGCAGTTTAATAAATTTTGAATACATTCAAATGGTCACACAGATATTTCCTGAATTTGCACCCTCTTTTTGACAGTGGCGGGGGTTACCGGCACGCTGGAGGTCCGGAGGGGGGGAGTGGGTGGAGGAGGTTTCCTCTCTTTCATTTCCACTGCTTCAGGTTCCGCCCGCCTCTTCTTTCGTCTTTGGCAGTAGATGGCCGAGAATATGAGTGCGTTGAGGAGAAGGAGAAGGCACCCTAGCCCGAGTGTGATGCCAAAAGCTGTCGAAGTCGAGTAATAGCTACGTTCCAGTTCTTCAGCTTCTTCTACTCCAGAGAGTCCGAGGGGTTCGTCACTGGTAGAGTTGGGTGGACATTCGAGAGGCTCTGAACCTCCATCTGGTATTCCTGTTGTTGGAGGTGCTCGAGTGAAGGATTCAGGTCTCACTGCACCTGCAAGAAATAATTATGGGTTAATTAATAATTTTCAACATGGAAAAAGTTTTACTAGTGGCCTAGTTGGTCAAAAGTGATACGTTTTCGGGGAACGCGAGGGCGTTACGCGTACTTTGATACGCTTTAGCTCTGTTGGTGTTGCTCGGATCGAAAATTTGTGGACAGTTTAGGAGCTAAATTGATTTGAAATCCCTATTTTTAAAGGTTAGGTTTTTTTTTTTTTTTTTTTTTTTTTTTTTTTTTTTTTTTTTTTTTTTTTTACCCGCTGTGATGTTGCTCGTATGGAAAATTTGTCGATAGTTTACTCATCAGAAATTAAATGGAGATTATTTTTGTGACATAACATTTGTTGCTAGGACCTAACATTAAGGAGCCATATTAGTTGAATGAAAAAAAAGTTACGTTTAAAAGCCCTATTTTTTCTCTACTATGTTTATTTCGGATAACCATCAATTGTTAATTTAATTGAAATAATTTAAAATCATAAAAGTAAGCTGGAATAATGAACATAAGGTCATATGCAGTCAGCAGGATTAAACTATTTCATTGAAAATTTAACTTCTACAGACAAATCTATCACAGGTAAGCGAAATAAAAAATAGAAAACATATAAGCACCAACGGCCAAGGAGGCAACCCCTAAAACATGTTCCATGTTTTTCCTTGTTTAGCCGACCGGGTCAATGGGACCTTTATTTTTTTAAACTATTCATTGGTATTTATAACTGAATACGTTATATACAACTAGTCAAATTGAGGAAAACGATTACAATGAACTGACAATAACATGTAAAGAACTACTCACTAATAGCACTTCAATAAAAGTTCTACATTAGAAGGTTTCTTGGCCATCTTTTCGAACGCCTCGGAGGAATATCTGGAATTGAGTGTGAGGCAAGTTGGAAGACTAGTGGATTCGACTGGGTATGGAGTTTAGTACGAAAGGATAGGTATCTGTTTTGGGCCAAATTAGCAACATATGGGTCATTAAGATTTGTTTGGATGTTTGTGATAATAAGGGGCATTGAGGATTTTACGATGGATTTTGGATTGTAAGGAATGTAAAGCAAATATTTATTATTTTTATTAATTAGGCAAAAATGTTTAATATATTTATAAAAAACTAATAGATTTCAAAAAGTCCAACGCAGTTTAAAGTTTATGCTAAGATATTTCAAATACATCTGGTTTTAAATTAAAAATAAAGTTTTTTTTTCTTGATATATGGTACAAAAATTATAATCTTCTCAGGAAATTATATCTAGGAAAATCTGACAGGCACCTAGTTACACAACTCTGCTTACTAAGCTACACATTTCTACAGTGCAAATTTTTCCATTTATTTTAAGTTATTAAAATAAATTATGATTTTCATCAAGACGTTCCTGTTTTTTTGCTGTGAATATCTAAGTACCTATGACATGTGGAGAAAACTTTTCTTATGAACAAAAAAGTGAGTGGTTTTTTTATTTTTTTTTTTTTTTTTTTTTTTTTTTTTATTCTGGGACGATGTCATCCTCCATTTATTAAAAAAAATAAAACAAATAATAATGAATCAAATGCTCTTCTGTTGCTTCCTTAGCATTTTAAGATTTGGTGCTATGTTAGATTCTGGCGTCTCGGTTGACTATTGTCTTCCAGTTGTCTTGATCGAGTGAGGAGGAATCACTCTGCTGGGAAGGGATAAAGGATAAAGCCATTTTAACTCCGATGGTGTGAAAATAGGTCAGTCTAAAAAGCCTGAACCCCTTCCCTAAGCGAATACGTCCGCTAAGGGGGTCAAACCTTGCCATCTACCAGGCCTGGGAGGTGGAGCTATGTCCCTGAAGAGAGGGTTGGCACAGTACTTTAGGCCGTCGAAGAATTTTATGTGCCGTCGACCAATGAATGAAGGGACCGATGGTAGCTGCAAATTTTCATTTATGACGGTGTTTCTGGCCCTTTCAAGGCTTGTTCCTCGGACTATTCGTCGGAGAACTGAGTTCTGAAAGCTCTGGAGCGCTTTCAGTGTTGTCGTATACATGTACTGAAGAAGTGGGGCACCGTGAAGTAGGGTGGGGCGGATGATGGCTTTGTATAGCTGAATTTTGAGTCGAAGAGACAGTTGAGGAGATGTCAAGAGGTAGTTAAGGCGGTATGTCTTCTGGCGGGCCAGCTTAATCCTACTTCTCACATGAGTAGAGAAAGTAAAGTGTCGATCAAGGTGAACGCCTAGGTAGAGGATGGAGTTTGATAGCGTCTGTTTCACATTGTCCACAATAAAGTGGGTAGGCAATCGCTTTCTCTTCCCTTTTTGAAAAGGCATTATGATGGCGTCGGTCTTTCTAGAGTTCACCTTGATTCCACTGAGTGTTTTTTACATTTAGATTAGGAATATATATATTTAAACTATTTTATAATAATCGGGTAATAGGTCCTCTTTTATTAAAAAAAATAATTAAATAATTTCTAAGGGTCGACAAAATATAATTTTGATATATATATATATTTGAAAATTATGTATATTTTTATATATATTCTCAATCTACAAGTAATATATATATATATATATATATATTTCTTTTTTTTTTTTTTACTGAAATGTAGAGATACCAAGATATTCTATTTAAAAAAAGTGATTTTTTTTTTTTTTAACATTTAAATTACCTTAAATTGGTACGATACAAAAATTACGCCCCCATTTCAAAGACGACAAAAATACGCTTTCAATATATTTAATTAAAAATCCGTTTTCTCTCTAAAAATGATTGAAGTTTATTCCTGGAGAAATGAAAGTAAAATTACTTTTTTTTATCAAAATAAAGTATGGAAAACTTAATTTAATTTTTTTTCCCTTCAAGCAAAATGGATTTAAAATTCATAACTTTAAAACTTCATAGAATTGTTTTAAAGTGGTTTGTTTTGAATTTAGAAAGTTAATGTTTGACCAGGCGATGTGGTATATATTGTATCAATTATATTTATAAACAATAAATAAAAAATAAATAAAGTAAATACAAGAAGTTCTTTTGGTAAAAGTTCGGGCTGACTTTAAAAGGAAGATATTTTCAGAGTGTAGTGAAATAGGCAAGAAAGATATTGCAGCTCTATGGAAAACTGTAAAAGGATCTTAGTGACTATTCTAGGGGCCATGTGGTTAGGAGTGGAATGAGGCTTTCAATTTCAGGAATGGTTAATATAGAAGGGCTATCACTATAGGTAGTGCGGTAAACGGATGAGCCAACCAACACACCAGGAACTTTCCGGTCCATCCGTCACCGATGTTGATCCGAATTTTATCGGTGATTCATCGAAAAAAAAAATCAATTCGTAGAATAATCGCCTAGGAGCTGAGAAGAAAAAAAAAAATCAAACTATTGTAAAACTCTTAGTCTACTATCTCGAGTTTAAAACATGATATTCTCGTGTTTTTTTTTTTTACCAAAACGTCACTTCTATAGAGTACATTAAGGGGAAATAAAAGGACTCAATTTTGCCCTGATTTGGAAAAAACAATAGATCATGAATAAGTTCATCTATAATCTACAGCTTTTCCCAATTTTCATTTTAGAATTAAAATGATCAAATTTTTTAAATTAATAATTAAATTAAATTAACCATAAATGATTATCCGAAATATAAAGAGTTGTGAGAAAATAGGGGTTTTAAACGTGAGTTTTTTCATTCAGATCAATATACATCCTATACTGTAAGCTCTAGTGACAAATGTTATATAACGAAAAATATTCTCCGTTAAATTTATGATAAGAAATCTTTCGACAAATTTTCGATCCGAGCAACACCAACAGAGCTAGAGCTTTTCAAAATGTTATATTTTTGACTGTGAAAAAGACGTTACACCAAAAAAGAATAGAATCACAAAAGACATATCTATTAGCAATTTATTTACTGATTTAGTACTTTGATGGTCCATTGAATATGCTCAGATAACCAAATCCTCGTTTAATAGAAACCACAAAGAATTCAGAAAAATACATAAGAAAATAATAACATAGTACAACAGACGTAATGCATATATCTATGTAATAAAAAAATAATAGTTGTGTATGCACTAATAATATATAAGATCTCTCTACTATCTAAAATCCATCAACCATTTTACATCCAAATATTGAAGTACCTTCTCTAGAATGCTCGTATAAAGATTACTTAGTGTCTTGTTCGGCATTATTTAAAAATTAATAATAAATTGCCAATTTCATGGAAAGCTTAATTATTTATAGATTTTCAAATAACCAGGGGTAAGAAGAACCAAACAAATTTTTTTTTTTAATTCTAAGACAAGTACTCTATCACCTATCCTCCAGTTACAGTATATTTGTGATTTTTTGAAAATCACCCATGTACAATTGAAGTATCTAAATGTTATATCCAAAGCGAGAAAAAATTATATTGAATGGAATCTAAATTGTGCAAATAGTTATTGAAAGGATTCCAGAAATGCAAGAGCGATATCATTTAAATAAGTAGGTAGATTTTAAGAAAGCACCACCTTGGAAAAGAATGAGGTACTGAAAATAAAGGCATTTAAATGTTTTCAGGGATTTTGCTTGTCTGATATGAGGAGAAATAGAATTATAGAGGTTGGTAGAGCGGAAGAGGAAGGAGCGTTGGAGAACAGTAGTTCTGTGAGATGGGGTATACAGGTCAGAAAGACCGGATCTTGTGTGAATTAAATTGACTGCAGATCTGAACTGAAGCATATTGTAAAAATATAGGAAAGAAGTAGAATATTGCTAATTTGGTAAAGGAATGTTCCTAAAAAATATTGTCTACGGATAGTGGGATAAAGCCAATTTAATTCGGAACAATAGTAGGAAACATAGGAGCGCCTTGGGGTATTGACGATAAACCTGGCAAAGCAGTCCATGATTCGCTTCAATCGGTCCTCTTGAATCGTCAAGAGGCCACCATAAACCAGACAGCTGTAGTCAAAGCAAGGGAATAAGAGAGAGAAAACTCAGATGTTCCAATCGATCGAAACATCACAAGATCGATTTTTAGGGCAAAATAAAGAAAGTTTAACAAAATATATATTAGAAATGTAGAAATAGCAATATTTGACCTGCGTAGTAGTGGCTGGCCCTCTCGTGGAAGTGGTGGTGGCGCATGCTCACGTCCTGGTCGCCGGGTTGATGGAGCTGAGGTATCAAGTTCAACCAAATGGCCATCTTGTGACCCCTGTAATGGCTTTTCATTTTAGGCTTCAAAGCTGAAACAAAATAAATCTACTGTTACTAATCCATATAGTGTTACTAAGACAAGGCCATAAATTATGAATTGATTTTCTTAACACACTCTGTTAGGACCTTATTAAATTTTTCTGGCTGAAAAAAAAAAAAAAAAAAAGGCGTACATCTAATGCATTTATCTTAAAATCACCATTGTTTTAAAAAACCTACTTACTACTGAAATACTCACTAGTAGCACTCAATAAAAGTTCTACATTAGGAGGTCTCTTGGCCATCTTCTTTTCAAACGCCTCGGAGGATTATCTAGAATTGAGTGTTAGGCGAGTTGGGAGACAAGTGGATTCGAGTAGGTATAGAGTTTAATATGAAATTATTAGTATCTGGTATGAGCCAAATCAGCAACTTATGGAACATTAAAATCTTTATGGATAAGTTTGTTCGTGACATAATAAGGAGAATGGAGGATTTTACGAAGGATTTTGGATTGTAAGGATGGTTACCAGAAGAACTGGAAGGTTTAGAAGGAGCCCCAAAACTGGACTTCCTATGCTCAAATTGGTCTAATTGTTGTCATGTAAATAAGTCTTTTGTGATTTTTTGAGAGCTTTGAATGCTTGTCTACTAAATGTTGGAGTAGTTGGAAACGACGAGCTGTTTCTGTATTTGAAGTCTGGCATGTGGATTCCTAGTAAGTCGTTTGTAAAGATGGAGTTCTAGGTAGCGGATCTGTTCAACGGGGTTCAGTGGAATATTGTTAAAGTATACTATTGGAGAGGAAGTTGTAGGCTTACGTGGACTATTTGATGATATTTGTTTATATTTATTTCAATTATCCATTTTTTACACAATGCACTAAGTTTTGTGAGATTGGCGTGACTGAGAGGAAATGAAAGGATCATTGTTTACATATAACAAACATGTGTAATCAACGTAAACGGTGAGAATAGAGGTAGGATGAGTCGGAATGGATCAAATTACTTAAATTAATAATTAAATTAAATTAACAATCAATGATTATTCGAAATAAACAAAGTTGAGAGGAACTTGGGGTTCCAAACGTGACTTTTTTCATTCAAACCAATTTAGCTCCTAATCGGTAGTTCCTAGTGACAAATGTTATATAACAAGAAATATTTTACATTAAATTTTTAACGAGGAAACTATCGGCAAAATTTCGATCTTGACAACACCAAATGAGCTAGAGCGTGTCAAAATGTTACATTTTTGAGGATGTTTTTTCATACAAAAAACGTATAGGACCCTCAGCGAAAAGACATCCATTTAAAAACAAAAAATGCATTTTTTAAATAGATATTCACTGCATATAACTACATAAACTCTCAGAGAGTTAACTTAATATCGCAATATATTTGGAAACCCTGTTAAAGTTGCGTAGAAATTTCAGATTTGGATTAAATATGTAAAATTATTTTCAAAAGTACTTACACAGAAAAATTACAAACACATTCAAAGTAACAACTACAAACTGACACAACTAATGACAGAACACGGTAACTCTAAACAATATCTCAACCGATTTAACATAATACGATCTGACATACGTAATGAAGACGGACAGACTCAAAATTTTAGACATGTACTTTACGAATGTAAGTTATTTGAAGGACAAAGGTTTAATCTAATAAAAAGTATTATTATCAAACATGGAACATGGCCAGAGACAGAACAAAATTTGTTTTCTAAATTTAAGACTGAATTACTCACATTTATACGAAAAATCGGCTTTGACAAACTGACAAATGATGGGCAGCGGAGGTAGTTTCTTGTTGGCTTTTGTTTTGTTTTTTTATTTTGTTTAAATATTTTTTGCTACCTTACTAGGATATGCTAAACTAATCATGCTAAACATTGCAGTAACATTGTAAAACATGAAGTATGCCTATAGGGCATGGAACATGTGAATAAATAAATAAACAGTCCTTATATGGGGCTTCCATATAAGGAAAAGAAAGAAAAAAAAAAAGAAAAGTACTTTCAAGTTATGCTGTTTTTTTCAAGATCCATCTAAAGGAAGTTTTTTCAAGGTAAATGTTTCTATCAAATTCTTTTAGTTACGCATAGGTGACTGTACTTGATATAAAGCAAACTTCTCCTCTTGTGCGATTCATCATTTAGCTGATCCATTATAGAATCCATTATAGCTCCGATAGCTAACACTCACACGTCATAATGAATTACGACGAATCGTTGTCCATCATAAAAAAAAAAAAATAAAAATAAAATACAAGTTGTGGATAAATAATGGACATTTTGTGTAGTTTATGTATTTGGCAATGTTAGGCCGAATGAATCAGGACATTGGCAAGAATCGGTGTTGATGCGGTGATAACAGGATTTACTACTTGGAGAACAATGATGAACGCTGTTTATGGCTCTAACACTGTGTCCTCTGATTAATTTTCAGGCTGCACTGATTTTATTTCATTCCTGGTTTTTCTCTGAAAAATTGACAGTCCATGTATCATATGAGCCTTGTTTATTTAAATGGCTATTTTAGAAATATCTCTGTTATTCGGTTGGTTACTATGGTTTTAAATAAAATGCGTTAATGAAGATTATGAATAATAAATAGACTTAGATACCAGAGAATGATGTCCGTATAAACTGGATAGGTTTTTAGGTTATTTTAAAAATCTACTTACTGAAATTTATTACTGCAAAAAACTGAAAAAAAAACAAAACAAACAAAATACAGTCGAAATCGTATATTACGACAGCGATTATGGTGACAAACCGGTCATAGCGACGACATTTTGAAAGGAAGGTTGGTTTCCTATAAATACCGACACAAAACACATTGCTTATTACAACGACGTTATAACGACCAAATTGGCTAAAACGACAGAAAAATGAACGAAATTTGGGTGTTGGATATAGGTTATAGCGACGGGAAATCTACTTTCTAAGTAACATCGGCATTCCGAGTACTTCAAAGAATGTGTTTAAGTAACCACATTCCCCTCAGTAAAATTTATTTTTCCTAGAAAGAATTAGCCTAAAAAGGGGATGGTGTTACACAATGTACCTCAGTGTTTTATGAACTTTACTTGTGTTCGGATGTAAAAATGTCTAAAACTAAACGAAAGTGTTTAAAAATTAAAGAAAAGGTGAATATCATTTGGCGCTTAGAAGCCGGTGAATCAAACGTGAAAGTGAGTTCTGAATGCGGCTTACCCCATGCTACCGTATCTACAATCTGGAAAAACCGTCAAAAAATTAAAACCTCCTCTGAGAAAGACAATTTTAAACCCAAAAGGCTTAGGTGATCTAAATCAAAAGAATTGGATGAAGCAATTTTAAAGTGGTTCAAATTTCAAAGAGGCAAAAACGTCCCGATTAATGGTCCAATTTTAGTTGAAAAAGCTAGAGAGCTTGCAAAGTTGTTAAAATTGGATTTCCTCTCTGACGCGTCATGGATTAAACGATTCACAAAAAGGCATGGTATCGTTTATGGGAAAATTAGCGGCGAATCAAGAGCAGCTTCTGCATCTAGCAAAGAAGGTTGGTTGAAAACAGTTTGGCCCGAAATTCGGAAAAACTATGCAGATAGTGAGATATTCAATGCAGATGAAACTGGACTGTACTATAATAAATATTCAAAACAATCAAAAATATCTGACTTTTTTCACATTAATACATAAATCTTTGTCAATTATCAATAATTATGTACATGCTCACTAAATTTAAATTGTAATACTTATAAAACCATTAGTAAAATTGAGTTAAATAAAATTTTGAGTTTTCTTTCTATCCATTTACTGAATCATAAGGGGGAGAAAAAATCATTGCTTACTACGACTATCGTCTATAATGACCTATATTTACTGGTCCATTGAAGGGCGTTATAAACGATTTTGGATGTAGATCAAATAAATAAGAGGAACTGTGTATCTTAATATACACTGGTAACGACTACTTATGGTACTAAACATTTATATTCCTCCTATTTTAGTTCTGTATCGAGATCATTTTGTTTTAAGCCACCTCCAGGATACATTTAGGTATGACAGCTATCTCAATCGTTGCCGCTCTCGAATTCAAACTCCTGGTTTTTCTTTCAATAATTTTCTAGCTAATCTCTCTGTAGGCATCTTTTCCACGTGCCCCGACCATCTTAACCTCGCCTTCTTTATTTTGGCCACTATATTTGCACCTTTGGCCACCAAACAATTGCAAATGCTCTTATTTTTTTCTTACTTTTCAGTCGCCATTCATCCACTTCGGGCCAGATATCTTTCTAAATATTTGTCTATACCAAATCCCTAGGAGTTTTTATTTCTTTTTGTAGGCACCCATGTTTCACTGGCGTATGTAAAGACGTAGAAACGATTTTAACTGATAAAAAAGGATCCTCTAATAGATTCAGACACGGCAACCTATTCTTTTGTAACCTCCCTAGGTGACTTTTAAAGTGAGAGCTTATTTAGCCAGGCCTACAAGACGCCTCACATTTTTGCCAGATATCATTTCAGTGGCTTTGGAAGTAATGCAGGGCCATCTCTTAACTCCGTACCGAACCTCCACTGCCACGGTTATATATTGTGCCAATTTAGTAAAAAACTTGGACAAGAAGGGTTGATAAGGTCGAGAGACTACCTCCAAGTTCTCGACATATACTTTAGACAATGAATAAAAGGTCCAGAATCTAAAGAATTGAACGGAATGAAAGAATGTCTTTTTAAAAAACGAAATCATTTAATTAATTATTGAAAAGAAAAAATTGCGGACTATCTTGCGACCGTTAAAAATCGTTAGATCCTGGAAGATCTTAAAATAGTATCCTTTATTGTCCTGTGAAAGGGATTAAACGGGGAGTATGAGAGTCCTTTTAAAAATTAAAATGCTTTAACTAATTTTCAAAAGATCGAAAATTAATTTGAGGGGAAGGAGTCGCCAAGGATATCCTCCGGCTGCCAAAATTTGCCAGATCAATTCGGGCAAATCGAAAACCAGTATCCTTCAGGGGTATGTGCTCTTGCTAGAATTTCTACTTATCTGATTTAGATATCTAAAAAAATATTTATTTATAAGCATTGCTCCAGTATCTTCAAAGCGAATACCAACCATGATTCCTTCCAGATTTAAGAGGCTACACCTGCCACTGCCATATTGTCGCCTGGAGATATTGTGGTATAATTACTGGAGTGTCCCCTCCAGAGCAGAGGATATATCGACTCCTGCTAGCTGCTGCTCCAGCTCCAGCCAGGAACTGAATACACCTGAGTAAGAGGGCGTGCGTGAGCTGGCCGGAAATTTATGCAGCGCTGGCTGGATCTGGGCCAGCCTCGGTCGGCGATTTATTGTTTTTTCCGAGGCTTTGGCATCTCCCGCCTTCCGCTCCCGCCAGATTAAAGCCCGCCCATCGCCTTATCGCATCTGGTGAATTGATTCAGTCTGCCTGGATCTCTTTTCAAGAACTGCAAACTCTTCAAGTTTTATTCTAGCCCACATTTAAAAAAAAATTATGTTTGTACGTAATGGATATATAAAGTATTAATTCCATTCGAAAGAACGATATAACTTGGACATTATTTTTGTAAATAATTAAGATTTAGTCACCATGGAGTAATATTTCATAGTGGAACGTTATATAACGGTTATAATTGTTTTATTTGTTCAGTGATGCTATTAATTTGTTTGTTTTATCATATGTTTTGATCTTGTGATTTACTAACGTGTTATTTGATTAATTAATTGTGAAATAATAAAATCTACTTTACTAACTTACACACTTCCTTTAATTTTTCAACTCACCTTAATGATTGTATTCTCGTTATTAACTATTATGTGTGGTAGAAGTATATTTTTTCCAAAATTAAATTCACTTTCAAACATTTAAGTTCGATTCCCGTGGTTTTAGCAGTTGTTTTCAAAACATTAAAATCTATATCATTATAGTACCTGTATCATTGACTGGCGCATATAACTTAAAAATATGCCTAATAATTGCCATTACTGGGTTTTCTTCGTCACTTACCATCACACCTAGAATAATTGAAACTCGCCAGCCTACTGGAGGCTTCTCACACTAACCCAACATCTGATGATCCGACCTCGTGTATCTTAACAACAAGCTGTGATGTAAACAAGCCTCCCGGAGGTTTGTCCCAAACCGAATGTTTGACAGTGTAGGTCAATCTATAACGGGAAGGACATAGGTGAATTGGCCCTAAATGGATCGGATATCGAGCTAGAGGGTAGAGCTTGGTACTGCGCTATGGATGGTGTTGCCAACCTTAATATATATCAGCGATGTGTGGGCTCCAAAATTTTACGATTCTCGGTGCCGGTTTCGGTACCAAAAAATCGATTCTTGATTTTCGGTACCGGTTCCTCAGTTTAAAAATAAATTGATATTACATAAAGTACTCGATATGAGAGCAAAAGTAAACCTAATATTACTAAAAAAAACAACAAATACACTAGTAAACAGCAAATAGCATTTATTATTTACAACATAAAATATCTAAGTGAATTACAGTTCAGACAATGCAGAAGAAATAATTCTTTTCAAAAACTATTAATTAATTAGATAATAGTTTCAAAGGTTCTGGATATCGTTTTTTACTAAAGGAAGCGAAAAGGTTCAACCGAAACCTTTCAAAAACTACTGTAGAAGAGAGGGTACACTCATATTTCTCTGCACATTGATTTTAATAGTGTACTAGGATTGGAAAACGAGTATGAGTATTTAATGAAACGATAATCTTTATTCTTGGTTAACAAAATTGAAATTGTAATCCTATTTCTTAATTTTCCAATAGCGAATACCGATCTTCAACAGTTCGACGTTTAGCTTGCATCAGCAGCATTTGATTTTTTAAGCGAATTTTTTTAATTCTGTCCTGAGTAGTGTTGATCTAGTGTATGAAAAAATGCTCTGTTATTATGAAATATTAATGATATTTAACAATAAATTATCTTAAGGCTAGCATCCCCGTCGCGGATTCGCCCGCCCTCATAAGTAAAGATAATTTCAACTAAAAATTAAAGTGTTATTTGTTTATCGATAAGATTCTTGTATTTTAGCATGTGGTTGAGCATTATTTCTTCAATGATTTTTTCACACTTAGCAGTAATTATTGATCTAGTTATCAATTGCAATGATTAGGTGGTTGAAGATTACGTAATAGCACCATTAGACATATTTTTTTAAATTTAAATGTATGAATTGGTGATCAAGATGGATAAAAAACTATTAAGAAACTCTTGCGGAAAATAAACTGCATTATCGGTGCTTACAGCAAAAGGCCCGTGGATTATATTTTTACACACAATTATAAAAATTATTTATTTAGATGGCGGTACAGATAGGTTCAGTTTACCAGTCGATTTTCAAGCTTCAGTGGGATCCACATATTGCTTACCACAATAAAATCTTTTTTAATAATTTTCTTGATAGTTTATTAAGTAAATTTTATCATCGATTTCAAGCTCTTTTGTAACCTCTCGTGTAGAATGGCACTCGCCACCTATCGGTCAATTTTCAAACTTCACTATTGTCCACATATTATCTTTTTTTAATAAAAAAAAAATTAGAAATCAGTAGATTTTAATATTGCTAAACCTTCTTGGAACTATGAAGATGATGCAGTTAATATTTAGTACAGATTGGTTCAGTATTATTCGCGGTTAGTGATCACAAACGAAAAATGGCTTGTCCTTTTATATAATATTATAAATTATTATTATAGTAAACTTTCTAATTGTAAATCTTTCAAGAACTATGAAGATGATGTAGTTAAAATTTGGTTCAGATAGGTTCATTAGTTTTACTAAAACGCTATTGTCGCTTGCCACATATCATTCGATTTTTAAATTTCACTGGAATCCACATGTCATAGTCCACATATTTATAGCTTTTTGGATAACAATTAAATTGAATTAAGTAACTTTATTATCAATTTCTTGTTATATTTAACACCGGATCATTGTAACCTCTCTTGAATGGCGCTCGCCAGCTATCGGTCAATGTTAAAACTTTACTGCACATCACATATTTATCGCTTTTTAAACAGTAACTTAATAGAAAATATGTATATTTTATTATTGCTAAACCTTCCTTGAACTATGAAGATGATGTAGTTAAAATTTGGTACAGATTGGTTCTATAGTTTTTGCGGTTAGTGATCACAAACGGAAAATGGCTTGTCTTTTTATATATAACTTCATCATCCCCCGTCGAAGCTTCACCCTCTCTCATAAGTGAAGATCTTAGATAATTTTAACTAATGATTGATTTTTTTTATGTTTATAGATAAAAATCTTGTATTAAAGTGAACAATTGAAAATTATATTTTTGATGATATTTTTACGCATAGCAGTCTTTATTAACTTGGTTAAATTTAGATTGATTAGGTGTTTGAAGATAACGTAAAGCATAATTAGACATCCAAATTTCAATTGTAATATATGAGTTGGTAATCCAGATGGACAGACTATTAAGAAACTGTTGCATATAATGGACTGCATTATCAGTGCTTACAACTTAAGGTCCAAAATTCATATTTTTACAAACAATATTAAACAGCTGAGGATCGTCATTTTGATTTGTAATAATTTTCAATCGACAGAAATAATTTTATTTATTTGATCTGGTTGGATTTTAATTTCTAACCATAAAAGTAGATATGTGATAGTGTGGCAAAACCCGTTTCTAACACTCAACATTGTACATTTAAATTTTTAATGTTGCTAAACCTAGAATTATGAAAATTATGTAGTTAAAATTTGGTATATTTTACTCCATATAGCTGTTTTTATAACAATTTAATAGAAAATAAGTAAATTATCAATGTCAAGCTCTATGTAACACTGAACCTTTTAACCTTTCATGTAGATGGCAATTGCCGCCATTTTTGAACTTCACTGTTATCCACTTATTATTCATTTTTCAATAAGGAATTATTTGAAAATCATTAGATTTTACTATTGCTAAATCATCCTTGAACTATAAAGATGATGTAGTCAAAATTTGGTAGAGATTGGTTCAGTAGGCGGTTAGTGATCACAAACGAAAAATTGCTTGTCCTTTTATATAATAGTATAACCTTATACCGCCATATGTTAGATTCGTATAGAGCTAACAGATAATTGTGACTTGCAGATAATATACAAATAATATTGCGACTATAAATTAAGATAATCAGATAATAATAAATAAATATGATTATAATAATATACAAAAATAAATATATATCAAAAGTGAACTAAGACTAAACACTGTATTTTTTATGTTACAATCAATGATTAGTACTATTGGATGTTCTATAAACTCCATTTATTTTTATTTTCACAATATTTTTAGTTAATAGGCGAAACTGAGCGATAATTCTTATTTTATTTGTAGGGGTGTTAAAGTGTAAATATTGCTGGGTCACTTCAAAACTACAAATATTACGTATTGTGCAGAAACTGTTGCTTTTCCCGTATCTAAGCTTAATAAATGCTTTTCCAATAACTTTTAAGTTCATGACTAAGAGTTCTAACTATTTCGGAATTCTTAATGTCCCATACATACAGCCCCTATGGTTGAGAGTAATCATATCAATTCAGAAACTCAGTTAAAAGGTACATTAGATGCGTCGTAAATATATTCATAGTATACATTCACTTATCGCAATACAAATTTATAGTTATTGTCTTTATGCAAATGTGATTATTGCAAAAAATGTTTGAATATGCGAGTACTGCAGTGTCTAAAAAAGAAACATCCGGAATATGCTTCTTGCTAATATGCAGCTTCTGTGCTGATGAATTATAACTGCCTGACTGATAATTCACTATCCGAAGCATTATCACCAACTTTGATAACGATTCGGGTAATATCAGGTGAATTGAATTGAAACGCTTTTTGGCAAACATACTCAAGCAAAATGCTTCCAAGTGACATGTTTCTATAGTTTTTATTTATGATGATTGTAATTTATGCAAGTAGGATATACTTTAAAGAGAATGGTTCAATAATTCATGATGTTTTATCATTGAATGAATTATGAAATATTTTATATAAAACCAGTCATCATTTAACAATAATAAGAAATAAACAGGATTTATTGTTGGACTTTTTAAAGGCTCAGGGATAAATAGACCTCTAGGACTTGCACGTCCAACTTTGCTCGGCTGACGAACTTTTATATTGCTTTCCAGAGGCGAATAACTCCCGAAAAGAGAACTGAGAAAAAAAAAAGAAAAAAAAAAGAGAGAAAGTAATAAAACAGGTTTGGACCTGTGATGTGTAAACATGAAGGCTTTAGCAGTTTCATTATACCCTATGTCGGAGCCACCACTTAATTGACCTGCCCTTTTGATTGCGGCTATAAAATAAAATAAATAAAAAACAAATTGAGAAATAAAATGCTCGAATACTGGCGTTTAAAACTAAAGATTATGAACAAAATTTAAAACTTTGTATATCAAATTGACAATGTTTAATATTTTTGAAAACGGAAATGAATGTTTAACCTTCGAAACATATTCTAATAAACTTAATACCTATAGACCTAGCAAATAGCACAAGCCAACAAAAAATTTTTAATACTTCAATACCTGATTTTTATTGATTTTATGAGCTGAATCTAAATATAATCTTAGTTTTTTTCTTGTTTTTTTTTTTTTTTTTGTACCACCCTTAGTTTTTGGATTGCTGGAGTGGTATACTAAATCACCTCCTTGTCAAAAAACTTGGAAAATTGCAGCTCTCTATTCCAATACACATAAATTTATGTTCCGACTGCCAACAGATCTTTTCCTTTCGTCTAGATCAAATGAATTCAGAATTTTCTTTTGTTAACCCCAGATCCCTGACCAAATAGTATCGATAGGCATGAGTAAACAATTCGGGCTCTATAGATTTTTGAGTTATAGCCAGTAATATCAACGCTGCAAAAGCAGCAACCATCAGAATTTGTTGTCTCCCCCCATATGATGGGAACAGCATATCTAAAGGTGTTTTTCTCTTTTTTTTGACTGTTTTCTAAGATATTTTACACAAACATAGCATACCTTATGCGGCTCTTACGATTTATGATTATCACCAACTTAGTCATACTTAAGTATGACAGATAAACCTTTTTCACAAACTCTGTAATGTATCTTTGGTGCTTTTTAATCACAAACTAATCACAGATATAACAAAAACTGTCAGCTGAGTTTTTACAACCGCGACTAGACGTTGTTCTAAGCACATGTTCAGGAAAAAAAAAGTGAGGTTAGGTGGGCAGTAAACTAATCATCAGCTGACTGAAAAACATAATCAACCTTTCAGCAGTGATATACCCCCATTCCCGTTTATTGTTTTTAGATATATGAACTATTTAAACGTTGTTAAATTCTTTAAAAATCGTTTAATTTATAAAATTGAACTGTCAAATAAAAAGGAATGGCGGGTGATACAGCTTTTTAAGTATAATATTTGGATTCATCACCTTAAAGTTCATAGAAAAAATAGTATTTTCAATAGGTCTTTCAACGTTGGCCTTTGTAATTAATCAGTTCTTCGTAGTCTACTCTAGTTTGTGATTAGGGCTTCATGTACATCTTCATCAAAAGTTATTTTTGGGTAAGTTACTGTTTCAAACTGTGGGAGCCATATTTCACTGTAAATTGTACAAGTTGTTTTGTTTTTTAAATTTAATTTTTATTCCTTTATTTTGCTTTTACGACCAGATTAATATTAAGTTGATAGTTCAAGGGGTGCGTAGCGAGATAATATAGCGGTACTAGGAATTAATTATAGATATCTCTGTTTATAATAAAACTAGGATTTTCCGTCGCGGCTTCGCTCGCTCTCAATGGTAAAACCTTGAATAATTTTAACTAATAATTGAATTTATTTGTCAATAAAAATCTCATATTTGTAAAAAGCATGCAAAAAGGGAAAATATAAACTCAGATTAAACTACATTTTGATTTTTGTCTCCAGATATTATGAGAATGACTTTATTTTTAGGTTTTCCAATTCTGGATAGCCCTCCATATTGTTTATTGACCGTTAGAGAAACAATCAAAGATCTACATCAATGTTTTTGCAAGTCTGGCCTTGCGATTTGTTAATTGTAATATTATAAGAAATTTTAATCGTTTGAATTGAAATGGTAAATTAGTAGGTATCATTGGGATTTTAGGAATAAATGCGATTTCTCCAGTCGCTGTTCCAGTGAGGATTATAGTCTCTATGATACTTCCACGCATAGCTGTAATTTTTAACCTGGTATCATTGCACAGATTAGGTAGTTTATTGTTACGCAAAAAAACAATCGGACATCAAATTTTCAATATTAATGCATTAGTTAGTAATCCAGATGAACCGAGAATTAGTAAATTTTATTACTGATACACCTTCGTTAGAATATGAAGATGGTGTTTTTAAAATTTGGTACATGTTGGTTTAATAGTGTCCTTGGTTAGGGATAACAATTATATAGTAGTATGGATAAAGTATTATGAGATGGATAGAACTAAAAATAATAAAATTTAAAACTCTTTACGATGTCTCGGAGTCGTTAGACAGCAGAAATAATAATAATGGCTAACATACCGGTCTATGCAACGTCGATACCACCTACAATCTTTACTTACATACAAATGCTTCCACTCAACAGGTTATTATTGTTTGTTACACAAGGGGGGGAAAAAAAAAGCTGTATACATGAAGAAAAAAGCCTTCCTGAGGACGGGAAGTGGAGACGTGAGGAAGGAGAAGCAGCCAACCAGAAAGGAGGAGACAGTTACAAATTCTCGGTCATAAAGAAGGCTTCCGCTAATTGGCTGGTGAGCCCCCCACCCCTCGACCCACCACTGCTCCACTGTTTATTTCCTCTCCTTGTGTCGTCCCGAATCTCCATTAGTAGCTGTCCTCCCGTCACTTGTTATTATTTCCATGATGTAAATAAATTGTCTCTTCTTCGTCCTATCTCACCTGTCCTCTTGTTACTTGGCGTCTATTGTTCCTAAAGTCTTAGGATGAATAGCTCCAGTCTTGTTTGTAGGAACCTCGTAACGGGATATAAACGATGTCTTTCCTGTTTTTTAAACTTGTTATGAAAATATTGTAGTATACTTACGTTAAGCTTCGGTTCGAAAAGTATGGCATATTATAATCTTATTCAATATATCACGTAAAAATCTCTGGTATGAAAATTTGAAACATTCTCAATTGCAGGAATTATTTGAAACCACTCTTATGGTTAGGATTGATGAATCAATTGCCACTTCCATAGGAATTCTTTTTAGTTGTAAACTTGTTCCGATTGTTAAACCTTCATCATCAGTTCTAAAAATATTCAAGAAAAATGTTGAAGACATCAGCACGTTGCTACAATGATTATGTATATTTTTAAAAAAATGTAAGACAAGAAATCAAAAATGCTTGCACTCAACTAAGGAGGCAAAATGAAAAGGACTTCTGAAAGATACAACCTAGAGAATGAATGGGTGTAAAAGTCTGAATCCAAAACTCAGATAGGTCGGTTAACACCTTTCGGTTTTTCCTATGACTGGTTTTTCGTTCCTACTGGAAACTAACTTGAAATGGGACTATTGTAAATATTTGGTTGGTCACTTAAATAAAACTCTGGATTGCTACTAACATTTTTTTTTTTTAATTTCTAATAATTCATAAATATTTAATTTTAGACTATTTTCTACTTGATGTATTGGATTCATTTCCAAGACTGTTAAATTTATTGTTTTGTTTATCCAAGTAGACTCAGAAGTTGGAATTCTGCGTCTTATCGTATGCTCTTACATGTTCCTTTAATCTTTGTGTTAGAAATCGAGATGGTGAAGTTATATTAAGAAAGAAATAGGAATGTTATGATAGGTGTTTCCTAATGAAAGTTGTTTATACTGTTTAAACTATTCACTTCAATTTAGTTATATTAATTGATTTTTCGTTTTGATTTTTTCAATTGATTTCAGGTATAGAAAAGGTCTAATTGAAAACAAGGTTCCATGTTATAAGCACTGTCCTACATCCTTGATTACTGTCCTTACATTGTTATAGGGAATTTTTAGCTTATACTAGAATACACAGGCTATACCAGACTGATACCTTGTAGGTAACAAGGAAAAAATGAGTTCTGTAACTGAATGGAACTTGATCACGAATCATTTGATGACGATATCCAAAAGATACCACAAAATTTTCAATATATCTGTTACCGGCAAAGCCTGAAATTAGTTAAAACTGGTTTTGGGATTGGTTCTAGATAGAACTAGATTTTACAAAGCTCTTTCGTTAAAACTGGCATTAACTTGCCAATATTGGAATTATCGATGTTTATTCGATAGTTATATTTATCACCAATTCAATCTAGTTAATACTAGTTTTAGCTCTTTTGTTAAAACAGGTATCACCTAACAAATACTAGAACTATCGATGTTTACCATTTTTAACTAGTTAATTGGTTAAATTGAATATTGAATCCTACGTCGCGACGTATTTCTGTGAGATCTTCGTTTTGGTACACTCATTGTCAGTAAAATAAAGTCGTTTCTTTTTACTCTTCATGTAAAATGAACACTATCAAAGGAGAAAAAATCAGAGTAATTACGACTTGAAAAATATAATGCATAGATTCCCGAATGAAACCAATCGCTCTTAAAATACCAAATAATCGATAAAAAGAATAAAACACTGAGGGACACACACACGCTTTGCTGACAAAACAACTTGGCCTGGGCAGAAGAGGTTGTTGGGATTTTGCCCAATGCAGTTGTTCGCCGGATTTTACAAGATCCAGCTTGTTCTTAGATGTTGTAGTACGATTTACCCCAACTTTCAGGATGATGGCAGGAAAATCGTCCATTTAAATCAGGACTCGAGAGTAACCTGTTGAATTCTCCAGCGAATGAATCCAATTATATTTCAATCTTTCTATTAAATTGAGGATATGATTGCAATAAACTCTATTCTCAATGTGGGGCAAATATATTGTTGTGTATACTTAGGTAAATAATTATATACAGGGTGAGTACCTCTTAGTGTAAAAAAAAAATGAGTGAAACTAGATCGAAAATTTAGAAAAATGCCGCAGATCTCACGTTTCTATTCCAATGCGTTGCAGATATACGATAAATCAAAGACTTTTTAAAGGAAACCACTTTTTTACCATAAAAGCTGTAATATCTCCATTTTGTTTAAATATTTTTCAAACTTTGACCACATTTTCGGATTTAGCATTACATTTCCTATCATACATGCAACGTGCATGTAACCTTGAATTTTAAAAACTTGTGACATAAACAACAGCTTCATCTTCACCTTATTTAGGGAAGTTACAATGTCTTATATTACTTCAACGCTCACCACTTTTCGAAAAAACTATCCACAAAACTGCAAATCTCACAAAAACTTGAAAATTTAATAAGCTTTCAAATGATATGTAAAAAGTAATAATTTTGTTTCGATTTCAAGGAGAAATTTACTTTTGAAACCGAAAAAACATGGTGTTCTCATTTGGCATACAAATCATTACTTTTAACATATCATCACCATTTTTCGAAAAAAACTATCCACAAAACTCCAAATCTCACAAAAACTTGAAAATTTAATTAGCTTTCAAGTGATATGTTAAAAGTAATGATTTGTATGCCAAATGAGAACACCATGTTTTTTCGGTTTCAAAAGTAAATTTATTTTTAAAATTGAAACAGAATTATTACTTTAAACATATCATTCGAAAACTAATTAAATTTCCAGTTTTGTGGATAGTTTTTTTTCGAAAAGTGGTGAGTGTTGAGCCATTGTAACTTCCCTAAATAAGGTGAAGATCAAGTTGTTCTTTAGGTCACAAGTTTGTAAAATTCAAGGTTACATGCACTCTGCTCTTATAGGAAATTTAATGCTAAATCACAAAATTTGGTCAAAGTTTGAAAAATATTTGAACCAAATGGAGATATTACAGCTTTTATGGTAAAACATGTGGTTTTCTCAAACAAGTCTGCGGCATTTTTCTACCTTTTTGATCTAGTTTCACCCATTTTGTTTTTACACTAAGAGATACTAACCCTGTATATATAAGTTGTATATTGTAGGAAAAGAATGTTATAAGAAAAAGAAAAGTTTTGAAGTGGTCACTGTTCCGTCGAAATGATATCTCAACTACTTTAAATATGAAAAACAATCATCTACTCATAATGTCATTTGACAATGATTCGGAATTTCGTTATCATCCCCATTCATTATAAAATATTCTAAAAAAATTTAAAATTATTTTTCTATTCAATAATTAAGACAGTAAAATAATTTTATAAAATATCTATAGAAGTCGCTAAATTAAATAAATGATGAAAACCGCGGAATCTATGAGGATATCTGTAGTCATTTGGGAGGTGGGAGGGAAGGGAGCTTTGTGGCGAGGTCAGTGAGGACTTAGATATATAGGTGGCATTGAATGGCCAACAAATCGACTCTTGGACATATCGATAGTCTGGATCTAATCGAATTCCAGCCTCCATTTGGTCCTTCCTATAGGCCCACTACCCTCTACCCCTACCTCTTCCTTTATTCCTTACAGTGAGCAAACGGGAGTATATCCTCCTTCTACGTGACCTGGCTAGCGATTCCGCTACATGGTTTTCTAAAATTGTTTCATGTAATATGAGTTTAAATGATTACTGTTATATTCATAAGTTGCTATCATAATTAATTAATTCATAATTAATAAATTTAATCGCAAAAACAATGAAAATTAAGATTCACAAGAAGAATCATAAATAAATAAATATATATGTATATGTATGTGTGTGTGTGTGTGTGTGTGTGTGTGTGTGTGTGTGTGTGTGTGTGTGTGTGTGTGTGTGTGTGTGTGTGTGTGTGTGTGTGTGTGTGTGTGTGTGTGTGTGTGTGTGTGTGTGTGTGTGTGTGTGTGTGTGTGTGTGTGTGTGTGTGTGTGTGTGTGTGTGTGTGTGTGTGTGTGTGTGTGTGTGTGTGTGTGTGTGTGTGTGTGTGTGTGTGTGTGTGTGTGTGTGTGTGTGTGTGTGTGTGTGTGTGTGTGTGTGTGTGTGTGTGTGTGTGTGTGTGTGTGTGTGTGTGTGTGTGTGTGTGTGTGTGTGTGTGTGTGTGTGTGTGTGTGTGTGTGTGTGTGTGTGTGTGTGTGTGTGTGTGTAATGGTTTTAGACTACTTTTAGGTAATGAAATACAGAAACAATTGCGTTCCTGATGTAAATGTTCCGATTTTCAGTTCCGTCATAGAGAAGATGAGCAAATATTGAGATTTACTCCTTTCTTAATGAGCTTGATGTAGCAACGATCAATGAAAAACAAAATAGAAGAGGGATAGAAATGTGGTTTATTGAAATGCTTCATAATGTCTATTTTTTTAATTCCTATTTCCACGATATTGCAGTTTGTGGTTCAATACTATGAAGAGGACGGTTTGCTTGGTTTGGGGTCTGTGGAGGCTTTGTGGAGTCTGGAGCACTTTACTGATAAAATATAAGACTGTAAAATCAACATTAATTTTATGGACTTTATAAGACTAATCCATTAGCTTTGCTAAGAGGGTTGTGTAAGAAACTGCATTGGGAAGTGAGGGTAAAGAGGAGCTATCTCAAGATATTTGTAAATCATGATAAGAGATGGTTTCTAAATTTCTTGGATCACTTACTGAAGGCATCCAATAGATTTTCATCAATTTTAAAAACATAAATTTAAATGTAATATGTAATTCATGTTTTGAGAGGCTATCGGTATTTTATAGGGCAGCTTCGCCCGCTCTCATAAGTAAGAAACAAATAATTTTTACTAACAATTTAAGTTTAATTTGTTCATCGATAAAAATCCTGTATTGAAGTTTGCAATGGAGCTTTATTTCTTCAATAATATCTTCACACATAACAGTTATTTTTAACCTGTTTAAAATTGCACCGATTAGGTGTTTGAGGATTACGCAAAAGCATAATTGGACATCTAATTTTGAATTCTAGTTTATGAGTTGTAATGGCAGATGGACAGAGACTATTAAGAAACTCTTGTGGATAAATGAATGCATTATCAGTGCTTACAACAAAAGGTCCATGAATCATATTTTTACATACAATATCAAAAAGAAAAAGATCGACATTTTGATTTGGTAATATTTTTTGTTCGGCAGAAATTTTATTGATTTCATCAGGTTGGATTTCAATTTCTAAAGATAAAAGTATAAAATAGTGTGGCAAACCTCGTTTCTGTCACACAACATTGCACATTTAACTTATTATTATTGTATATTTTATTATTGCTTAGCCTTTCTAAAACTATGAGGTTGAAAAGATAAAATCTGGTAAAGATAGGTTCAGTAGTTATACAATTGTAAACTCCATTGCGGCATGCTGCTAACCACGTATTTAAGCCATTTTAATAATTTCATTTAATATAACTAAATTTTATTATTAATTTCAAACTTTTTATAACACCGTGCCTTTGTAACCTCTTATGTAGAATGTCGCTGGCCACCCATCGGTCAATTTTCAAACTTCAAAGTTATCCTCGTACTATTGCATTTTTGATAACAAATTAATAGAAAATATGTAAATTTTATTATTACTAAATCCTCCTTGAACTATGGAGATGACGTGGTTAAAATTTGGTACAAGTTGCTTTAGTAGTTCTTATGGTTAGTTGTCACAAACGAAAAAATGGCTTGTCTTTCTATAGAATAGCATAGATAGATAATGTTCAGTTGTAATAATGGCTTAATGTTAAATTATTTATTATATCAATGCAAGGCAATAAATACTTATTATTTAAAATTCAATTTAGATTTATAGGAGTTTCTTCGCAAGCACCTGAGCCTCGTAAGACAAGGAAAGTTAATTTCAAAGAGGGTGAGTAATGGCAAAATGTAGTAGAAGAGACTAGTGAAATATTGAATAGCTGTATTTACCTTTATTTTCCTGGAGTATTTGATTTTATTATATCTATTAATACTTCATGAAAATAACATTAATAATATACTAAATAATATTAATAATAGTTATAGACCTCTTGTTGTAGTAATTACAATAGTTCAAGATAAAATTCATTGAAACTTTCGGAAGTTTTTTTCCTCTCCAATCTATTTTTTAGAGAAAGTACTTATTGATTTAATACGTCATTTATAAGTATATTATTTAATGTAATCTGTACTATCATATAAAATGGCAAGCCATTTTTCTTTTGTGATCTCTAACCACGAAAACTACTGAACCAATCTATACCTAATTTCAACCACATCATTTTTATAGTTTCAGAAAGGCTTAGCAATAATAATAAATATACTGATTTTCAATTACTTTGTAATAAAATAAGCGATAATATGTAGATAACGGTAAAATATGAAAATTGACGGATAGGCGGCTAGCGCTATTTTACATAAGAGGTTACAAAGTATTATATAAAGCTTTAAATTGATATCAACGTTTACTTATATTCAATTAAATTATTAAAAAAGATTTAAATGGTGCGAGATAAGTATTAAGTTTAAAATTCGACATAGTCGATAGTTGGCACTATTCCGCAACAGAGTTCATAATAGTAAAACTACTAAACTATCTGTATTTTCATTGTTTTTATAGTTCTAGAATGGTTTAGCAATTATGAATCTCAGAAACGAGATTTGCCACACTATTTCATACTTATATGGTTAGAAATTGAAATCCAACCTGATGAAATCAATAAAATTATTACCAAATCAAAATGTCTATCCTTGGCTTTTGATACTGTGTGTAAAAATATGGACCTTTTTTGTACTGATAGCACTGATAATACGTTCATTTATTCGTTAGGGTTTCTTACTTGTCTCTGTCCATTTAGGTTATGAACTCATACATTGATGTCGAATTATGCTTTTATGTAATCTTCAAACAACTTATCTGTTATAGAGAATCAATAAAAATTCAATTATTAGTTTAAAATATCAAAGTTCTTATGAGAGTGGATGAAGCCGCTTTGGTGGATGCTGGTAATAAATAATTTAGTTCTATTGCAATAAATTAAAATTTAAAAAATTGTAATTTAAACGCATAAAGTTTTAAAACAAAAACAAATTAAAATAGGTAAAAAAAATTAAATTCAATACTGGTCCTATATTATTGCAGGAGAGAGATATGCTTTATTAATAAACTAGCTGAAAGTACGCTGCTCCGCTACGGTTTAATATCATTAGGATTAAGGACAACTTAAATTAGTAAAATTTAAGCTTAACGTTGATAATTATTATTACTTAAATAAACCTAAAGAATTCCATTCTTAGAATAATTTCAATAAGTAAATTTGACAATTTGAAAAAGTTAATATTATATTATTTTGATAGTCCTCCAGTGAAGCTTCGAGGCAGCACTACCATCTTACCCAGCTCTGATACCAGACCATCAGCTTTTCTAATGGTATACTTAAAGTGAATATAGTCTCAACTTCTCAACATTTTTGATTTTTTCGAATAAAGTTTAGTCTTTCTGTTTCTATTTTTGCGTACATATCAAGCATAGATTGGTTGAGGAGATTACGAAATTGAAGTAAATAAGGTTCTTCACCTCCTCGCTCCATCAACATTTAGGCGTAAAAATCAGCAGCAGACACAGTTTTCTTAAGTGGTGTATTGGTGTTTGGGTCCGTTCTATATCCAAATATTATTAAGAAAATGCTCAGCCTCAGGATGTTCGCAAGTAAGGAGACTGTGCAAGTGTTCAGGATATTCTTGAAAGGGAGGTAGTTGGACTTTCCCGTTACCGCAGCACATGGCAGGGCTCTCGTCCTTCCATTTTACAGCATAACACCAATTTCAAGTAGACCGTGATCCAATATTGACGGTTTTGTCTTTTGCATATTCAGTTTTTGGGGCATACTGGCTGTAACCTTTCCATTGAACATCTTTCATCGTGTTTTGTTACAGCTACACGTTTAATATGAGGATTATTTTCTGATAATTTTTTTTTTAAAGACTTTCTATGGATTTCAGGATGGGTTTTCTTATACTTCTGTACAGTCCCTTTAAGTACAGTTGGGTGATTCTCAGAATATGTGTATACAGCATATCCTTTAACTTCGGGTTGACTTTCTTTATGTTTGTTAACCACTTTTCTGCTAGTTTCAGGATGATTTGTCATGTATTTCTTAACAGCTTTCCTGTTGACCTCTACATGTGCTTGGATATATTTTGCAGCCGAGTTCCTCAGTTGTTTGTTGCGAACTGAATCTGAATCATTTCCTACGTTGTTTACTTTTAGATTGATGGGTTTACTTCAATGATGCAAGAGTAGTTGGGGACGAAGCTACTGGTGAAGCAATGTTGGTGGGTTGCTCGTAAGGAATATGTACATCGAACTGGCTTTACATGTCATCACCAGAGAACATAAGTCTTTTAACCTCCTCTTTAACATAAGTCTTTTAATAGTTTCTCGTCACGAAACAACTCAAACTTGTAAGGGTCCACCTCTGCAGCCACCATGAGTTCACAGATAGTACCGTATTATAAGGTTTCGACATCGATCGTATTTTTGTTTGTTTACAACTAAAGTGAACTTAATTTGTGGTCAAAGTGTGCAGCTTAATCATCTAACCTATTTTTTAACTTAGCATATTTCCATATACCATATGACAATTAATTTATTGTTATTCACCCAATAAAAATTGTAATAGCATTTTTCGCGAATTAGCCGCGATCCCGGCCGATTTTTTTTAATTCCTTTCTTAGCGAGCACCTACGGTCCTAGAGGAAGCTATATACCAAATTTCATTCCAATCCGTTTGGTGGTTTCTCAGATTTCGTGTTAAATGAGTGAGTAGTATTTGACAAATATATAGTAGATAAAAAAAAACATATTGCTGCCTAACTTTATTGAGTTGCTATACACAAAGCATACTGATTTGTTAAATTAAAAATAACAATATTCTGATACTGAAACAATTCGGTTTGAAATTCCAACTTCGTAATACATCTAAATGAAAATAACATTAATGTTAACAAAAACTCGGGAAAGGGACTAAGACATAACGTAGGATATAGTATATAACTAAACTGATGATAATTAAACATTTACAAATATCTATAATAAAATCGTTTTAAATCGATTCAAATTTTTGTTATAATGGTCAGCTAAGTATTTACAATAGTTCTATTTTAAAGTTGTTTCCATTTACAAAAAACCCATCCTTCATAGTAAAGGGTTCTCTATTTATTTGACTACTCCCACTCCATACCTTTTGTCACCTTACATTTCATTCTTGAGTCCACTAGTTCCAATAATCCTTCCAATTCGTATCCTCAGGATCCCGAGGCCATTTTCTTTTCAGGCGCCTTGGAGGATCGCAAGGAATGGAATGAGAAACAAGCTGAGAACCAATTGGGTGAGTATTTAGTTTATTGTGAAAGGAAAGGTATCTAATTCGTGCCATTCAACGACACACGAGGTATTACAATTGAGGTCGTACAAAAGGTATTAAGGTCATTAAAGTTCAGTTCATTTGTTACAAAGTATGGGTCATTAATGATTCTTCGAAGGATTTTGGATTGGAGTGATTGGATGTGGGAAGACTTCGATGGTTTAGTGGAACTAAATAACGCTGTACCGTAAGTCCAAATAGGTCTGGTAATGGTCATATAGATGAGTTTTTTTTGTAGTGAATCGGGAGATTAGCAAGTTTGTCAAATAAATGTTGGATCAGTCGAAATCGACGTGCAGAATCTTGTTTTTTCAGTCTTGTATGAAGGTACCTTAACTGAAATTTTTGTAGTTCGTTCTTAGTTTGCGGAAGTTAATCATATATGGCTTGCAATAGCAAGCGTTCAAATATCTTTCTTACCTATTTATTCGAATGAAAAGTCGGACTGAAACCAAACACGTTTAGTCGGAGAAGCTGTCATTCTGACGTCGGGTGTAATCGGTATTTGTCGGATCAGGGTTCCCGCTCCAGTGTTGCACTAAGGATGAAAACCGATTTGTTGCAATCCGAAGTCACCCAATGTCGGTTCAGGAGATTTACGGTTTCAATGTATGTTTAGGCAATATTAAAAAAATAACAGAATGTAAACTTAATTGAAAATTATTCCTTGAACTTTCGATGCCCACCTTGACTGTTTGCTTAAACTGATCAGTAATACCATTTTTTTTTCTAATATCGGTTAAATTTCTAAAATTGGGTAAAGTAAATTTCTGTAGGATGATTTTTGACCTGGATGACCTCTCCTGTAGATAAACACTTCGGACAGAGGAAGACGAAGAGGATGGTCTTCTGTAGGAGATAGCCAAGGAGGGAAACCGATTTATTACTGGAGTCCAAGATAAGGAAGACCTAATATACTTAGCAGCTGAGTCCTCGTTCGCAGGGGCGATCTATCAACGTCTCAACGGCTAATTCCACAACTCTTTATCGGGATTCTGCCTTGTGGTTTCGTAGGTGTTTGTGATAATCATATGATCCGCTGTTTTAGCAGATATTTTTTTATTTATTTTATCGAAGTGTAACAAGGCCATAGACACGAAATGGGTATTTACCACAAAGCAAAATGGTGCAAAAAAGGCGAGACTAGTGGCTAGAGGCTTTCAGAAGGAGTGCACGTATGATGTATACGTGAGCAACAGTTACATCATCTAATCTCGACTAGATTATAGTCCAGTCAATTATAGTCAAGACCAAAAATGGGCAATCAGAGGAACGAAAAATACTAGTTCCAATTTTAGAATTGTGTAGGGGATGGTCCCCTTAACAAGAATAAATAAAGTCCCTGTAAATCCCGGTGCCGCTGGGGGAGGAGAGGGCTTTTAATGTTCCATGTTTGAGTTTTTCGCTTGTAGCTCGAAAACGGTGCGTTGCATAGAAAAATTGTTTTTTGTTTTTTTCAAAATTAAAGCATATTAAATTTGCTACAAGTTTGGTCTTGGTATAAGTTTCTCTATAAAGATATCTTGGTACAAGTTTCTCAATTTTCGAGAAAAAAAATTGTTTTTCACTCATGTATTTTTGTATATTTTTGTCTTCTAGATCCTCATTCGTCCATTTCAGAGGAAAGTCGTCCGGATAAAACTTGTACAATTCCCTATAAGGGTATATATTATATGTTAATTTATATTGAGCACGTCGCATCTTACAGCAAGACGTAAATGAAATTAATAATTTCAACGGAAAATCTTGATTTTCCAATTAAATTTTGACGTTCCATTCAACGGAATCATAATCAGCTGAAATTTATACAACTGCTAAATCACATTCAGTGGGCGATAAACATTAGCGGGAAATGACGTTATCGGGTGCATTTTCAAAACTGACGCGCTCAAGGGTTTTCAGACCCTTTAAATTATAATGTAAAAGTAGGGATTACATTAATTATTTATTTTTACGTTATGAAAAGTTAACCCACTTACGGCCAAGGCTATCTAGTTGAAAGATTTGATTTTTTTTTTCCAATGAAATATTTTTAGAGTCGTTTTTTTCAGCTGTAATGGCGGAAGAAAGTGTTGCGCTCACGCAACGTATGCCGGAAGGATATATATAAATTTTTAAAGAGATATGTAAGGTGATATATATATATATATATATATATATATATTATATATATATATATATATATATATATATAAATGCTGCAATAATACTGTTTCATGAAAAGTTTTATTGCAATAATTTGAATCATAAAATCCTTCGAAGAAATAGAAAATAAATATCAATTTCAAATTTTGGTATTAATTTTGGCGAAGAGGTGGCTTGCTCCTTTAAACAGTTACTTTTCGGTAACCTGCTACTGTTTATCCGGTGCGCATTCTAGCGGTTGACGTTCGAAATTAGAACTCAATTTTCCGTTAATCATTTATTATTTATCCATATAATATACTATATAAATAATATGCTTCATATATTATTTATATAATATTATTTGACTATTAATAACATAATATTATTAGTTTTTAATTAATCATTCTCACACTTTGCCATTTATTTTTGGCTTCTCAGCCTTTTTACTATTGTCATTTTATTATAAATTGTTGTTCGTTTTATTTAGAGACTATTTATAAAAATAATAAATTTAAACACTTTTATTCATTTCTTTTTTGGCTATTTTTTCTCTAATTTTAGAATATCTATGTCTATTGAATATTATAAGAACAATTTCATATTTATTGAAAGAAATAAAATTTGGAAAATTGAAGTGAAATTTGTAAAAGCATGCAGTGTGAATAGAATTTATTTGCATCGAGAATAGAACTTGAGGATCTCGTGCTAAAAGGAGAGAAATTAGGAAGGTTTTATTTCTAATAGCTACCGCTAGAATGCGCGCCGGTAAAACAGTAACGGGTTACTGAAAAGTCACTGTTAAAAGTAGCAAGTACCTCTTCGCAAGTAATACCCAATTTTTTATTTATGGCATTATTTAAAGCGATCTGGAGGTGATTAAACATTACGTCGTTCAAACAAATACTAAGTGAAAGGATTGGGAATTAAATATACAGGGTGAGTATCTCTTAGCGTAAAAAAAAAAATTGGGTGAAACTAGATCAAAAGTGTAGCCAAATGCCGCAGACCTCACCTTTCTATTCCAATCCGTTGCAGATATATGGTAAATAAACGATTTTTTGGAGGAAAGCATGTTTTTTACGATAAAAGCTGTAATATCTCCATTTTGTTTAAATATTTTTTCAAATATTGATCACATTTTCGGATTTAGCAATAAATTTCCTATAAGATCGGAGTAATTTAACCTTGAATTTTACAAACTTGGGACCTAAAAAATATCTTTATCTTCACCTAATTTAGGGAAGTTACAATTTCTTATAATACTTCAGCGCTCACTGCTTTTCATAAAAACAATCCACAAAACTGCAAAGCTCTCAAAAACTTACAAATTTAATAAGCTTTCAAATGATATGTTAAACGTAATGATTTTGTTTTAATTTCATGGAGAAATTTACTTTTGAAACCGAAAAAACATGGTGTTCTCATTTAGCATACAAATCAGGTACTTTGGTAAATAAGACATTATGATAATCGCTTGATGAAAATCTGTATTTTAAATAAAAGAAACACTTCATTAGAATAAAAGCAAAGAAAAAATATAATATTTATTGACATAAATTTTAGGCCAGTTCAGGTATTCATAATAACAACAGCGACTTTGACCTCTCTCAGTACTAAGCACATTATCGCTATTTCATAGTTATTTTCCTGTTTATTTTGAAATGGGAGGGGATTATTGTTTATTATTTTATTTTTATTTTGATATAATGATTGAAAGTTTGATTTGGAAATTAAGAAGCTACAGAGATAAAAGTGTCACTATCATTAGAAAGACCCTTGCTAATATTGCTTATCCTTAGCTTGAGGGCCCATTTTATTTATTGGGATTATTTTTTTCTGTTTGGCAATACACCTGCGAAGATGGCAACGTTCACAAATGGTGAGTACGCTGACATACATTTTTTGTATGGTTTTTGTAATGGAAACGCGAGTGCAGCGCGGCGGGAGTACCAACTTAGGTTTCCAGATAGGCGCCTCCCCTCTACGATAGTGTTTTCACGAACTCATCAACGTTTATCTGAAACAGGTTCCGTTCATAAGTTACGTCAAGAATTGGGACAAGTTCCTCATGATGTTGAACTCGAAGAGGAAATTATTGATATAGTAAATGAAAATCCCAGTGTTTCATCAAGAGACTTGGCCCGTGAAATTGGTATCTCCCAAAGGTCAGTTATCAACATTTTGCACCGAGAACATTTTCACCCATATCATTTCACACAAGTACAAGGGCTAGAACCTAATGATCATGTACATGGAATACAATTTTGCCGCTGGCTTTTAAATAGAGACATTCAAGAACACCAGTTTCTGAGGAAAATTTTATGGACAGATGAGTCTCTTTTTACAAGGGAAGGAATTTTTAACGTCCACAACCGGCACTACTGGGCAGCTGAAAACCCACATATGGTTCAAGAAGCATCTTTCCAGCATCGTTTTACAGTGAATGTGTGGGCTGGGATAATAGGGGACCGACTCATTGGGCCACATTTTTTGCCCAGCAGATTGAATGGAGAAAGTATTTGGATTTTTTACAAAATATTCTACCACAACTTATTCACGACATTCCACTTGATGTTCAGCAAAACATAATATTCCAACACGATGGTGCTCCTCCACATCATTCGGCAGCAGTACGGGAATGGCTGAACCAACGATATTCGACCTGGATAGGTAGAAATGGTGTGATACATTGGCCAGCTAGGTCACCTGACTTAGCTCCAATGGACTTTTATGTGTGGGGCTACATAAAAAGCGAGGTATATGCCAGAGAAGTGACCAGCATTGAGGTCCTAAAGACGAGAATTCTGGAGGCCGGAGCCAAATTGCAACAGCGTCTGACTTTAGCAGTGACCGTAGGGGCTGTGAGAAAGAGAGCAAGAAGCTGCATTCGAAATAATGGAGGACATTTTGAAAATTTAATAAAATAACGGACTCTGGCGGCGCTTTATTGACAGTGATTCTTTTATTTTCTAATTAACAAATTTTTTCTTTGCTTTTTATTCTAATGAAGTGTTTCTTTTATTTAAAATACAGATTTTCATCAAGCGATTATCATAATGTCTTATTTACCAAAGTACCTGATTTGTATGCTAAATGAGAACACCATGTTTTTTCGGTTTCAAAAGTAAATTTCTCCATGAAATTAAACCAAAATCATTACGTTTAACATATCATTTGAAAGCTTATTAAATTTGTAAGTTTTTGAGAGCTTTGCAGTTTTGTGGATTGTTTTTATGAAAAGCAGTGAGCGCTGAAGTATTATAAGAAATTGTAACTTCCCTAAATTAGGTGAAGATAAAGATATTTTTTAGGTCCCAAGTTTGTAAAATTCAAGGTTAAATTACTCCGATCTTATAGGAAATTTATTGCTAAATCCGAAAATGTGATCAATATTTGAAAAATATTTAAACAAAATGGAGATATTACAGCTTTTATCGTAAAAAACATGCTTTCCTCCAAAAAATCGTTTATTTACCATATATCTGCAACGGATTGGAATAGAAAGGTGAGGTCTGCGGCATTTGGCTACACTTTTGATCTAGTTTCACCCAATTTTTTTTTTTTACGCTAAGAGATACTCACCCTGTATATTAAATTAATATATATATATTTTTTAAATATATACAATTATTCGGTTCTATAATTAAAAACAAAATAAATTTAAACGATTATTTTGGTTGTTTACACTACTACGGCATATACATTATACAGAAGTATGAATAAATAAATATATTAGACAATAACAACATTTTCTCGAATCAACAAGGGAAATCCAATAGAATAAATCCCCTTATAAGGCATGAAACATCCAAGGTTTCCTCGTTGAAAGGGCAGGGAGAGGTAAGGCGGAGATGGTTTTAACTAAATTGAATCCAAAATGCTATATTCTACTTAGCCTGGGGTACTCAGGTTCTCTGGCACCACGGCCCTGTTATACAAAGCCTTGGAAGGGTTCTGCCATTTTTTCTTATCTAAAAAAAGGGCACGGTGAAGATTTAAGCTACAAGCTTTAGTGCTGCTTCAAGGCTCAAACATCTACCTCTAGTGATAAAGTTACCTTCAAAATAGAACTTGATTATGCTTGATGGTTCTCTTCCTTGGTTAGTAGATAAAAAGCTAGTAAACTTCTAAAATGCTGTAAAAGAATCTTAATAAAAGTACAGCAATAAGTACCTTTCTCGCAAAGAGTTTATTTTATGAAGGAAAACGTTACGTGGCATTGCTGGTCCCAAATCCCTGTAAATACATTACTTAAATATTATATATTAACGTCAAAGGGAACAATGATAAGTGTTATAGCATTGATAAAAGGTTATTTGAAAGTTATGATATTTATTCATTCTTTTTTTGTGCGAAAGGGCGAAAGGTAGTCGTAAAAATAGGAAAAATTCTAAAAACAAAAACGAAAAAAATTATTTAAAAAAATATGGATGTATTTTAAGCAGTATGTTTTTATTTTTTACTATCATCCCCTGCCGCTGCTTTGCCTGCTCTCATAAGTAAATAACTTGGATAGTTTTAACGAATAATTGAAGTTTTATTTTTTATCGATAAAAATCTTGAAAAGAACAGTGTAATTGATCATTATTTTTTCAATATTTTCACGCATACCAGCAATTTTGAACATGGTTAAAATTGCACTTATCCATTTTTTAATTTTAATATATTAGTTGGTAATCAAGATGAACAGAGACTATTGAAGCTCTTGGGGATAATGGACTACATTATCAGTGCTTGCCACTAAAGGCCAATGGTTCATATTTTTACACACAATATCAAAAGCAAAGAACCGACATTTTGATTCGGAAATAATTTTTATTCGGCTGAAACACTTTCATCGATATTTGACTGGTTGGATTATAATTTCTAACCTTAAACGCTAATGACAGTGTGACAAACATCATTTCTATTACTTAATAGTGTACATTTAAATTATTAATATAGTAAACTTTACTGTTGTAAATATTCCTAGAACTATGAAGATGATGCAGTTAAAATTTGGTTTAGATAGGTTCATTAGTTTTACTAAAACTCTATTGCAGAGTATCGCTTGGCACATATTATATTTTTAAACTTTACTGGAATCCACACGTCTCACCATATATTTATAGCGGTTTTAATAACAATTTAATTGTTGTTTATTTCGTTTAACGTCACTTTATGCTGCTGTGGCTAATCGGACGATGCTACGGTGGGAGTCCTAAATTTTGCCTATCCAGGTATAGGGATCTTTAACGAGTACCTGACATCGCACAGGCTGGAAACCCCCATTTTACGTCCCTTCCGAAGGACGGCATAGCTAAGAATTTTTTACTCCCTTTAAAAAATCCTAAGGTCATCTGCCGGGCTGCGAACCCGCGATCTTGGGTTTAGTAGGTTGCTATGCTAACCACTACACCACAAGTGACCCCTAACAATTTAATTGAATTAAGTTAATTTTATTATCAATTTCTAGCTGTATATAATACCGTATTATTGTAACCTCTCTTGAATGGCGCTCGCCATTTATCGGTTAATGTTAAAACTTCACTGCGCTCCACATATACATATATATCGATTTTATAACAGAAATTTAAAAGAAATGATGTAAACTTTATTATTGCTAAACCTTGTCCTATGAAGATGATGCAGTTAAAATTTGGTTCAGTAATTTTAGCGGTTAGCGATCACAAACGAAAAATGGCTTGTCCTTTTACATAATAGTATAAGTATAGATTTTAAGGAGCCAGATTTTTTTTTTTAAGAAAACATATGGTTTTGAGTGAGGAAATTGAAGTAACTGTTTCTTATTTACGTTTTGGCGTGTTTGGAAGGCTAGAACAAAATGAATCTTTTGCAATTATCTTATACATCCCAGAGAGAAGAAAACTTGCTTAAATTATTGCAAGAAACAGGGATATTGCACAAATCAAGGAAATGTACTAGAGAGCACCAAATGAAGTTGTATTATTTACAAGGAGCCTGTCCTCCTAGGAGGTTCTATAAGTTTGAACGCATGATAAATACAACTCTTCTTATTAGGAACCTGGTTTGAAAACTGTCATTTATCACAGAGATACATAAATTTTAAATAAATACGTTTAATAAATGACAGTTGTAATTGTTATTGTTGAAAATACATATATTTCTTTATTTTAGACTAATGTTTCTTTAAGTCAAACTAAGGAAAGAAAGTTATTAACAATTATGTCTTTAACGTGGCAGATGTAGATATACACAAAGCCAAAAAAAAAAAAAAAAAAAAAAAATGTCAAGAGTAAAAAAGGAATCATACGTTTTTGTTAATAAGTGATTTGCGGTAGCGAGGTAAAAAAGTCCCAGGAGCTATATTGGTTTGAGTGAAAAAAGTCACATTTTAAGTGTTGTGGCCTTAATGATGCACTTCTCGTAAAATCCTAAAGTCTCGAGAAGTTTCTCGATCTTCGAAGATCGCTGTTTACAAAACAGTAATAAGACCGGTGGTGAAATATGGTATTGAGTGTTGTGTTCAGAACATTTTCGGTCTGTTAAATAATCACGGGTGTTTACTTTCCATTACTTACTGCCATTTTCTTAATACATTTTGATTAGTTTAGATAGAAATAAATTATAAGTTGAGGATGATTTTATTCTTCCCTTAATATATTACAATACTGTTTGTTTATTTTTTGCCATTTCAGCTACCATAACTTTAGATTATAACATTCAATTGAAAATTAAGGTATGGAATTCCAATATTTTTAGTCTCGGAGCAAATCTACTTAACAATATGTACATAGATTTAGCAAATCTATTTACATATTAACATGTAAATAGATTTGCTTAGATTGGAAGAGATAATTATTTTCTACATTAATTACGCTTATCGGATCGAAATGGCAATAATTAATTATTGAAGCCATTGGAAGAGCCGCTGGAATTCTTAATACGCAATCGATCAAAGAGGGCCTTCATTTAGACGCAGTTGAGCCAGCGGTTAATAAATTGAATAGGAATTCCCTCACTTATTATCGGGAGATCAGCTTCTTCGGATATTTCATCTCTTCGTCTCAATTTGGTTTTCACTTCAACTTCGGCCGGGATAGGGGAGAATAATTTCTTCTGGGAATAAGTTGATAAAGGGAATTTAAAAAAGAAGAAGAAAAGAAAAACCTTCGGAATATATTAAAGTTTTTAATATCTTTTTTGTCAAATCTTAGATAGTGAGATAGAAAAGTACTATCGATCGTTTAATGAAATAATTTTTAATATCCAATAATAAAAATTTTGTCTTGTATATTGGATCCGATAAAACTAATTATTAAGGCATAAAGATTTCGACTAGTTCAACATTTACTAGACAAGCGCTCAAATCTTCCAATATATTACAAAAGACTTATTTACATGACAGCACGGTAAATAAATTTCTATCTCTCCTGTACCAAGGACAGACCTACTAAGGATGATTTGTCAGAACATAATTATTGAATACTATCAGAAGAATAATTGCTGATATGTTTAATATGTGATGATCAAAGTTTAAAAAAATAAATAAAAATTATCACTTCCAAAACTTCGCGGGATTTACAATTGTATTCGAATTCATCAGCATTTTCCTTGTAGGCTAAGCTTGTTCCTATGGCGTATCAACAGTCTGATGACAATTTTTTCCATGATGATATTGCGTACTTGATCCAGGTGTAGGCTTTTCTGAAAGCTTGACTAAAATGATAATAAACAAATATGGACTGTATAAAAAAAGAATACAACTTTAAGCTGGTTTTCGGCATAAGAAAGAACATGATTAAAATTCCACTTACCAAACTTCTTATCTTCTCTCGGAGAATTTGAACGTCTCCCATTTAAAAATCTGACGACGAGAGCTCTGACGCCGCAAAATCTCGACCAAGGTAACGGGATTTTCTCTGCGTGGTGACGTGGAAAACTGGAAATTCTGCACTTCCTTGGACCGCTTTTCGGAAATTTTAATGTGTTGAAATTTTCGACGACTGACGTCGGACCAATTTCGAACGCTCAAACCACTTGACAGATAAAGGAAAAAACCGGAAACTGTACACATGTACTAGGAGCATGGACCATATATACATAAACAGATAACATGAGATGGATTAACGAAATAAACAGAGTAGCAATAGAAATTTTAATTGAAAATAATGGTACCGCTGTCTTTGATAGCGTATATTATATTTTTGCCAAATAATGGAAAAAGTTGAACTGAAGCCACAAGCCTAAGTCGCCTATAAGCTCCTTACGATTTGTCAAAGAATCTCTTCACTTTGTGGTATAGTGGACTTTGAGGAGAGCTCTTTGATGGCGGATTTCAGCTGAGGTAGAGCAATCCCAAAACTGCTACATTTTCAAATTTGTATCTTACAATATTACGTTTATATTCATCAGACTATTTTTTATCAGTGAATGTTTTCTACTTTTTCTCATCTTATTGGTAAATTTAGGTTTTTAGATTATATATAAAATGTGATTAATTGATATTTGATAAAATTGATTCATTGATTCCACATCGACTTAGGCACTCCTATACTGAAAAAATATAAAAATTACTAGCACTCCACTCTTATAAGAAAAAATTTAGATAATTTTAAGTAAGAATTGAAGTTTTATTTGTTTAATCTTGTATTGAACTATGCAAATGCATAAATTGCATCCTCAATGGAATTTTCATGCATAGCATTAATTTTTAACCTAGTATTATTGCAATTAATTGTTTGAAGATTTAGTAAAAGCATAATTGGACAGCAATGTATGAATCGGTAATCCAGATGGACAGAGACTATTAAGAAATTCTTGCGGATAATTGAACATACAGTAACAAAAAGCAAAGGATCGACATTTTGAGTTGGTGATAATTTTTATTCGACTGAAACAATTTTATCGATTTTTATCTAGTTAGATTTTAATTTCTAACCTTAAAAAGTCTTTTGCGGAATGGTGCTAGGTCACACATCGGTCGATTTTCAAAATTATCTAAAATGTCGTACCGCATAGTAAACTCTTTTAAATAATTTATTTGAATTTAAGTAACTTTTTTTTTTGTCAATTTCAAACTCTATATAACAGCTTATTGTAACCGCGCATGTAGAATAGCGTTCGCTATCTATCGTTCAATTTTCAAACTTCACTTTTATCCATACATTATTGCTTTTTTAATATCAAATTAGTTGGTTTTATTATTGCTAAACCTTCATGGAGATGTAAAGATAATGTAGTTGAAAATAGGTTAAGATTTGTTCAGTAGTTTTCGTGGTTAGAGATCACAAACGAAAAATGGCTTGCTCTTTTATATAGTAGTATAGCATATAGATATGAACTAATACAATTCCATAGATTCTTGAGAAAACAATCAAAATAAAAAAATTTCTTTATACAAAATTTAAAACTACTCCCTAGCAATTGCATATCCATTCCCCATCTCAAATCTAATAATAATAAAATAAAATGACTAAAAAAAAATGAGAAAATTAATTAATAAAAAAAAATTATTTATAAGTACTTAAGAAATCTTTATAATTTATAATTTATAAGTAACTAGGAAATCAATACATCTCTCTCCCTGGATGACTGTTATTAAATTCAGAAGAAGATGAGATAGTATCCAAGCTAGAAGATTATATAATATAATACTGCTGATTAAAAAGTAAATAGTTGATGTTATCCCTACGGGTCACCACAATTTCCTTTTTCATTCTTCAAACTACTCACTAAAAAAGATAATTACACTATTGTTTATATAACATTTTGCATATTTAATATATGCGGTACGCTTGGTTAAGTTGATAGATAGCGAAAAATTTAAAAATAAGAATAAAGAGTTATTCAAAACTCCTATCGCTTGTTCCCTCATTTATTTATTTTTTAAAAATGGATATGGCTGGGGTCTATAGTTTTCTTGTGTAACGTTTTTATCACCCTAAAAATTTGTATGGTTATTTTTACACTAAAAAATGTAACATTTTGACACGCTCTATCTTGGTGTTTATGTATCATAAATTTAACGGAAAATATTTATTGCTATATAACATTTGTCGCTAAGACCTACTGTTTCGGAGCTAATTTGAATGAAAAAGTAAAGTTTTGCCGACATTTTTTAAGTGTTCTCTACCATTAGGTGAGTAAAAAAGAAAAGTACTTCTGAATGCTATCAGGACCTAGTGTTTGCCACTCAACATTTACATTTAAATTTTTATTATTGGAAATTTTATTTTTGTTAAACCTTCCTACATCTATGAAGATGATGCAGTTAAAATTTGGTAAAAATTGGTTCAGTTCTTTTTCCCTTGTAAACTCTATTGTGGAATGACGCTAACCATGTATAGGTATTCAAACAACAGGAATCCACACGTCGCAACACATATTTAAATCTTTTTTAATAATTCAATTGAATATAAGTTTTGTAACTTTAATATAAAAAATTGTACCTTTGTAACCTTTTGTGTAGAATGACACTCGCCACCTATCGGTCAATTTTAAACTTCACTTTTATCCAGAGAGAGAGAGAGAGATAATAATACTTCATTTAAATGATTACTCTTTACAATACGTAATAAGTATTCATGTTTCGGTATACATCCTCTACATGATAAATGTAATTTTATTTAACAGTAAATAGGCTTTACTATTCAAAGTTTATCTTTAAACAATGAGAAAAAATAAGGAACAACCCACATAACAAGAAATAATAATAATGAATAAAATAAAATTAATTAAAGTAGGTTATATGTATATGGGTCATTCTCATAGAGAGGGGCAGAAGTGGTGTCCAATACATTTGTGGCTCCCCATTTATGATTTTGGATCTGAAATTTTTTAAAAAATTATTGTGTATCACTTTATCTAAAAGTGAAATTTTTCTTTTCACGATCAAATATTTCTTTTGTGTAGAAAAATTGTAAAATTTGACCAATTGTCATGGCCCTGTCCTGTCCGGGCACGATATTCCCAACTTCAAGCTTCGGTAGGGGGTCTGTCTCTGCAAATACAGTAGTGATTATTCAATCCTAGATCATAATATTGCTGGGGATTGAGAAGTGATTGTCCAAAATGAGCTAGAGCCAATAGATTTCAATATTATAATGAAAATAAGAGTGTCCATGCCATCGATGTCATGGCCCTGTCCGATTTTATTTCTCAAATTTTCCCGTAAACGCGTGTGCTAGCCAGCTTTGTTTTCCCGCCTTAGTTTTCACACCATTATTATCTTATTGCATCACCCATTAACTAGTCCTTGGAGTACAGTGGGAACTGAGAGAAGAACAACATCGGCAAAGTCGTGAGTGTCCAAACAACCACCGTCAAGTTCCTGGCTTCATTAAAAACTTAAGTATTCAAACCTGGTTTTTCTTATTGCTCAATACTTGTTCACGGCGTGGAACAGTTTCTATTTCTATAAATATTTTAGAAAAAACGTTGCGACAAACAAAATATTTTAGAAATACCTATGTTTCGTCATGGCCCTGTCTTCATCTGTAAAATTGAGGACAGGATCATGACGGTATCCAAACGTTTTTATCATTTTTACTAAATAAAAAACTGCATTTGAAGTTGTATTAGTACATTTACACTTTATAATAAATACATATAAATTACTGTGTGCCGGAATCACAACAAGTCTGCTCATTAAATATAAATAAATTCATACAAACTTAAAGCGGCAATCTGTAGGTGACACGCTTTGATTTTCTTTCACGTTTGTTCTGATACCCTTTTTTATTTTTAGAATATTTAGTCAATATTTTAAGTCAATTTTAAACAATTCTAGTCAAAATAAAAGATTAATAATTAATTATTTTTCTTTGTTTTTCATCATATAAATGATGTACCTATATATATATTTTTTTTTTTATGATATACATATTAAAAGCATTTTGTGAAAACTCTATTACTGTTTATTTTTTGAACCTATCACCTGCAGAGAGATTAAAATAATTATATTATAGAAGACAGCCAAGATGATCGTGAAGAAAAAGGCATGACATAGGTAGCGTCATGAAACGGGAGAGTCAGTCAATGTCCCTATCCATGTGCCTTCTTATTTATTTTTTTTCTTGATAAATTAAAGCGGTGTTGTTTGGAAGGGCATTGAATTTTAATTAAAGCTGTTAAGAGAGCATCCTAATTTTTTTTTTTCAGCTTGATCGGAATACCTCTAAATTTCTGAAACCGTGAACCCAAAAATGCCCTTTTCTGTGAGAATGACCCATATATCTTATATTATTTAATAGTATAAAAATTACTAAAGAGTATGTACAATAACAAATATTGAGCAAAGCAAGTAAGAGATCTGTAATTAGTTTAAGTGAGGAGTACATGTTTAGTTCTTTTGAGCTTATATCTTTTTAGTGATGTTTGGTTGTAATATCCGATTTCTCGGATAAACAAATTTTCTGAAATTGTTGTTTTTTCAAAGTATGTTTTGGTTTGATCGCAAACGTGAAGTTGGATAGGGATAAGGTTGAGATCTTGAAGAATTGTTGATATTTTTGTATACCGAGGGTTGTGCAAGTTGAGCTCCACACGGGTGAGGCATATGTAATCTGGGATCGAATAACTGTTTATTACAATATAAGTTTATTTTTAGGACTTAACTCAGATTGTTTGTGGAAGTAAGGGGACATTTTATTAATGATTTTTTTTTTTTTTTTTCCATTTTATTGTTTATGTGGTCTATATATGTTAAAGATCTGTCTAACGTTAATCCAAGGTATTTTACTGTTTTGGACGAAGGGATATTTTTCTCCTGTTTAAAATAATATATTTGTCTTTAAGAGGCCTTCTTCTTGTGAAGATGGCTTCTGATTTAACTTTTGTCACATATTATCGTTTTTCTAATAAGAATTAATTGAAGTATAGTAGATTTTATTGTTGCTGACCCTCCAGGAACTATTAAGATAATGTTAAAATTTGGTACTGATTGGTTCAGTAGTTTTCGTGGTTAGTGATAACTAAAGACCGGATTTTCGTGAATTGCAAACTTCAAATTCATTAAAACTTGGATAGAAATTCAAATCATGAAAACCACGTTATTTCTATACTAGTTTTATATTGCACGAAATTGCACGTTTTGACGTTAATGCATGAAATTGCACGTTTTAATGGTTTTCCTGCATGAAATTGCACGTTTTAAGGTTTTATTTTTGAATTTGTCTGTTATTTAAAAAAAATCAGTCAACAAAGCGGATAAAATATAAACAAACACTATACGTTTTATAAAACAAGAGGAATAAAACAAACCATTTTTTTTAAACCGGTTTTAATATTTTTTCGTAGAAGTTTTCAATTCTCGAGTCCCGCATTTTATGGGAATTTTTATGTTTTTCAACACTCCCACCCCTCCCTATACCCAGTTGCCGTGTTTGTATTTCTCAGTTCTTTATTTTCATTTTTTCTGCCACTATCAAGTGCAATTCAATATCAAACATGCCTAAAGGGAAAAGTAGTGTTTGCTCCAAATTAAAGGGATGGATAAAGCCGTACCCAGAACTAAAAACTGATGGAAAAATCATTTTTTGTATATCTTGCTGCAAAAACGTGTTGATAGAAAATCGCAAGTAGACGCCCACTGCCAAACAAGTAAGTTTTAGACTTAAATTATGAAATGGCATTTCCTGAATCCTAATCTAGAAGCTATAATTTAATTTACTACCTACATTTAATTTTAATTTTTCCTAAACAGTTAAATTGCCCAATTTATGCTGACCTTTAAATCATTTTTTGCACTTGACTACCATGCTCCCGGGCCCGAGTTCGAATCCGACTGAAGGCAGAAAATTTATTTTCTGTTATTTCGGCCGTGGATCGAATTCGAGGTCGGGAGACCCTCCTGGGGCACACCCAGCCTCCCAAAAAGTAGGTACCCTTAATTGGGGAAAAAACCTGGCGGTTGAGCGTGAATTCTGGTCAAATCACCTCCTTTCACAACCGTTGGCTTAGAAACAGTACAACCTACCTATGTACTGAACCCGAGACCCTTCATGGGTTGTAAGTGGTACAGGTTTTTTTTTTTTTTTTTTTTTAATCATTTATCTTGGTCTGTGTACCTACATTTTTTTTATTTTATTATTTTATTGTACAGGCAGTCATAAAGAGGCAGTTGAGGCCGCTAAGAAAAGAAAAAAACGTAACTCAACTTTTGATAACAGAAAGCTGTAGTGGCACCAATATGAAGAATTCTTTTAATCAGGACTTGTGTATGGCATTAGTCTCTTCAAATATTCCGCTATTCAAGCTGTCATGTCCGCAATTTACAAACTTTTTAGAAAAATATACCGGACAGAAAATACCTGACGAGAGCACACTAAGAAAAATGTCTAAATGTCTGCTATGAACAGACGTTAATGAAAATTAAAAATGAAATTTCCAAAAATTTTATTTATATTTCAGTCGATGAAACGACTGATTCGAGAGGGAAATATATTTGTGCATTAATATTTGGGATTTTGCACCCAGAAATTGAGCCGACCCCTTACTTAATTTCTTGTAAAGAATTGGAAAAAACTAATTTTGAGATGGTGTCGCGGTTTATTAACGATAGTTTGTTAAATTTTTTCGGCCTCAACGGTTATAAAGATAAGGTTTTACTTTTATTAACCGCTGCAGCTCCTTATATGCTCAAAACTGGGAACGCTCTTAAAGTGTTTTACCCAAACATGGTTCAAACAACATGTGTGGCGCATGGTCTTAATAGAGTTACCGAGAAAATACGTGAAGTTTTCCAAAATGTAAATAAATTAATAACTTATGGTAAAAAAATCTTCTTGAAAGCCCCTCAGCGAGTGGCTTTATATAGGAATGTAATGAATTGCCCCTTGCCACCGGAAGCAGTTCTTACCAGGTGGGGAACCTGAATAGACCCTGCCCTTTTTTATTCCGAAAATTTGGACAGGTATGCAAAGCTAATAGAACATTTGGAAGAAGATGCTCTTGTTATCACCAAATTAAAAAGCATTGTAAAAAACATTCAGTTAAGTCCGAATTGGCATTCATAAGGTCCCTTTTTGGCCCAATACCCGTTGAAATAAAACGTTTAGAGGCCAAAAATCTATCGTTAGATGAACAAATCAATATCGTACTAAGTGTTGAAGAGACATTCAATAAAATAAGTAATGACAAAGGAAAATTAATTTATGGAAAATTTCAAACCGTATTTGAAAAAAATCTTGAATTTAAAATTTTACAAACATTTAACAACGTTTTAAATGGCAAACGTTCAGATGTAGATGTGGCACCAAACATTTTAAGTTCCTATAAAAAATGTCCAATTACCAGTATTGATGTAGAAAGAGCTTTTTCTCTTTTAAAACATATCCTTGATGACAGAAGGTATAATTTAACAGAAAAAATTTTAGAAATGTACATTGTAGTAAATTTTAACGAAAAAAATTGGTTTCTTTATTTATTTCTTTATTTTCTTTTTGTCTTATTGAATTGTTTATATCGTCTAAATAATTGATTCTTGTCCTAGAAAATGTTCCTGTTTTCTTATTTTATTGTTTCAAAGATAGATTTAAAATATATTATTTTAAAACATAATATTATGTATCTACTTGATGGTAATCAATAGAATTTTGTATTATTTTTTGTTTTACTATGGCATATAATTATTGTGCCTAACTAAGAGTGTTTTTTATTTTAATATTTTAATACAAAATATAGTTTAAATAAAGGAAAATTATTAATTTTATTGTACTCAATATTTTACTTTAAATTATGTCTACTTGGTGCTAATAAAATATAAAAACGAATATCTTTTTATTTAGTTCACCTTTTTACACGTTTTGATTTTTTTAATTGCACGTTTTGATTTTTTTTAATGCACGTTTTGAAGTTTTTGTTGCACGTTTCAATGGTTTATAATGCACGAAAATCCGGTCTTTAGTGATAACAAACAAAAATAAGCTTTTCCTTTTATATAGTAGTGTGGATATAGATTAATATCTGTAAATCTAACTTCAGTTAATGCTCCGTAATAATTTGTTATACTTAACAACTCGTTTTTTAGAGTTTCAAGAAAAATAAATAAAATTTATCTTTTACATGTGGATTATTTATTTTGATAGTATGAATAGCTCGTTGTTATTTCTTTAAGAGAGTATATAATTAAGCTATGTATATAAAAATAAGTTAACTATACAAGGCTCAAGATAAACGTTAAAATGGAGACTGGAGGAAGGGGGAAGGCTGGGTTTAATGAGGACGCAGTAAAAGCGACCACGATGGTTTTATTAAATGCAGCTTCTAGCATAGCCCCTATTCGTATATTTATCTAAGACTCGGAAATTAAAATCTAGCTTTTTTATTAAATATAAAAGGTTAAATCAACAGTATATATTCATAGATATAAATCGTAACGTGCTGTTTTTTGTTAATTATTTTTAAACGAGAACTTTAATAACATACTTGATGAATAGTTGATTTGGGAGGGTTATGTCAATATTACAAATAAAAGGACTGTTAATAAACCAAGGAGGAACCTAAGTGTATTTTAAAACATTGTATCGTTTAAAAACGTTTTCATTTTTAATGAATAGGCTATACATATCATAAAAGAATTTTTTTTTTTTTTTTATATGCCCGCTGATGACACATATCCCAAACACGCCAATCTTAAAAATGGAAAACTGATATAAATCAACTTTTATCAAACAAATATCATTAAAATATAAATTTGTTTTTGGAACTCGAGACGCTCTCATGTGTCCCATCTTTACACCGAGTTAAATTGGCTTTCCCCTTCCTTCCTTAGAAATTACTTCCTTGGTACATTCCTCTTTCAAGTTATTAACACACATCACCCTACGTTTATGCACAATATTTCAAGTCCTCAATCCAATCATTGCATACAAGGTCCCGTCTCTCCGATCTCTACACCCCATCCTACAGAACTACTGCTTTCCAACGTTCCTTTTTTGCCCGCTCCGCTTTTCTTTGGAATTCTCTTCCTCCTTCTATACGTAATGCATCCTCCCTCGGAACTTTTAAAACACTCCTCTTCCACCACTTTTCCTTCCTCCAGTTGGATGCTATCTAATTATATAGATGCTTTAATGAATTTCACCCAAGCATATCAGATATAAAAAATTAGCCTGTTTAAACAATCTTCATATGATAATGTTTTACTACTCTATCATTGAAATTATTTTCATTTTTACTTTTCATCATCGTTTTTTTTTTTTTTTTTTTTTTTTTCTTCATTCTTTACTAGATTTAACATCAGAAATCTATTTTTAGTCAATTTATTATATAATATTTTTTATTTTACTCATGGTAAATATAGTTCATGCATGTATATTGTGTGTATGTGTTTATATATACGTATAGATTTTTTTTTCTCATTTTATTACATATTTTATTGTAAAATTGAATTTACTTTTAATTATCTTATTTTATTATCTAATTTATAATCTCTAGGCCAGATATAAGTTATGGTCTGTCATGTAACTATTATTCTTAAGGGACTTAGTCCCAGAATAATTTTTTTTTTTTATTCTATTCTATTCTATTCGAAATAATTTTTACCCTTCGTCGTAAACCTATGACTTCCTGTCATACCTGTTCACTACTGTTCCTTATCCCAAATCACTACAATCTCATGTTAAACCTTCATGAATGGTTTCAAAAACATTAAAATAAATCCTAACAAATCTTATCAAATAGCTTTTAGCCTCCGTCGTAAACCTACGACTTCTTATCCGACAGCACCCTTTAATAAGATTCCACTGATACCCGTTGAGCAGATCCAGACAAACGTTTTTTACTTGGACTCCTCATGCAACACTTAAACCAAAAGAAACTGCTCATCTTTTTCGGTTATATTTAGTAGACAAGCGTTCAAAGCTCCCAACCAATTACAAAACACTGATTTACATGACAGTAATTAAACCCAAAGAAAAATAAGCTTTAGGGCTCCTCTAAACCTTTCTCATATTAGATCATTACAAATCCTTCATAAAATTCTCGACGCACCTAATTATGTCACAAACAAACTTATCTATACAGATCTTAATGTCTTATTTGTTACAGATTTGGGTCAAACAAGAATCAGGATGAAAACATTTTAATAAGGAAAAGACTAACCTCTAGCTTGAATAACAGCCTTTTCGAGGAATGGTTATTAACAAGTTTGCTGCTATCGCGTGGTGTATGTCCTTCCGTGTCTCTACTAATGAAGATATTAACTCGAGCCAGTTACAAAGGGGGTTGTAGAGTCGACCTGCCCGCAGGCACGCTCATCAGACATAATATTTACGGCAGGTAATATTTAATTATGGCCGACTCTATTATAGCTATATCTACATCGTATGGGGTATTGCAAAACATCTCTTATCATATTACCCTCCCTTGATAAATTATATATACTAAATTTTTCAAAAATGTAAGACAAGAAATCAAACATTGGCTCCTGAGGAGATATAATAGATATCTTAAATATATCCATAGTGGAAATATATCCAACTTATGTTTTAGAAATGAAGATGTTTAGCATTCCAAAATAGTATTCTAATAAAATAATTCCAATAGAGGTGGCAATTAATTCATCAATCCTGACTGTATTGATCCTTCTATACCATCATGCGTACCTCAAGTGACTCAAGTGAATCAATTCTATATAAAACCTTCACGTCTATTCATTTTTTGTCAAAATGTTTCAAGTTAGTAAAACAAATTTTATTATTTCACAAATAATTTATTGTATTACAAGTTAGTAACTCGCAACGTTAAACATAAAAAAAAGAAACAATAGCATCAGCACTAAACAAAGAAACGCTTATAAAAGTTACATAAACTTTTACTATTAACGTATACATGGAGTTATAGTACTATGGAGAGGTCCTTCCTGTATAGACATACTGTTTTACCGTTCAGGGGGAAAATGATTTTTTTTTATTTCTTTATTAGTAACATTGGAAGACGTCAGAATCTGCTGAGAACTTGGTAAAAATAGTTCGAAAATTCGTGGATGTGAAGTGTAAATTAAAAAAGAAATAAAAAACGCAATATCTCCTGACTGGGAAAAATGATAGATCGTAGTTATGTCTATCTACATATAATCTGATTTTTCCAATTAAAATTTTAGAATTCAAAGGATCAAATTACTTAAATTAATAATTTAATTCAATTAGCAATCAATGATTATTTGAAATAAAAAGTATATGGAAAAATTATAGCTTAAAAAAACTAGAAAAACACGTTTTTATATCAAACCTAACTAAAAAGCTAATTGTGCTGTATAATACAGCAGTCAGACCTTTTAATTTTTAGTGTTCAAGATTCGAAGCTAATTTCCCTGTACTATATGTTTGCAATATATGTTAGGTTTTTTGACTTGTTTCAGAGTAGCAATGGGCAAATTTTTACTTTAAAAACTCCCAATTCATTTTGTGGCTACTTTAGAGAACAATTTAATAAACTTCAGTTTTGTAAATATAACATTTTTCGATTGAAAGAATTTTTCTGTTTTTTCCTCCATGTTTGGGTTTTTTTGACCTTGGAAGTAGTTTTTTTTGAATTTTATTCTAGACTAATATACAAATATAAAACTACTGAGAATATTTGACTACAAGTGAGAATATTTGAACAAAGTTGCAATTATTATATTGCCATTGGTCCTTGAAACGTGTGCAAATTTTCAAGTTAACCGGATTGCTGGAAATTAGTAAAAATTACGATGAAAGATTCCATTACATACAGGTGAAGTTGATAAAAGTTTATTAAAAATGGCGGTTTCAAAAGTGACTTTTTTCATTTAAAACAAAATAGCTCCTAAACGATAGGTACTAGGAACTAATGATATAAAAAAAAAAAAAAAAAAAAAAAAAAAAAAAAAAAAAAAAAAAAAAAAAAAAAAAAAAAAAAAAAAAAAATTATCCATTACATTTGTGATCAGGGAACTGTTTGCAAATTGTCGATCGGAGTATCACCAACAGAGCAAGAGCTCTGTGAACGAGCGTTTAAAAAAGAAACCCAACACTAAAAATATGTAGGCAAAGCGTGACTTTTTTCATTCAAACCATCATAGGCTCCTTAACGGTAGGTTCCAGCGACAAGTATTACATAAAAAAAAAAATGTTCCTTATTAAATTTCTGATATGGATTTTCAAATTTTCAATCCGAGCATTCCCAACAGAGCTAGAGCGTGTTATAATGAATGCCAAAAAAAAAAAAAAAAAAAAAAAAAAACTTACTCAAAAAATGTATAGATCCCCGTCAAATGACAAATCTATATCAAACATCAATTATTAATTTTATTTCCGAATACGATCACAGCTAGTAGTGGACAAGAAACATTAATCTTCCATGTGAAAAAAAAAATATAATGTATAAAACAAACTATAAAGTTTAATTAAATTTATAGATATTTGAAAAAATACTATAAAGTTATTAATTAAAGGAGACTTTTGAAATATTAACATAATGCCAGGGCGAACTTTGAAACTTTTAAGTATTGCTATCATTGGAGTTAGTGTACTTAGAAACTCTTATTGGCGAGGGCTCGGCTCCAAGGCAATTTAACCAATGAGGGAACAACAAGGCTGAAAATTAAGGCGAGGGGATAATTAACCCCCTCAAACCCCTCCCTTCCCCCTTCAGGAACTTATTTCCTCCGAGAATTACTCCTCTTGGAGGTAATAAGTGAAAAAATGGTTTGAAATATCTTTCTATGTGAATAAAATGTTACACAAAACAAGTATAGCCCCCCAGCTAAAAAACGTGACCGTGTCTAAAACTGTCAAAAGATATATCTAAGAACTTGGCATCTATGGATCTTGGTAAGATTTGACAGTTTGGTAAGAACTATCTATCTATCTAATTCGGCACTACAACCCGCTAAGGAGTCATGGCCTCCGCCAACAGCAACCGCCATGCGTTTCTGTCTTGTGCTGCCACCATCCAGTTTCTCACGCCGTCCCCTGGCCTCCCTGTCCACACAGTCTCTCCATCTTAACTTGGGTCTTCCAATGGGTCGGCTTCCATGCAGGATCTCCGTAAGAACTTTTCTCGGGATCTTATCCTCTGTCATCCTTGCAACATGACCCGCCCATCTAAGTCGCCCTACTTTAATGAATTTAACGACATCCGACTCATTATACCTGTCGTAAACTTCTTTATTCTTTCGGCGCCGCCATTCCCCATCAACAAGAACTGAGCCATAAATTTTTCTGAGTATTTTTCTTTCGAATATAAGGAGAGCCAGCTCCTCTGCTTTTGTCTCAGGTCTCAGACCCGTATGTCAGAACAGGTTGGTAAGAACTAATATTTCAAAATAAAAATAAAAATTTCATTTTTTACAGTTGCGTCATAGTTCCACAGGATGAGCGATATTACAACACTGCCAGAACAAGCATTAGTCAAACATTATTTTAAACATTTACACCTATCCCGTCACCTTCTTCCCCAGTCAATTCGTAAGCTTTTAGTCTCCTTTCTATTTCTGGAACACTTTCAATAACTATTTGCACAAGTTAGATACCAATCAAAATATTTTTTTCTCACTCTGAATACAACATATAGGTTCTTCTATTGTATATAATCTACCTTGATTATATGGTCCCACGTAAACCTCGGGAGAAGAACTAATTAATTAATTATTCTAAAATTATTTATAATTTGTCAGGGAAGTAGGTCCTGATTGGCTTCCCTTTAGATTAATGCTGATTCGGACGCGACAGAGCGGAAATGGAGAAATCCAGTTTAAACTATGGAGATAGAATTACACATCTTCCTATATAGTCTCTGACGTTGTTATAGGTTATTTTACTTATTTGTTTTCTGTTTAAATTGATGTGTATTTTATTATCTTTGTATATATATATCGTTGGCTTATATTTGTATTGCTTTTGAATAATGTGGAGAAGCACCATGGTGTTGGAAAATCATATTTTGCCGAACTTCAGGTGAAATAACGTGATGAAGTTGTGGTAGGATATTTTGTAACAAATTTTAGTAATTCTCATCATTCAATCTGTTGGGCATTAGATCGGCAACCAACGGTACTCCACATGGAACGGTAGAAATACCTTCCCCTGTAAAAACACTCATCTGCCCATAAAATTCACCTCAAAAAGTAGTTTTCTGCAACACAATCATTCAGAAGCTAACGGAAAAATTGAGGTCTATGTTCATTTTCATTGGATTTCAAACATTACATTGAAAATCTAATAAAATAAATCCTAAATTATAGTAATAAATAAATAAATGTAATAACATAAGATCCTCTGATCTTGTGTCGCTTTATTGACAGTTTTCCTTTATTTTCTATTAAACAATATTTTTTTTCTTTGCTTTTTATTCCAATGAAGAGTTTATTATGTTTAAAGTGCACATTTCCATTAAGGGATTGTCATAATGTTTTATTTACACAAGTAACTGATTTAAATGCCAAATGAGAACACCATGTTTTTTCGGTTTCAAAAGGAAATTTCTCCATGAAATTGAATCAAAATCAATACGTTTAACATATCATTCAAAAACTAATTAAATTTGCAAGTTTTTGTGAAATTTGTCGTTTTGTGGATAGTTTTTTTGAAAAACGGTGAGCGTTGAAGGAAATACGACATTGTGACTTCCCCAAATAAAGTGAAGATCAAGCTGTTTTTTAGATACCAAGTTTGTAAAATTCAAGGTTACAAGTATTCAGCTATTATAGAAAATTTAATACTAAATTCGAAAATGTGGTCAAAATTTGAAAAACAGATATTACAGCTTTTATGGAAAAAAACGTGGTCTCCTCAAAAAAGTCTTTGATTTATTGTACTCCTGCAACGGATTGGAATAGAAAGGTAAGGTCTGTGGCATTTTGTTACATTTTTGATCTAGTTTTACCCAATTTTTTTTTTACACTAAGAGATAGTCACCCTGTATAGTCTCTAAAGTTGTTATAGGTTATTTTACTTATTTGTTTTCTGTTTAAATTGATGTGTATTTTATTGTCTTTGTATATATATATATATATATATTAACATACCACTCTTCAAACCTAGACGATGTTAACCTTTGGATAAGAATACAATTACTAAGAGGTTATCTTTTGAGCATCTTAGGAAAAAAACAAACAAAAAAACGCGCCTCCAAGCTGAAACCAAATACTGTAGGATCTTGATAATCCGAAAGAATTGTTGACAAGGGATCCGTCCTACTAAGCATTTAGTTATTTAAGTGAACGTAAAATAAAATGAACATTGCAAAGAGAGTTTTGCATTTATTTAATTACATTTAAAATGGTTGTTTACAAAAAACATAATAACATAATATGGAGATGATTCTGAATACTTAAACAGAGAATAACTTATTTCTGTTGGCCAAAGTCCGTTATTTTGCATTGAATTGTATTCCGCAAATGGGATTCAAAGCCACGTTTTCTCATAGGACGGAGCAGCATAGCGTATGAATGATTTTCATACACAATTGCGCTTAACGGTTATTGGAATGGTTTAATTGCATCGGTATTGCTTGGAAGTTTTTCCCTGTAATTTTACCATGACGTTATACGTTCTGTACGCGCATACAGTAATGACTGTGTGTATTACGAAGGTTTTAATCTAAATCATTGCTTATGATGTCGTCGACAGTGGATCTTACTAATCTCTTATCGCATAGCAATCACCGAATAAATCATACATTTTCCTATTAAGTCAAGGATTTCATACATGTCCTTCAATGTGGCACTTTTTTACGTGAAGCCATAATAATAGAACACTTGTAAACGTTGTATAAATAATTATACAGAAAATTTTATAGATACAAGAAAAGCATTCTTATTATAGTGAAAAAATATTTTTATTTAATCATAATTATTTCTAATCATCCCTATTTAATTAGTCTGTTGGTAAACCTCAAGGTAGTGCCTGAGCTCTGAACCTATATATGGTCTTTATAGCTGACATCTCTAGGCAACCTAGCACCATTCATAGATGGAATTTTTATGTTAATTTTCAAGCACGTTTAACTTTTAATACTGCGATGATTTAATAACTATAACCTATGCTTTTTATAAAGAATATTAGGAAATCAAGAAAAGAAGACCTACCGCTGAACTCCACGCTACAGAATGACTCATTTCATCTTAATGAGTTCTTTGAGGTAGGGTATAAAATTCTCTGGTTGCTGGTATATGTTTATTATAGGCATGAATAAAGTTGTAAACGTATGAATTTACCGGGTTTTTTTTTCATACAGAATAAATAATAAAATAAATATATTTGTTATATATTGAAAGTTGAGACTATTCGAGATAATCAGCTGAAACAACTTTTTAGTTCCAGTATTTTAAGTCTAATTTATTGGTTCAATGTCAGCCTTTTATCTAAGATGAAACAAAGATATTTCAGTTTTAGATCTGGGTAATGGGATTTTATTATATACGACTGAAATATAGCAAACACGTGCTTTATATTAAACTCATACCTTTTAAATTAATAATAGGAAACATTTCCGCTGTTATGCAGCGTGACGACTCCTCATAGCTTTAACAAAAAAGCCCACAACCCTTCTCAGAAATAGACAGCAGTTGGGCCATATTAAAAAGATATATTAAAGTTTTTGTATCATTCCCTTACTTTAAAATATCCTGGGTAACCACTTAGGTTACACAGGAATTGACAATATTATCAACCGTCCTAGGTTAACTTCCAAGAAATCAGTAGGTGTGATGGTTATATAAAGGGCAGGAAAAATATACTCGAGACTTGTCTCCTATTTCTGTCTCCGCTGATACCATCATGTAACAGTATAAAAATAAAAATAAGTTACAAAATATAAATTGAGGAATTTACTTTTATCGACAGTTCAATTAAGAGACGAAATAAAATCTTTATGTTTTAAAAATAGGTAAAAGCTTGTTTCTTTTTATTAAATTTCTATTGATAATATAAGTAATGTTTTTATTTTTTTTCCCCTGAAGTTTATGAATAGTTATATTCAATTCCATCAAACATAAAATTCCTTAACCATTAAGTATGTACTATTGATTGAACCAAAATCCGAAATATTACTTTTTCTTTTTTGTTAAACTAATTGTTTTTCTTCTCTTTATCCAAAGATAGAATATTGGTTTATAAGAGTAAACACACTTAAAAAAAAAAAAAAAAAAAAAAAAAAAAATTAGCGACGGTCTGAATTTAATAAAAGAATTTTTTTTTCTGAATTTCCATCACCTTGAAACATTAGGCGCCATCTCCATGCCATAGCATGTCTTATAAAGTCTTAAAAAGTATAAGTCTAGATTGTGTTGTTTTTTTTTTAAATCACTTAAGCTATAAAACTTAGTAATGATCCCTACTTCTAATTGTGTTTATTTTTCAATTCTTGTGTGAATATACTCGTATATCGCTTTTAGTTCACTTATAATTTACTTAATTTTAATTATCCTGACCACATGCTTACTTATATGAGAAGAAACCTAATATTCCTGACTGACGTCCAAATCAATGTAAATTGAGTATCGGGGTTCACTATGTTAATTACTTAATTATTTTTATTAATATGTTATTTTACAATATTCATTGATTGTTAGATAAGTAGTTCCCCACTGGAATCCCTTTTTTGATTAATGCTGACCCAAACTTGACAGAGCCGGACTCAACATCGCATAAGGGGGAGAATAAAATGTATATGCGTCAATTTTCATTCAGACTATTGGGTTGGTGCACAAATAGTGGAGGTTTTTATATGTGACAACATAATTATAATGTTTTTTCGTTTATAATGTTGAATGGTCAAAATTAACAATGTCCCGAGTAGCTTTGCGAGGGTTTTCTTCTACCAAAGCCCTCAGATGGTCGTGATCAACAACAGAAGGCCTACGCTACCTTCCTTGTCTTTGAGATCAAAATCTCCAAGAAAACTTTTTCGAAACCATCGCTGCATTTGACATTCATTGATGATTACCACGCACTAAACAACATTGATTTTACGCCCGGTTTGGGCAGCAATTCAACCAAGTTTGAGCTCATAATAATAAATTTGACGAAAATCTTGTTTTGACTCGGTAAATTTCAGAATTTCTTACTCGTTAAAGGTATTACAATGCAAAGGGTCAAAACATCGAAGATATATAAGGAATTAAAAGTTAAAAAAGGAGTTTTTGGAAGATATAACAGAAAAATTTATCGATACTTTAAAAAATATTTCAAAACCGCTATACAGACAAATATCACCCTCAGGAGAGCCAAAACGGTGGTAAAAATCATTTTAAACATAAAATTATAGATTTAAGCTAGTTTAGTGAGTAAGGCGTATACACTTAAAAAAAAAGTGATGGGGTTCTCCTAATTAATAGTTAAACTATATTAATTGAAAATAAAATTATGTTAAACAAACTATGACTCCTTAAAATGCTAGAAAGCAGTGAGAGGAGAATGTGCAAAACTTTGTATAAGATTAAGATAAGAAGAAAAAGGGGCTATGAAAAAAAAAATTTCTTCCCTCCCAACTTGGGAACTGTTTTAGATGAACACGGAGAACGATTTCATCAAGACATAGCCCAAATGGAAAAAAAGGTAAAGCGGTAAATTCAATGAGAAGATGCTTGCCGACTACTGTTGGACACTACAACGAGAGACACGGGATGTAGAGTACAAAAGGAAAAAATATACACATTAACTAGGTTTAGTATTAAATATTATTATTTTATATATTACTGTTTTTCACAAAAATAAAGTGCTATAAAAATATATGAAAAAAAGTGCTATTTAAGTTTTTTTTTTTTTAAATAACCTCCAATGTCTAAAAAATGGTGATTGATAGATTTTTTTGCTATTGATTCGAATTCAGCACCTTGCAAATATAAAATTCCCAAAAAATGTTCATGGGAGTGAAAAAAACAAAAAAACAAAACGAAAAATACGCTATTTCAGATTTTTTAATAATAACGTATACTTTCTCAAAAATGATGCTAGACTGATTTTTTTTGCCTTCAGATTCAGCACACAGGAAAATATAAAAATCAGGAACAATTTTCTCAAGGAAGCGAATTATTATTATTATTTTTTTTTTTGCAGTACTCTGTAATCATTGTTACAAAATTAAATGAGTGTTCTAAATGAATTCAAAAATGCTATAGGAACTGAATGTGTGCCTGGAAGAAGGGCCTATGTCACGGGTTCCCAATTTTTCAAGAGCCTCAAAGAACTACAATGTCAGCTTTAGTGACATAAACCCGATTCTACTGGACTCTAAGTTCTTGCTTTACTACTAAAAACCATGGCTTCACGCACACCTCATGAAATAGGCCTTTACTTCACGAAAAACTTGGTTTCGAGAAAATTGTGACATAGGCCCTTCTTTCGGACACACATTCATAAATCATTTATTTGTTAGCTACGCGGTGTACAAAAGTAATCATTATTGAAGTATATCGTATATTGAAGAATGTCCAATATTACCTAGCTAACACTAGCCTACACTACTCTAATTAAGTAGCAAAGAGTTGATGGCACTCACCTAGAGAGAGGTAGAGCTGGGTGGCGGGCTCGTAGAGGTCCCAATTGAATCCTTTGTGCCTTGTTTTCTCTTTGACGTGGCCGCCCTCCAGTCGTCTTGGTTCGTTGGGGTCCCTGCATCACAGGTTTCATTAAATAGGATTTTCCTTTATCCTCATTGATGAGGTTAGGATTGATGGACTTACAATATAATTAACTTTAAAAGGGAGCATACAAATCAGATTAGCTTTAGTTGATATTTATTTGTACAGGAATATGAAGTTCTAAATAAAACCTTATGCATTGATTTTATAATACACTTATTCTAATTATAGACAAATCTATATTCGGTACCTATATCATATACATAATCCACTTCTGTTATCTTTACCAAAACCTTTATTTCGATTGTGTCCAACTCTCGATTTATATCGATATTTTAGTGTCTTCTTATGGAGCGTTAAGGTTAGCCTTCTTTATTGATTGATACCTAAGTGACAACGACTTTGCTTCAGCCAAGACCCGAGACCGGAGACCCACAACCATTTAGAACCAATCAGGACTTGGGTCAGTGATGTGACCCTCAAAGACATCAATCTTATAAGGGGACGTTTGGAATTGTAACTAACAGATTTGAATGCCGATTTATGTGTGGGTAATAGGGACCTATGGTAGTGCAAAACTAGAGTTATAGCCGCCAATGAGCATTAGGAGCCGAGAAAAAAAATTAAAATATGAAAATCACGTTTTATTTTTTTCTCAGTTCTCAGTCAAGATAGAGGAATGATTTTTTTCACGTGCGACTATGTATGCTATTTGATATAAAAATACTTCCGTTGTGCTCAAGACACCACCCGGCTTTAGGGTGCTCAAAAATGACAAAATTCCAAGGAAATCCGCTGTAAATCAGTGGAAATTTTTTTTCATTAGCAACTGACCTCAAATCTCGATATAACGCACCATAAAACCCTTATATGTGAAATTTTATCAAAATAAAAAAATATGGATTTTTACCCCTTTCGAGGAGGTTAAAATTTTGAAGTTGAGATTTCATCAACAATTTCTAACGGCCATAACAACTGCTGCGTTCAACCGATTACAATTGTAATAGCATACATTCTGCTTTTTATCCCTGTATATAACATTGGGATTACTCCAGATTTTAGTGAACAAAAACTTATGTGAATGAAAAAATCCGAGGTCAGCTATAACTTGAGATATCTCAATAAGGGGAAATCCTGCGACCTCCGGATTTAGGTTAAACTTTGAAGTTTTACGGCTTCTAGATGACCTTAAAATTTGGTTTTAATCGGTGGCGAAATGTGTGAGATAGCGTAAATTATTTACATTTTTTTAGAAATTGACAGCATCTTGCCTTATAAAATCATACAGAATTTTAAAGGTAAAAAAAATGCATTTTGGATTTTAACAAAATTTAGTTTCTACATGTTTGTTGAAATAAGGAATCTAAAAATAATATCAGTTTTTAGTTTGAAAATTTTCCTCACCCATATTTTTATTTCAAATTGCATTGAAACCCTAAGATTGATGAATAATCTAAAATTAATATCAGGTTTTGGTTAAAAAAAAACTCTCATCTATATTTTTTAAAAATGGTGTTATTTGAAATTTATTGTATAAAAATTAAAGTAATAATAGAAATAGATCTTTTTAAAACGTCTTATTTATATAATACACGTGAGGAAAATTTTCAAACTAAAAACTGATATTATATAAATATATTGCATAATCCCTTGAATATTTTTTTTTTTCATTTTTTACGTTTTCTTTCTGAAATGAAAATATTCTTTGTATATCGGTGGTTCTCGGAAAGAAGTCAATATGGTATAATTACCATGAACAGAGTTATCTTTGAATACAAAGCTCGATTTTAAATATCTGGGTTGTGAAAAATTGGTTGTCATCCTTTGACGGGCGTGATTGGTAGAGCGTATTTTTCGAGTAATTCGTGGGTTTTGGAAAACTAACTCAAATTTGAGATCCCAAATAAAGTGCAAAATATGAATTATCAACTTCTTTACGACAGCCATGGACCTTAAACGATATATAACTTTTTTGGAGGTCATTATAGATAAGCTTACTTACGTCATATGAGAAGCATTGCGGATATTATGAAGGATTTTCGATTATTAGGATTTTATATGAGAAGGATTGGATGGTTAACATCCCAGCTATTTATGGGTAACTACAACTTCTCAGTGTTAAACCGCTACAATATTATTCAATAAAAATAGTTTAAAAAAAAAAGCAAACAAAAACCGACTTCAAGATTAAACCTACAAGCACAAACTTTAACTAAAAAGTAAGCTAAATTATCGATACTTATACACCTATTCAAAATTTATGATCAGCTATATTTTGAGTCTGTGCCAGCCAAGAAGTGCAATTTAATCCTGCCTTTGTAAGAGATTTTCGAATGACACGATACAGCGGTGTGGCATTGATGAAATAGTGGGGAATCTTTACAATTGCTGTTTTTTTCTAAAAATTATTTTTATCATTATTATTATTTTAATTTTAGTTATTTTTAACTTTTTAGTGGTAAGTGAGTGTATTTTTATTTATACGGTCAACTCTCGATAAGTCGATCTTCGAGAGATCCTGAAAAATAGTTTAACTTATCTACAGTTAGACTTATTGCACAACTTATCGAAGTTATCATTCGATTTATCTCTATGTAAATGGGAAAAATGAACACTAAATTGGAGTTGAAATCATTACGTATATTTTCACTAATATGTATGTGTATTTTGTTTGTACATACATATAAAGTCAATTGAAACAGAACATTAAGCACCCAAAAACCACTTAATCATACAACTTTCTAAATCACTAAACTGCGCTTTTTTTTCTGGCGGTACCTAAAAGTAGATTTACCGTCTTCCACCTGTGAAGATCTTTTTTCTTTATTCTTCAGGATTGTTGAAGAGAACTGCGCGGAATTCCAAATTCACTAGCAATAACCGTCCAACTTCTTTCTCCTTTCTCCATTTCGCGAATCAGTTTTAACTTTTCGTTAATTGAAAGAATTTTTAATTTTCGCGGAGCCATTGTAAAACCACTCGAATGAATAACCAATAAGTTACAGGTGTACCTATGAAATGAAGAGGTAAACAATGAGAGAAACCAGGAAAACAAATTATCCATGAAATTCTCTGACTTTGAGTTCGAGGTATATATGTGATGGCTTGCAATAGTTCGATTAATAGAAGTGGAAGTTCTAGAACTCCTCTCTATTTATACGTATTTAATTCGATTTATTTACCCAATTTCACGTTTTTTGCCTGAAAGCTTAAACTTTACGTATAATGTACTTGCCATAGATCGATCTTGTTCGACTTATTTAAGGATTCGGCATATCGGGGTTCGACACATCGAGAGCTGACTGTATATGTAAATTATATTTGTTATTAATTTAGATTTAGTCACCATGAAGAAATATGTTTATAGTGGAAGGTTATATTACAGTGATTTCTTATTGATGGTTTTTTTTTTCTTAAAAAGAGTTGAGTTGATTTAAATAAAATTATAATGGGACCACCTATCAACTATCATCTACCGATAAAAAAAGAAAAGAATCATCAAAATCGATTCATAATTGACGGATTAATGGCGTAAGATACATAAAAAATAATAATAAAAAATACAGTCGAATGGAGAACTTCCTCTGTTTGAAGCCGGTTGAAAATTAGGAAACTAAAATAACGTAACGGAAATACAATAAAATACAATAACGGAAACACGATATAAAAAAATATGTTTGAAATACATTCTATTAAATAAAAAACAAAAAAAAACAATAGTAATTCACATTTCATTCATAATGTATTTAGAATATATCAAACATCTAAAATGCAAGGAGTGCAATTAAAAAAACTATTCATAGTAGATTTTTATTGGGATCTTAGACATTAAGCTGTGTATTAAGGTATGCATTATGGTATGTATTATGTATTAAGGTATGCATAAGGTAAATTAGGCTAAGGCAATTGATACTTCTAGTTAAGTTGCAACAACTAGTAGTGAAAGGAAATATTCACTTTGTTAATAAATAGGGAAGTGTCGATTCTCGATTCTACCGATTCCTAAGAAATAAACTCAAAACATAGGAATTGTTCGATACCAGTAGCTTTGACGATAGCTTTGTGATAGATAATTATTTCATTATTATGCACTGAATCAACACGCTTACGAAAAAGCTGTTAAAAAATCTATTTTTAATTTTTAATAGCAGACCGATTATTCATCGTACTGCTTCGTTATTCAAGGGGAATTTTTACTACCCCATATATAAGATTAAAAACACTAAAATGATTAAAAACTCAAATAAAACTTTGTAAAATTAATAATTGTTTTGTAGATTCCCTGGACTGTAAGTTATCTCATATATTATCTCTTGAACATAATACATTTCATTTTCCGTTAACTAATTTATTTCATAAGTAATTTTTTTTTTTCAATATATCTAGTTGGTTATTTTTATTGGATTATGCTTTGTAACAGTAATTAAATTTTTAGCCGATGTATTTGTACCGAGATTGGCATTTTTCAGTAAAAAGCATTTTTTCAGTAAAAGCCTAAAAGCCATACTTCCAGGAGTGATCTTCGACCTGACAGGTACCTCACATCCTTTGACATCTTCTCATCTATGGCGAGAGTCTATGTTCCAAAGCGGTGATCGCCTTGTTAACAGACCGCTGGGCAAAGCTATGCTAATAGCCCATTGTCTGACACACATTCGGAGTCACCTTTGATCAATACCTAACCTACAAGAACCTTAAATCAATTCAGAATCTTCAGAAAATACAACTTAATCCTAAAGCAGGTCTATTATACTCCGTTGCTTAGGCAACTACTGCTTTTATTTGAGCCCTCATCAAATTGTTTTAAAAGCTTCATGTTGTTCTTCGTCCGTAACTTATTTCTTTTTCTTACTTCGAGCTAGGGTGGTTTTTTTCACTCTCGATGGCAACATCCCCTCAGTATTGTCCTATCCCGATTATTAATAACTAGTAGTGAGTCGATACCAAAATTTTTCTATTATCGATATCTCTGAATCTCTAATACTTAAAAACAAATTGCTCATTAAAAAAAAAGAAAATTATAGGAGAGCAAAAAAAAAAAAAAAAAAAAAAAAAAAAATTGACCTGTTATTAGAAAGTAAATATATTTTTTTTTATTATCAGGGAGAAGAATCTACGTATAATAATTACATAATTAGTTATAACTAAACTTGAGGTCGGTTCCTAGGAATCGAAAAATTTTCGATACAGACTCTTTTTCCGAGAGTCGACACATCCCTATTAATAACTAAAAATTCTTCCTGCATTATTCTTTCTCCGACTATCTCCTGCATAGAAATACCCAGCTTTTCTACAAGTATACCTCCTCCCATAATACTGTATCCTTTGAAAAACCAATTGCAATTTGTCAAATCATTTTGAATTTAATTTGATTTCAAACATCATTAGAATGGGCGAGATCAAAAAGGAAAATACTGCAGTTTCAGGCCAAATTAAACTGAGGTAGCCATTCTGTAGCTTTCACTTAGATGCTTAATTTAAAGAAGGATAATATTCGATTCTGTACTTCACAATTAAAGGTTGAAATTCGTAGTGAAAAAGAAAACATTCTCGGAATACTTCATAATAAATATGTACGTTCCCATCCGTGGACAGTTATGTCCTTGCGATCTGAATTTCAGGGTGATTGAAAAAGTTGTCCGACACATTGATCGCATTTACGGCCCGGAACAATATGATGAAATTATCCGTGGAGCCAAAAACGTTGACCCTTTCTTTGAAGTTCACCAAGTTAAAAATAAAAGATTTGGTGCCCTACCTATGTTAAAAAAAACTTGCAAGAGTATAACTCAATGTTTAAGGAATCTTTTAGAATAATCAAATACAATCATTTGACTTCAAAAATGGAACAACCAGGTAACATTGAAGCAAAAGAGTTCATTAATGGTATTGCCAGTGAAACCTTTAACGTGCATAAGACGGAAGAGTGCCAATTAAATCAGCCAAACTTACAGATATTGCCATAATAATGCAATATATTCCAGACCAATACGAACAGTTTTACCGAAATATTTTGACTTGGCCAACAGGAAGTGCTATGGAAGATGACTGAGACTAGCCTAGTTCAAATTTTACGAATAAACATGTTTGTTTCTAAAACTGTAGTATTTTGAACCCAATTAGGTCACCCAAATATTTCACTAACTTTTAAACTAAGGCAGCTGCCAAATAATGTTCATAAATAGTAATACACATTATCATATGATACCTAATGTAGTTAAGACCAAATGCCTAATAATATGTTTTTCGGTATTTCAAACAGTTTCGGAGCAAAACAGTTTTTTTGTTGTATTCAAAATCCAGCTCGTTGGAATTTTTTCCTTTTTGATGTCACCCATTCATTTATTTTCCTTCCTCGTAGGCTATTAATCCTTCACAATTATGGGAATAGTTAGTACACATTTAAATATTTAATTTTTTTCTGAAAACTCTTTAGAAACATGAAGAGAACGTATCAAAATAGGTTGAACGAATATTTAATGATTATCAGGCCGAAGTAATTACGATCGGGTTCAAACAAATATATAAATCAATAAATCATTAAAATATATCAGAGGAACAAATAATGAGCTTTCAATAGTGAAAAAAAAAACATTTAAATGCGTACAAACTATTCCCATAATTGTGGAGGATCGATAGCCTACGAGTAGGGAAAATAGGTTTTAGTTCACTGAAATCTAGAGTACTGTTATCTACATAGCAGAATGTTCGTTGATTCTAGTGATAACATTGCTATTTTAATCGGTCGAATACAGCTAATGTTATGGCCGTTAGAAGTTGTTGATAAAATATCATCTTCAAAAAGGTTAACCTCTTCGAAAATGTTAAAAAAGTTTTGTTTTTTTTAAATTAGTTCGATAAAATTTTACATTTAAGGTTTTTTTGGAGCGTTAAATCGAGATTTGAGGTCTGTTTTCCATGGGAAACCAGACCTCAAATTCCATATTGGAATTTTGTAAATTTTTAGCTATAGCTCAAGTTTTGCACTATTTTAGGCCCCTACTACCCACACAAAAATTAGCATTAAAATCTGTGAGTTACAAATCAAAACGCCTCCTTGTTAGATTGAATATTTTCAATTAAGTTCATCATGAATATTTTAAAATGTTAAATCGTAAATAAAATTAATTTAATTATAAGTACTTACGTATAAACTAAAAATGTATAATTTCAATGAAATCCTTGATAAAACTGAATTTGTTTTTGTTATGTTATACTTTCTACTGGAATATTCTTTGATTTGTTTCACTTTATATCAAATGAATAATTATTTATAAGAATTGGAATAGTTTTTTGTTTTTATTATTAAAATAAGGCTTATGCAACTGGAGAAAAATACCAATTAAATGATTGAAAGTGAGGCAAGTTCATTTAGTTACAATGAAAATCTTACTGTTTTTAGTCAGCACTGTAAACAGATACACAAAATTACATTATCTGGTACCTCAAAATATTAAAAATATATCTATCAATATTTTAAAATTTATTGAAATGAAAATTTTTTTAAATATCTCTCAATAACAAAAAATGGACTTGCCCCGTTTTTAAAATAAATTACTCATATAATATCTTATATCCTATTAAACATGGGATTTGCCCCCCCCTCCAATTGTGTAGTTATTCGTTTTTTTTCCTATCAGCCGAATGGCACAGATTTCGGTTTCAGCCGGACCAGAGAAGAAGGGTTTTACTTTTTAATACATAAATTCATTCATATAAATAAATTAAATATTAAAAAAATAATAATTTTTGCTAATCTCCACGCAGAATTTGTTTTGTTAAAGTTTTTGAATTTATTTTTGTTTAACATACTATCGTCGTAGTGGGTCCTTTTCAGAAGAGACTGGCTCAACACAGACGTGTCGGAAGAGCCGGGTAAAGAATAACATAAAGCTGTTAAACGGATCGCCATTGTACTGGATCATTTACTGGAATTCTCCAGGGCCTGGAAGTTGCCCGCCGACTACAGAGCTGGTTTAATTTTCACCTGGATAAACAGAGTCCCTAGCGTCCTCAAGTCTCCAGCTAATCCAGTAATTTTCCACGTGTTCTCTCACCTTTACCCACACGTAGCATAGGAAGCTGATGTTTTTGACCGTAGGTATAATATTATATTCTACAGTAAGAACATAACATATATATTCCAAACAAATTAACATATTCGTCCGATAAATTAATGAGTGTTATATAGTTGGATAGTATATAATACTTTCAATTGACAAGTTTTTTAATTCATTGGTCATTAGTGTCGTGCGAAAAAAAAAATGAGAATCTAAGAATCCCTGATACGGGGAAAAGTGGCGAAATCAGGTAAAAGAAATAGTGTAAACATTTCAATATGATATGTTATCTTGAGGTCGCACAAATAGTTTTATGTTAAAAAAATATATATAGTGGAACGTACTGTTGGGACGGGTTCATAAGAACTGTAATAAACTCCAGAAAGCAACTTCCACGATATGACGCGAATAAGTAATTTCTCAATATCGACGCTACCTCAGGAGGATGATCTAAATGGGCAAAAATTGTATTGCATATACATTTCAGTCTCAAAATTTTACACAGTAACTTTAACCAAATTTTGCCACTATTTCCGGGTCAGGGTTTAACAGATCCTCAATTTTTTAATTTTGCTTTTATTTTTTTTTTTTAAATAGAAACATTCAAGTGAAATAGGCCTCTCATTCAGACAATATTAGGGTTTATTCTATTTTAACAACTAACACTCACAATACTCTTTACTTCAGTGTTTCTATAGATTTCAATCCAATAGAAAATTTATGGTGTCATCGTTAGACATAAAATAGTACCAAAAGATATTAATATAAAACGAAACCGATCATCATTTTTGTTTGTAATGTTTAACTTAAAACTTGAGCTGATCACCAGATCATTATAAAATCGTTTACATATACATCAAATTATTTTTATTTGTTGCCTTCAGATTTTGACCCCTGGTCACCTGGTGAAACTGATATTTAACAACACAACTCCTTTACTAAATATTAGTATTTTTTTTTTTTTTAAATTCACTATTAGCCACTCTGTGCCGCTCAGCTACGGCAGTCATCGCTAATTAACCGACTTTAAAAAGGTGGAGGTTCTCTTTATTTTTTGTTAATTTTTTTTTTGTATGATTGTTTCATCTAGTTCAGTCATACTTCAGAGGTGGTCGCATTATTTTTTTTTATAGAAATCAGCGCTTTTTAAGAAAGGAATTAAAACCAAACTTCAAGATTAGATCAACATGTACAAACTTGAAAAAAAAAACAACACTCACCACTAAAAATAGAAAATAAAAATTTTACAAATTTCAACTACAAAGTAAAAAAAAATATTTTAATTACTTCAAAACAAAAAGTAGTGAGGAAGGATCAACGAAATCATCGATACTTATATACATATTCACAATTTATGATCAGATATTTTTGGAATAGGTACCAACCTAAACAAATAGAAATTCAAAGAAACTTGATAATTGTATAGAAGTGTAGATAGTGTGTAGCAAAGCCAGGATTAAACTGACCTTCCTGGTTGGCATCGACTCCAAACATAACTGATCATAAATTGTGATTATTTATGATCAACAATGCTCATTGTGTGATGCAATTATTATTATTATTGTTTATTTATTTATTTATTTTTTTTTTTATTATTATTTTGTTTCGGCCTGCTGTGGACCACGTTATTTCAATTGCTTGCTTGCGTCCTTGAGTTGTAATTCTTCCCCAGTACTCTCGCAGTCTCATCCTGTGAGCCTCCTCTCTTTCATCAATCCACTTCTTGCCTGTTTTCAGCTTTAGTCATTTGCCCTCGAAGTTTTTTCTAGATGAGGAGATCGTTCCTGGATTCGAGCATAATTTCTATTTCTTGAAGGTTTTTTTCAACTTCGGTGAACCAGGGTCCCTTGGTTTTCTTGTCAAGAAAGTAGGAAAAGCTCTTGTTGGTCTGCCTCTGTGAGCTCATGTGCGTTACATGGCCATAGAAATTGATCCTTATTTTATGAATGGCGTCTGTTATCCTTTCCATATGCTGCTGCAGTTCGCTGTTATGTGTTCTCCTGAATTCACCATTTTCTCTAATGGGACCAAGAATCTTTCTTAGGATTTTTCTTTCCTTCGCTTCCCGCTTTTCCATAAGACCTTTTCTGTTGATTGCAAGGCATTTTGCTGCGTACAATGCTTCTGGCCGTACGACTGAACAATAATGTTTAAGTTTTGCATTGATGGACACTGATCTTTTGTTGTAGACGTTCCTAGTTGGCTGATATGACACTTTCTCAGAGTTGTTGGGGACTATCCACTCGCCTAAGTACTTAAACCTTTCTACCGGCTTGATTTTGCCCTGTTCTACATTTTTTTAACTCTTAGTTGAAGTATGTAGATTTAATCATGAAGCCGTTTTTTTTTTCTAAAAAATAACCTTATTTTGATCATTATTTTTTTCATGGAATATTTAGAGTTGATTAAAAACGTATGAATGCGTTAATAACAAGATTTTAAATAGTATATATATTAAAAGTTCCTTACACGCACACAGAGTTAAATACTAATATTAGGGAGGTATTTCCTTTGTTGGGGGTTGCTATAGAGAGCTCCCAGGGAGAACATATTGCTTCCCCTGCGCTTTATTAATACACGCCAAATAACGAGTCCCCTTTTCACGCCTTCCTTTATTGTTTTGTCGCAAAAACCACTCTTCCGAGTTTCACGTCGTTTATTTGGTCACGTTTCGATTTTTAGACCAATAGACCAAGGAAATACTTTTTCCTTAATCCCGTTTTCGATATAAAACTTGAACTTGTTAAACTAATGGTAAAACATATTCTTTTCATTTCCAACACTTTCTGTTATTTGTTGGGCGGGATTGTTTTAAATAAAAAAATAACTCAATTTCTCCCTGAAATTGATTGATTGATCGGAAAAAACAGATCATGAATATGTTTACAGCTTCTGATAAGGAAATTGGCAAACAATTTTGGATCCGACACAGCTAGAGCGTGCCATAAAAGCCCCAACACTTAAAAACGTGACTTTTTTCATTCAACTCACTATAGCTCCTAAACGGTAGATTCTAGTGGATAATGCTATATAAAAAAAATATTTTCCATTAAATTTCTGATTAGAAAACTGTCATTCAATGTTCGAAACAAGCGACTTTTTTTTTTTTTTTTTTTTTGTTTATACAATTGCATTCTGTTTCAATCATAGACAATGAATACATTATTTACAAAGAAGTTTTAAAATGATAGCAAATCAAATAGATAAAAAGAGTAATTTAGATAAAAATAAATAATAATTTCGTATTTCTTCCTGACTGGGGAAAACAATATATCATGGATGTGTATATCTATGTTGTACTGCTTTTCCCAATTTACATTTAAGAATTAAAAGGAACAAATTACTTAATTATTATATATTATATATAATATAATATTTTTTAGAATATATTATTTTGTGAAATATAAAGTTTTACTGTTTTGATTAAAAAATGTAACGAAATTAATAAATAACGTTAAAAAAATTTGATTGAAAATTATTATCAAATGATCTTTTATAGGATTTCATTGAATAAACGGCATTAGGTAGATCTCTTTGCATACAATATTTGTGTATTCTTCTTTCAAAGTCATCGAATGTGCAATAGGTATGTGTCCGTACTTGTTACTGCTATGGAGCAAAACACATTTAAAACTTTTTTTGTTGCTGTTCATAAAAAGGCAGCAATCCTTAGGAATGTAATTTATTAAACCCATCTGTTGCAAAATACCACCAACATTCTTCAACAGGAAATTCTTTCGGTAAGTTCAGATACCTTACTAAATCATTTAGTTCTTTCTGATTAAATGGTTGAGGTTCCGAAAGGCTACATTTGCAATCTCAATCAGAGTCATCAATTCATATCCTTTCACATACTTTTGCGTCCACAGAGATTTGGATTAATAGAGGATTTAGATTGTTGTACCACTCGTCATTTTAATTGAGGTCGTTGGCCAGAAGATAAGTTAGGATATGACCACTAACTTCGATTTCCAGATTTAATTCCGTTTATTTCACAACGCAGAAGTAGCAGTGGTCATGGTGGTTTTGAGGTTCTCGTCAAATCATGGGAGTTACGAACTTAACTGCATCTCGTTTCCAGATGGAGCATAACCGTAGACACACGACACATTTTTGGCAAACAACATGAGGAACACATGGCTTGTCCTGATTGTACAAATCTATTTTGAAGTATTGATGATATGCTATTGTTACAAAATCTGATATAGGTTTTCGATATTTTTGAAATATATATTCGCCACAAATATAGCAAAAACAATCTGGATTAAGCACACAACGCTATCTGGACGAACGCATATCGAAAACAATAGAATATATTTTACGTTCCTACAAAAATTGAAAATTTAAGTAAAAATACTAAATAAGGTTGGTAAGCTATAACTCAAAAACAAAAGCTGTTTGAGAAACATTGTTGTCATATTTACAAAATATGAATCAAATTGAGTTAGAGACAACAAAATAGTCATAGGTAACAAACATTTCTTTATTTTTGTTGACCAATGTAATTGATAGAAAAAATACAGTGCTTTCAATCATACTTGAACTTATTTACAATATTTACATTTCGGCTGAGGATTCCCCGGTCAGTTTTTCTCCTACCATTTATACTATTCATATTCATATTATCTTATATATATTTATATACTGTATATATTTTTTTTAGTTGTTTATTAGGTCTTACTTTCAAACAATTTTTTCTTATTTTAATTACTACTTTATTGATTATTTTTTGACGTTTTGATAACTAATCACATGGGATCAAAAACTGGAAAAAATACAAGATTTAAAAAATCTTTCTCAACATTGGTACTCATCCAGTAGGTAACAGAACAGAAAATTAAGCTACATCCAAAGTTTGGCACCTAAGAAAGAAGAAAACTTTGTAAAGTTTTTCAGCTGCTGCCTTCTCGTTCCTTTTTTTTTTTTTTTTTTTTTTTTTTTTTTCCCTTGTAGACTCAGATGATCACGGAAGAATTTTTTTCTTCTTTAAATTATGTATACTGATTGTATATAATTGAAATTAGATCCTGTAGTTTCAACTGAACGGCTGTAAAATACAAATAATTATTTACCCTGTTTTGGCGAAATTCGTGAAGAAGTTGAGGACTATCTCAGCCACTTTGTGGTCCTGGGATGTGTAGTTCTGCGGGAAGAAAGGATATCCGTCGACAAGAGGAAGTCCAAGCAAGTAGTGGACATCTTCTCCTCTCACGCTACCCAGCCTCTGTAACATATTTTCTTAGTTGCATTATATATATATATATATATATATATATATATATATATATATATATATATATATATATTTAGAAGAAGATTTAGAAGAAATACTAAGAACAGCGCGGCTCACATCGTACATAGAATTTATGGCGATAAAAAACAGTATAAAAATAACCCAACTCAAAATAATTATAAAAAGAAAAATTTCGAAAATAATTTAAAAAACAAAGAGTACCGACCAAATTTTAACAACCACCATGATTATCAAAAGTACCGACCCCATCAGTACCACCGCGAGCAATATACGTCGTATAATAATCCCAACATTACCGACAGCAACAGTATCAGTATGAGCAAGGTCCAACCTTTAATTCTTACAACAATAACAACCAGCATAACTTCCGGCCACAACAGCGAGCTATTGAATATACTACTCCAATTTATAATCAACCGTGGGACCCCCAATCACAACATAAATTTTTTAACAAACCACCCTCCAGAAATATTGGACAAAATTACCAACAACCTCAAATAGATTCAAACACCGTTTCGATGAGAACTGTTTCTAATAGGGTACATACAATTGAGGAAGAAAAAGATGAAAAAATAAGTTATTGTTAGAACGAATAGAATCTTTGGAAAAAAGACAGGATCATTTTTTAGAATTAGGCCCGAGCACAAGCAGACCTCCGGACCGGATATAAATAATTTAAATTCTAAACAGACCATAGATAACCAGGATAAACAAATAGAAATTCGTGACTTAAATTTAAATAACGACTTAGCAAATCTATTCGACGAAAAAAAAATGAAAAAAAAAAAAAAAACAATTAATCTGCGACGAACATATAAAATCGGAAATAAAAGAAAGTGTTAAAAACTTAATTCGCGAAGAACATATAAAACCGGAAATAAAAGAAACTGTAGAAAATTCTGTAAACAATATTAAGATTGTGGAAAAGCGTATAATTTAAAACCGGAAATAAAGAAAGTGTAGAAAATTCTGTAAACAAATTTAAGAATATGGAAGACGACGAAAATTTAAAATACCAAAACTTGAAGAACTTAATAAAAATAAAGAAACAGACCGAAATGAATATCGTAATTTAAATATTATTATAATTATTTTACTAAGTATTATTTATTACGTGTGATTTAAATTCCATTTTACTTGATTGTGTTTTTTTTTATGAAGTCAGACCTCCTGCAATTGCAATTTCATTCAACAAAATACTGTATATATTCATTCATTCAATCATTAATTAGATCAGTAGTTTTTTGTGGGATTGGAATCTAATTCAGTAGAACCCTTCCCTACGGGAATCGGATCAACAACGACACGGACTAACCGGCTTATCCCGTGGAACAAAGTTGAAAGTTGTTTTTATCTTTTTCAATGAATTTATATAACCTTACATAACCTTGAGTGAGGCGACTTTGCATAAGATAATATTTAGTTTGGAATTGGAAAAGGGCGGCTTGGGAATAAAGATTTTGTGAAAATTCCGCTATGAAATTTTGCAAGGTTAAAACTTGTCTCTCCTCGAAAACTTAAAGAAAATAACACCTAAATTTTCATAACTTTTTTCTAGTCCAGTGCTTTGTAAATGCCTTCCTTTTCTCTTAACTTTGTCAAATTTTGGGGACTTGTTTCTCCTAATATCGAAAATTCATTCATTCATTCATGCTTATTATTATTATTATATCGGCACTCCGGTCCTACAAAGACACTGTCCTCCTCCACAACAGTCAACCAATCTCTTCGATCTTGCGCTCTCTCCCTCCATTTCCGAACTCCCAACCACCTCAGATCTTCCTCCACATCATCCAGCCATCTGATCCGAGGACGTCCTCTCCTTTTTCTGTCATTCGGTTTCCCCTTTGGCATTCTTTGGCCTGGCATTCTTTCCGCATGACCTAACCACTTTATTCGTGCTCTTTTAATAACCGCCACGATATTGTGTTCCCCAAACAGGTTGATAATTTCTTCATTCTTTCTTCTCCATTAAATTCCGTTCAAAACCTCTGCCCCATATTCTCCTCAACACATTACTTTCGAAGGAGTTGAGCATCTATACTGATTTTTTTGTTAAGGGCCATCTTGTTTATAAGAATTTTCATTCTTTCCGATACAGATCCGAAGATGAAGAATTTTTGAAGAGAGAAATAATATCTGTTTCTTTTTGCTATTTTTGATTGTATTTCACTTTCAATCTCATTGTCTGTTGTGAGGAGGCTCCCCAAGTACTTGAACTGGTTAAAGACCTAAAACTGTAAATAATAATAAAACTTTTTATTATTAGTTTGTTAAAAATCGTTCCCCCGTGTATATTGTGTACACACACACCAAAGGAGACTTGCATCCCAGAAATAAGTATACCTCTCAATTTCCATTTTATCTGACAACACTTCCAGGATATCTGATTCAATTGGCTTAACTCATTAATCAATGAATCTAATAAATTACTGAATGAATAAAATTGTTCTTTTAACGAAGGCTAATAAATTTAATAATATATGAAATAAGAAAATAAAACATAGATCTATAGTATAAGTATTATTTAATGGCGTTGAATCAGTGACTAATACTAGAGTAGTAGAAAGCCGAGTAACTCAACTATTCAAAGAGCAGTAATGCATGCAGTGTAAGCTTCCGCTCTGGTCTTGCAAACAGCTCGCTAATATGTAATGTTAACACAACTTCACAATTACAAACCTTCAGGCCATTCCTAATTCACAGTGTTTAGTTCTTCGTTGTTGTAAAATTGTACAGGCACTAAGCCTAAATCTATAAAATTTCTAAAACACTTAGGAATGAAGCACTCATTATTACAACTGTTATTGGATGTACCAAAATATTTAATATAAATGAGCATACCTCATCTGGTTGAAAATTTATAATGATTTCACAAGATATTGCGAATAAATAAATAATGCGAATTCAATTAAAGCACTATGTGGATATCTTCTTACAGCCGATGTAATATAAATATATATATTAAATTTGATATTTAAATACCAAAAAAGACTCATTTACATGACAGTAATTAAACATATAAGTCTATAAAAGCCTACTGAAAAAAAAGAAAAAGCCTATTTAGAAATACGGAGATGAACTATAGTCCTCACTTAACTATCCAATTTGTCTTCTATCCAGTCCTTACAATCCAAAATCCTTTGAAAAATCATCAGTGCTGCTTACTTTGTCACAAACAAATATTTATTAATGAAGATATTAATGTACCACATGTCTGTGAATCAGCTCAAACCAGATATATATCCTTTCAGGGTAAACTCCATAATCAAATCCACTAGTATCTCAACTTGCTTCCATTCTATTCCTGATAATCCTCCGAGGCGTTTGAAACATAGATGGCCTAGAGACTTTCTAAAATAGAACTCTTATTGGAGTGCTCCCAATGGGTAGTTGCTTTAAAAGCAATTAATATTGCATTATGAGCATCATCTTCATATTTATTAGAGGTATTTTTATTTTAAAAGAAGAGGGAGCTGCTCAGCGGGTAAGGCGCTTGACTAGTATGCTCCCGGACCAGAGTTCGAGTCCGACAGACAACAGAAAATTGAATTGGGACCCTCCTGGAGCTTTCTTAAAGCGTGTACTCGTAATTAGGGAAAAACCTGGCGGTTGAGCGAGTATTTCGGTATAGCTAGTATAAATCATCTCCTTCGCTACATATTTTTATTATATTTTTTTGTTTTAATTTAAGATTTTAGTTTCTTGTCTTGTTGATAATCACCCATGGAGCAAAACGAAAAGATTCTCTTAAATATATCAGAACATAGAGCAGACTGAGGGTAAAGAAAAGAAAAAGAGTCAGGTAGATAGTGCTTTGTCCGTTCTCTGAGTGAGTACGGATCAGCATTAATCTAAATAAAGGGATACCAGTCAGGACTTAATTTCCGGACAATTTATAAATCAGTATTTTTAAATAATTAATTAAATTAATTAAGTCTTCTCCACAAGGTGATCGTGGGGTAGATAATTATATGTGTTAATTATAAATAAGAGTTAACAAAATTTATTAAGTAGATGAGTGGTATGCAAATGGTAAATGAATTTTACTATTGTTAAATAAAAAAACAGATTTATATTCCAACAAGGGGTTACAAACAGGAAATAAGAATCATTAGTTAATCTAAAAACTTATATGGTAACAAATAACTTTTCTTGATCTGAGGAAGATGGTATGATGTGGGTAAGGCGTCATCGGCGGAAGTGGAAGTCATCGGTGAGACTATCGGCTACATCGTGGTAAGCCGGGAGCTCCAGGGTCAACCTCCGAAGACCTCAAGGAACCAGCTCCGGAGGAACAAAGACAAGACTGATCTGAAAATATTTTTCCGGCCATTTTTGAAGTATCGGCTCGGCCCCCCTGGACCAAATGCACGCCCACCGACTTCCCAGTTTATTGAATTTTAGAAAATATCGTGTTTACCCCTAATATGAAAAGGTAAGGGACAAGCAGGTAGAGAAAGTGCCCTTTGTTGTAAGGCCCAGCTGTGTATCTCTGCCAAGGGCTGTGAAAGGGATTGCTTATTGCGTATCACGCGAATATTATTTTGATAAATAAAAACCTATAGGTTTGATATATAGCAATAGGTTGTCGTTTAGGTTTTTCCTATGAGTTTGTTTTTTTCTGTTAAAACAAATTTAAAACGGGATTATTGGAAATCAGTTTTAACTTGTTTCCTTCGTTATTTTTTCATTTATTATATTTACATCTCTTTCATCTCTAAACACTCATACCTTTCAGAGCCCTTTTCATTTTGCCTGCTTAGGTGAATATCAACATGCTTGATTTCTTGTATTACACTATTAAAATCTTTTAATAAGCGCAAGATGTACTGCACGGATATTTTTTTCGACGTTGAAGAGGCTTTTGACCCGGTATGGCATGGATCAGGACTGCTATATAAACTTCGTCAATTCCTACCATCTGCATATTCACTCATTCTCCGTTCCTATCATTCGATAGAGTTTTAAAAATTAACCATAGTACTGCATACTCATCTAACTTTCCTCAGACTGCTGGTAGTATGGACAAGGTAGTGTGGGTATCTTACTATATACTGTGTCTACAGCAGATATTCAAATTCATCCTAATACTATCCTCACATCCTATACTGATGAAACCAGCTTATTAGTAAATGATAATCACTTTGGTGCATGCCAAACACTACAGTCACGTTAACTTCTCCTGAAGAATGGTGTCATAACTGGAGAGTCAAGACAAATCACAGCTAATAACCTTTACGTTGCGACAAAAACCTACCTTATTCTGTCCTTCGTATCCTTCAATGGAGTAACGTTAAATAATGTTGAACAGATACAATACCTTATGTTTTATTTAGAGAAGAGACTCACCTGAAACTCTCATACAATACTAAAAAGACAAGAAGCTGCATGTCGATTGATACTTGAAAAACGGTTTAATCGCTCGATCCACTACCAAAAACTGATTTATATGGCCATTATCAGACCTATTAGGACTTAAGTTAGAGAGTTATGGGGTTCCACTAAACCATGCAATTCTTCCCGCATCCAATCACTCCAGTCCAAAATCCTTCGAAAAATCCTTAATGCTCCTGACTTTGTCACTAATCAGATCCAAAATCACCTTAAATCACGCGTCTGAAAAGAAGATGGCTCCGGGATCTTATTTTATTGTAGAGCTTTGGGTAGTTCTTCTACAAGTCTCTGTGATGTCATAACTTTGCATTGTAATTACCTTATATTAACTGGATGTATTTTTATAATACAGTTGCAAATTTCTATTAATAAATAAATTTATAAAAAAAGATTAATACATATATAATATAAGTAGCTAAGTGCTATTTTGAAACATTTGTTGTATGTTTTTAGAGTTGATGATGAAGGTTTGACTTACAAATCTAGCTTCCAAATAAAAAATTCCTTTAAAAGTAACTACTAATTCATCAATGCTACTAATCTCGGAGACAAGACGTACTATTAGATAAAGGATATCATTCACACCAAAAACCTTTTCCCGGATTAGAATAACGATGAATTTAGTGGATTCAGGCCTAGAGTAGAGAAGTGCCAGTGTACAGAGGTAATGGAAGTGCCAGATTATAAATGACCTGAAATATCGCAGAAATAATTACAATGGCAGATGGTCTCCTGATGGGACGTCTTAAGTGATTTTTAAAAACAAAATGAATAATACATTTCTCCCCTCTCTTCTTCTCGCGATTCTCAAATTTCGATTCTCACCCTTAAAATAAAAAACAGTAGTAGGTTCTCTACCAATAAGAACTCGGGGATCCTTCTTGCATATTCATAAGTTCCATTGAGCCAGGTCCTGCAGAAGAAAAGGACAAAGAAGAGCAGGAGAACTTCGTCCTTTATTTTTAATTTTTTACTTCTATTGTTCTTATAAGACCCATTAAATGGCTAAACAGCTTTAATTAAAGCGATTATTTCACCTTTTGTCTGTTTTATCATCAATTACAGCTGCTCTTTACAATGAGTGAATGTATTAACATTGCATTAATACTTATTTTCGCTTTCTAATTCATTTTAATTTACATTAAAATAAGTAAAATCTGTCATATACAATCGAAATATTATAATCAATAATTAATGAATTTAATTTATCGACTTTCACTCCTCTTTCTTTTTTTACTTATTCACTATAGATAAATTACCCATCATCAGACTTTTTTTTTCATAACAGTGTTTACACACTAGTTCAATGCTCTTAAAACTTTTTTATAACAGGTTTCGAAGTGTGAAAATTGAGGAGGAATAGACAGTTGTCGAACAACCGCTAAAACCGGATATGCTTGTATATTTAACCTATGTAATACTATGCAAGAAATATGATGTATTTAATTTCTACATCAGGTTTCAATAAAATGTCTATGAAAAGACAATTTTATTATTTTTTTATAAGTTCAAGTGTAGAATTTTTATTGAAGTGCCACTGATGAGTAGTTTATTCCTGTTTTAACATGTTATTGTAACCATTTTCAACATATATATATATATATATATATATATATATATATATTTTTTTCCATTGCGTCTTTTTTGAATTCGTCTCTATTATTTAATAACCGTAAATGTTCTATTAATGTGCTATGAAATCTTTCAATGGGTCCGTTTGATTGAGGTGATTGAGTAGCTGTATAATGTAGTTGGATTCTGTGTAATTTTAATAAATCGGATAATAATGAGTTTCTAAATTCTAAACCGTTATCTGTTATTATTTGTTTTGGTAACCCGTGATGAGAAAAATGAGAAATTAATTTATTAACGACTTCAGTTGCTTGACTATTTTTTAATTTATAAACTTGCGCAAATTTTGAAAAGGAGTCGATTAGAGTTAAATATTTTTGTTTTCTAGTGTGATTGTATCCATGTGAACTATTTCAAATGGTTTAGATGGTGTTTGAGTAACGTTATATTGGAGTTTTAAAGGATTCCGATCATATTTGATACCGTAAAAATTCGCAATTATTAATTTGAATTCGAATTAAGTTTTTCATATTAGGCCAATAATACAATCTTTTTATTCGATTAAATGTTTCCTCCGAACCGCGGTGGTTTGTTTTGCCAATGTGGTAATCATTTATTAAACTATTTTGTTCATCAGGATCTTGAATATCGATTAATCTACTTGTAGTTTTTACAAAATTAATTCCGAATGTTTAAAATATTTTACCATGGTTTCATAAAATTGGGTATAAAAATCAGTTTCAAAGAATAAATAATATTTAACTTTTGGTTCAACGAATTCTTTATTAATTTTATTATATCTTGTTCGAAATTTTCCTTTGATATCTGAGCGATAATTCTGTTTTTAGTATTATTAAACAGTTTTTTTTCGATTTTGGGTTTCGCGGGATTAATATCAACTAAATTAAAAATAATCTGATTTTTTTCCTAAATTTACTGGAGAGTCTGCTATTGGTATTTCGATTATTGTATTTCCTAAAGTATTAGAGTGAACGGAATTTGTTTTAAGATTCTTCTGTTATATTATCTAAATTTTCATTTTATATATATATATATATATATATATATTTGTACAGTTATAAATTTTAATAAATGGTTAAAAAAAAAAAATATATATATTATTGAAACGAAAAAATAGTATATTTTTGGATTATTTGTCTCAGTACGGTTCACTTCTCCTAGATAGCGAAGTTAAAATACCTATTTAGCACTCTCAAGAAAACAACTTATATAATCCTTATAAACATATAAATATGTATCCCTCGTTCGTTAAAATGCTAAATAGTTTCTTCGAAACGCCCTTATCTCAATAAATATAGAAAATAAAAACAAGTCGATAAAAATAAGAGGAATTTTAATGTACAACAAAAAAGATTAAAATAAACCTTTCTACAAGAAAAATCAGATTACTTCTTTAAAGAATAACTCGAAACAGGCTTTAATAGAGAACCGAACAAAAATGTAGAAAATGATTTTTATTTCACAGTCAAGTCAAAATAGGAAAATTAGAGGAACTAAAAATACTAGTTCCATTTTTTTTAGGAATGTGCAGGGGATGGTCCGGTGCCGCTAGGGGGAAGGGGGTTTTAAATGTTCAATTTTTAAGTTTCTCGCTTTTAACTCAAAAACAGTGCGTTGCATTGGAAGCATTTTCCAGTACAAAATTAAAGCTTATTAAATTTGCTACAAGTTTTAATATATACATTTTAACGAAAAACTGTACCATTTTTGTGCTACCGGCTCTGGAAAGGTTGTTATTTTCGAAAAAATTGTTTTCACTCATGTTTTTTCTTATTCTAGATTTTCACTCGTTCATTTTAGAGGAAGGTCGCCTGGATAAAACTTTTACAGCAATTAATTTCCTATAAGAATATATATCATATGTTCATTTGTATTGAACACGTTGCGACTAATAACAAGATGTCAATGAAATTAAAAATTGTTCCATTCAACGGAAACATAAACAGCTGAAATTTATACAACTGCTAAATTACCTGAGGTAGGTGATAAGTCTTAGCGGAAAATGACGTAATCGGGTGCGTTTTCAAAACTGACGGGCTCAAACCCTTCATCAAGCGTTTCTCCGCGAAAACACATAACTCCAAAATTATTAGCTCGATCCATAATTTATTTTTTTTTCCATCTAAAAGCTGATTAAATTTACTATTAGACCCCCATACGAAATTTTTATCAAGTACAAAAGATAAACATGGCAGGACGTTGAAAAACGCGTACAGTTGTGAAATCCAAGTTTTTTATCATGTTCTTACTCCGTACTCCGTATGGTGTCGTATGGTTTTCTATTGCCATAACACAAACTAATCATGAATTAACATTTATTTTATACCTTTTAGTTCGTTTTCTTTAACCGTTAGTGTTTTTTGAGTTCTTTTTAAACTATAATTTACTTTTATTATTGCCAGATAGATAATGAATTGTAAAAACTAATTGTAGTTCATTTCTTATTTTAATCTCACCCTGTAAAATTGTCCCTTAATTACATATGTAAGATTACAAATTATAAACATACCTCTAAACATAGCACATTCCTTAGTTAGATAAATTTTGCGCAAACAATTCAATAAAAAATAATTGAGCAAAGGCTACTGAATATTCTGCTATTATACACCCTCCCGATGAAGGCGACCATACAGGATTGGGGCGAGGGAGGAGTGAGGAGGGAGTAGGGTGGCGAACAGTTGCTATGATAAATAGGCCCTATAAATACTCACTAGAGCTGTTCTGATACGAATCAATCTCTGACAGAAATTCCGCTTATATTACTGTGCCTATATTGGAATCCTTCCACCCATCGTTTTACAGTATATCTTTTTGAAAATTAATAACCCTTTTCAAATGAGATTGGAAATTGAAAGCATTTTTCCGACAACGGTTGCACGATCGTTTGATTCTGCTTCTATTCTTGCTGTATGCCGATATCCTTGCCTGAAATTTTTCTTTGATCTTTCCATTACCAAATTATTTCTTCGTCTCCTTTATTTTGTTTTTGAACATCTTCAATTCTAAATGTTTATATATTACCGTACCACCAGAACTTTCTTTTCCCATCTTTTAAATTTTTGTCATGCTGCCTGTTTAAAATCTTTGAAATCTTAAATTTTCGTCAACTCCTCTGTCTTTAAGTAAAATTAAATTCAATTATAACATTTAACCATTTATTCCGTGAAGAATGAACATTCTTCTACTAAATTATCATCCATTACACTTCATCCTTTCTTTCTTCTTCTTTATTGGTGCGACAGACGCTTGAAGCAGTCCTTAGCCTGCTCCACAGCCTTCCTCCAATCGTCCCGATCAGCTGTTCGTCTTAGATAATTTTAAGTCCTCAGCGGCGACATCGAACCATCTTCTCTTTGGTCTTCCACGAGGTCTCACTCCATCCGGTCTATCCCAGAACAATTTTCGGCATGTTCTGCTCTCATCCATCCGGTAGACATGCCCCATCCATTTTAGTCGTTTAACTCTAGTGACTACCGTCAATAGTTCATCCTTTCTATATTTAAAATATGCGTTTACGTTTTGTAAAAGAACAAAACGCTAAAAGAAAAACACAAAATTAATGAAAAGTACAAATATTCTTTTGTTTTACGGTTGAAACTTTTTGAAAATTACCACTGTTTCAAGAAACAACTGTTGCTAATGTAAAGTACAGGAGCATTGTTGTACCTTAAAAGAAAAACCTTATTTCGTATTTTGCTGCTCATATTCAAAGAACACTAAAAACTGGGAATTTGATCCTCTAAAACTGTTGGTTTGTATTACCTCAACGAGCGAAAAGGAGAAAAACACTTATAACAGCTAAATTGAAGGTGCCAACACCAAAGATAAAAAAAGTGGTTAAGGTACTAAAGTCTCCCCTATGTATTATTTAATTATTTATCTAATCAATATTCAAGTAGTTATAAATTATTTTATCTATTACTGCTTCTTTTTTCTTAGCACTACAGTCCAGGATGGACCTTGGCCTCTCGCACATTCTATTCCATTCGCTCTTATCTACAGTTTTATTCTTCCAGTCGTTAACCCCAAGTACTCCTTAACATGCTTTAGCCAGGAGTTTCTTGCGTGTCCTCTCTTTTATCTATTTATTGGTTATTATTTCTCTTTTAATTCATTTCTATATTTATTTATTTCTCCTGCGCGTATTATAATTATTTTTATCACTATTATTATTTTTTTTAAATTTTACTTTTCTATTTATACCAAAATTCTATTTTCGTTACTCACCACTTTCTAAAGTCACGTATCTCATTTTTTATACATATTATTATCGTTGCCTGACATTATGATAGACAGACTATGGTACCATATCTGCACATTTGTATTATTCTTAAGGGGAAACATGTCCCAGAATAAATATAATTTTTTATTTTATATGACGTCATTTTTTGTTTCCAACAGAAAAACGTATATTTATAATTGGTTTTTTTCATAATAAATAACACTAAACTCAATATAATTATATATAACATGGAATGCAATATAAATTTGGAGCTTGTTACAAATTTCCGGACAGGAAAATATGAAATCTGTAATTAAGAGCAATTTTTTCCTGGTGTTTATAACCTCAGCTTTGAGAAGAGTAAATCATTGTTTAACAATATCCTTTTCTGTTCTCCCGGTATCCAATATCCGTTGGTTTTCATTATTTTCTTTTCTTTTTTCCGATGGTAAAAACCTCGTTATTTCAAATTTGAATACCCATTGTTCTGTTTTTTTTTAAAGATAAAAATGTCAATTTTTTTTTTTTTTTTTTAATGTATATTTGGAGTCGCTAAATTGAGCTGCAATATATTTTTCATTCCCTTGCAATATTCTTCATACACATAAAAGTTAAAAAAAGTGTTGTTAAAATATGATTGAATGCAGTGAATACAAGAGCATAGGAAGTATGTTAAACAAATGAGAGAGGAAACAGAAAAAATAAAAATAACCGGGAAAAACAAAAGCCTAGATAGAGAATAATACGGAAATGAATTGAAAGAAATCAGTTTTCTTGAGAAAAATATAGAAAAATTGTAGGTCACTGCGTGGTCGAAGGGAAAGGCAAGCAGAAACGAAAAAAAAAAAGTCAACACCTTGCTGAACTATTAAAAAATATATAATAGTCGTAAATACTATTGTATATATTTTTTTCAATTGTGTAAAAAAGGGTTTATTTGTTTTTTGATATAGACACAACTTTCAACTTTTGATCATCTTTCATAAAAGACATTCATAAACGACACTTCGTTTAATCCCTTATGCTTTTGCTGGAACTATCCAGCTTTAAACAATCGCTTGAGGCCGTAGAGTTTGGAAGCTATTAAGCCTGGAGAGGATAATCTAGTTTCCAGCTCAAATTGAAACTAGAAAGTTCCATTTGAGCTATCGATTCCAACTATTTTCTAGCAGCGAATTTAAAAGTAAACCCTATCCATTATTTTATTTCTGATGCCTTATGTATGGCCTCAGGATTTCTTCGTGGCTGTTTATGATACTAGAAAATTATTTTTATTATTATTATTAAATTTTTCATTCGAGCAACACCAACAGAGCTAGAGCATGTCAAAAAAGCTCCAACACTTAAATAACACAGTTCTGCGACTAAAAACCTACATACGATTTTTTAACATTTTCTAATAGATTTTGACTACCCAAAAACAGGAAAAATATTTAAAAAATTCTATCACATAGGTTTTTATGTGTTTTGCAGTACTATGTTTATTATTATATGTATGTTACTCATGATGCTTTTTGGTCAGCAGACAGGCTATACTAAATACCCATGCTTCTTATGCTTGTGAGATAGTAGAGCTATCACTAAAAGTTATTGGCCACCCCGAGAAACTTTAAAACCTGGAGAGAAGAATGTTATCAATACTCCTTTGGTACCACCAGAAAGGTTTTGTTTCCCCCTCTCCATATCAAATTGCCGTTGGTGAAACAAGTTGTAAAACCGTTAAGAAAGGATGGGGACTGTTTTAAATATTGATGTACGAAATTCCTGTTTTTTTACAGATTTTACCAATTTTTTGTGTTTGAATTAGCAAAAAACCCTTATGTGATAGAAAAAAAATATACATCACTTCTGAAATCAGTGCATTTTAAAACATATAATTTAGTTAAAATATCTCATGCAGCTGACAAAAAAATTTTTTTGCAGGCCTGCGTAATCAAGGTAAAAAGTGACTTTTGACATTCAAACCAATATAGCTCCTAAACGGTATGTCCTATCGACAAATGGTAAATAAAAAAAAAATTTCCATTAAATTCCTAATAAGAAAACTATTTGCAAATTTTCGATCTGAGTAACACCGACAGAGTTGGAGCGTGTCAAAATGTTATATCTTTGAGTGTGAAAAACGTTACAGTGTGACTTTTTTCATTCAAACCAATATAGCTCCTAAACGGTAGGTCCTAGGGACAAATGATATAGAACAAACATATCTTCCAAAAAATTTCTGACAAGAGAAGTGCCGTCAAATTTTCGGTTCGAACAACATCAACAGCGCTAAAGTCTGTTGAAAAACCAACCGATTAATTTCAAGCGACTCATATATTGCTGATTTAGCTCAAACCAGATGTTAATCTCCATTACCATTTAGAGCAAGTAATATCTTAACTTGATTCTATTCGAGATTACCTTCCGAGGTGTCTGAAAAGAAGATGGCCTAGGGACTTTCTAATCTTAAACATTTATTGAAGGGCTACTAATGGGTATTTCGTCACAAGTTATTGATGTATGGTTATAATTTTTTTTTAAAAATTTACATATTGTTTGTATGGTTTATAGAGGTGAATATTGATAAAGTATGAATTTAAAAATAAAAATCAGCACTAGAGAAATATCCTTAAATGTTTCTCCTACGCTAAATATGTTATATTTAAGAGATAAATAACCTATCCCTCATGATAGTTGGATATTGAAGAGCGATGTGTTGAATGTTCGGTTGATGAAACCCCCGGATCGGAGGACACGGTGGGCAGTTACGGTGGAGTGAACATAGCGGACAAGTGACGGCCCAAAATGATATAGAACCCTGGGGTGGGGAGGGGGGTCACTATGTTAATGACCACCTCTCTCACTCTCTCTCTCTCTCTCTGTTAGTGCTGCGATAAACTATTGTAGTCCTGTTCCGCTTTATGCCCTTCTCATTATGTCACTAGATGCGCTATTTCGCCTGATGTATTTTATATCTGACCCGTCTCACCCCTAGTCACCGAATTCGTCATATGATATATCTTTATAAGCATGTTGTTTAGCAGAAATTATACAATATACATATCCTTCTATCTTTACATAATAAAGATGTTGGAAAAGTGCTGGAATTGCTTTGGCTTTAACAGAAGAAATCATTAAGAAAGCTATGGAAAAGCTTAATACTGTAGAATTCTTGTAATACGGGTTAATGATGAGAATGGAGTTTCACGGATAATCGAAAACCACGGATACTCGATTTACTGTTTATTGGCCTAATGCAATCGGTAGTTTAACCATAGTAAACTCTATTGCGGAATCGTCGATTTTCAAACTTGACTGGGATCCACACGTCGCACCACAAATTTAATTTTTTTTTTAGTAATTTGAATGAACTTAATAAATGTTATCAATTTCACGCTCTATATAGCCCAGTGCCTTTGTAATCTCTCACATTTAATGTTGCTCACTTACTATCTGTCAATTTTCAAACCTTAATGTTACCCACATATTATCCCTTTTTTAATATTGTTAGATTTTATTATATACAGATTTTATTATTGTTAAACCTTCCTGGAAATATAAAGATGACGTGGTTAAAATTTAGTACATATTGGTGCATTATTTGCCGCGGTTAGTGATCACAAATAAAAGATGGCTTGTCCTTATATATAATAGAATAGATAAGAAGGTTAATTATACAAAAACTGTGCAGAAAAACGATTTTATAACAAACAAATGTTTTAAAAACATTTATTAAGTTATAATATACAAAAATATAAATGAATGAATGTATGCATGTTTTTATAAATACATTAGTTTGTTTTTTTTGATAAATTTATTGAAATTTACAACTGTATAAAATAAATACATCAAGAAAATTTGTTGAAAGTGAATACAATGGTATGTAAATAATATTTGATGAACTACTCACTAGTAGCACTTCAATAAATTCTACACTAAAAGGTCTCTAGGATATCTTCTTTTCAAACGCCTCGGGGGATTATCAGGAATGGAATAGGAAGCAAGTTGGGAGACTAGTGGATTAGAGTGGCTATCGAGCTTGCTATGGAAGGATAAGTATCTGATTTGGGCTAAATCAGAAACATATGGGACATTAAGATCTTTATGGATAAGTTTATTTATAACAAAGTAAGGAGTATTAAGGATTTTTGGAAGGATTTTGGATGTAAGGATTGGATACGGGAAGAATTAGAAGGTTTAGTTGAGCCCCAGAGCTCAACTCCGTATGTCTTTTAAATCGGGAGTTTTGAACGTTTGTCTAGTAAATGTTGAAGAAGTCGAAAAAGACGACCAGTTTCCTGTCGTTTTAGTTTTGTTTGAGGATTCCAAGTTAAACGTTTGTCCAGTTGAAGTCCTAGATAGCGGATCTGTTCAATAAGAATCAGTGGAATATTTGTTTTTTATTAATTTTCTTTTATAATATCAGTTTTCATTACGCGTGGAAAGATAATTCTGATATAATCGGCGTTCCCCAGTTCAAAACTTCTTCTACGTCTTGTTGTTTGGGCCGATGGTTTAACACCGACAGCAAACAATGTTTTAACACTATCGCCTTTTTCTACTCGGGTTTATAATGGTTAGTTGTTGTTTACTATATGACTTCAACATACCAAATTTTAAAAATAAGGAACTGCGCGTCGTTTCCGATTATTTAAACATTTACTAGATAAGCGTTAAAAGTTCCCAATAAATTGCAAAAGACTCAGTAGTTAGACAGTAATTATACCCACTAATATGACAGTAATTAGACCCATTTGGACGTACATAGTTGAGCTTTGGTGCTCCACTAAACCTTCCAATTTTTCTAGTTTACAATTCTTACAATCCAAAATACTTTAAAAAATCCCAAATGTTCCACATGTTCCAGATATTACTGATTTGGCCCAAACCAAATACCTATCCATTCATTGTAAACTCCATATCCACTAGCCTCACACTTGGTTTCCGATAATCCTCCGAGGCGTCTGAAATGAAGATAGACGAGAGACCTTCTACAGTAGAACTTGTATTAAATTGCTACTAGTGAGTATTTCTCTACGTGTTAAAGACGTGTCTTTGTAATCATTTTCCTCAAATTTAATTTTATGTAATGTATACAGTTGTAAATATCAGTAAATAGTTAGAAATAAATTTCTAACCGTACGACTTCACACCGCATCTACATCATTAAAAATATATATTAGTATATTTAAAAAAAAATTACGAAGATAGCCGAAGAAGTAGTAATTTAAAATAAGCGAAACGTTGGGAGAACCAGTAGTTATAATCTAATTCTATCGCCATTATGCTAAACTAATAAAGATTTGACCGAGGCACTCAAATATGTAAACTGATCTCTAAGCCATGACAGGGTTCTTCCATTAACCCGTTGGTCGATAGCGGAGCCAGCGTTTTCTCATTAGCGAAACTCATCCTATGGATTTCTCGCTTTCGCTATATCAAAAGAATTAGTTATCCTACAGTAGAATAAACAATAAATGTACTTATAGTATTTAGGTGTAATGTATTTATAAATATTGTAATTTCAATTCGTTGTGAAATAATTTGTAAATTGACCTATTTTGAAAGAACACCCTCCTCCCCCCAAAAAAGGGGGGATATATAAAAACAAAGTTTATATTTTGTACCTACACCGTTAATAAAGTTGAAATTTCAACAAGAACAAACATGTCAAAGGAAGTTATTTGCAATTTTCAGCAGGCTGTTTCCTTCTTAGCCTAATAATAATAATAATATATTGTGGCGCATTAATTCATCGTAACCGTGAAGCTGGTTTAAAGCTTAGATGCTTTATATGCAGGTTAAACACTTTACATGCTTATATGCTTTTTATGCTGCTTTAATTTAGTTAAACACTAAGCAAAACAGCGAAAATTCAAAGGAATAAATTTATCGTAATTTACATCTGTAAACAAATAAAATAAAAATACATCAAATAAATGAGATGATAATGCTCGTAATAACATGTCCATTGCTTACAAAGCAACTACTCATTGGTGGCACTTCCATTAAGTTCTATATTAGAAGATCCCGAGGCCATTTTCTTTTCATTATAATCTGTCAATTATCTGAGAGTATCTGGAATAGACTGGGAAGTGAGTTGATATACTAGTAGATTTGTATGGCTCTGGAGTATACTATGGAAGGATAGATATCTGATTTGAGCGGTTTGAGAAGACAGAAAAGTATGGTACATTAAGATCTTTGAGGATAAGTTTGTTTGTGACAAAGTAAGGAGCATTGAGGATTTTTCTAAGGATTTTGGATTCAGTGGAGCCCTAAAGTTCAACTCCGTATTTAAAATAGTTCTAATTACTGTCATGTAAATGATTCTTTTGTAATTAATCGGAAGGTTTGAACGTTTGTCTTGTAAATATCTATTTATGTAATGTATGGTGCTACTAATTACGTAAAGAAAAGAAAAAAGTTGGAAAGAGCCCAAATTATCAGTAAACAATATCCTCTATCGTTGACAAAGGACAAAGGGTATTCCCAGAAAAACAAGAGTTTCCAATAATGAGAGGGTGAAGGTCTTTCCTAACCAAAGAGTATCTATAACAACATGGCGTAGACTCATATATACGAGGAAAAACTGCAGTATTCAGGCTGTACAGAGCCTCTGGGTATTGTTTCCAATGGGAATGTATATCTGTAAAGAAAACCATGTCACTCATGTAAGAGTGCTTAAGTTACCTACCCAGAATGCTATACTACTACCATTACCCATAATTCCTATTAGGCCTACGGACAGCTGTGAATGATAAGAGATTAAATGATTTAAAAGTTGCAGATTTGAGACGAGAGTTGGAAGAGCGCGAGCTGGATACCTCCGGATCAAAAACTGTGTTTGCAGCAGCGTTTGCGCCAGTTTTTTATAGACTCGGGGAAAACCCCAGATAGCGTTAATTTGAGACCGATTTGAGCAGATTATCTGCAACTTTTAAAACTGAACTAGGCAATGTAAGAATGAATTAGGTAATGAGTTAGGTAATGTAAGAAATGAATTAGGTAATGAGTTAGGTAATGTAAGAAATGAATTAGGTAATGAGTTAGGTAATGTAAGAAATGAATTAGGTAATGAGTTAGGTAATGTAAGAAATGAATTAAGTACTGAGTTAAGTAATGTTAAAGATAATTTAAGTACACTAGGGTTGTTATTATTTTAAACAATTAACTTCTAGAATTAAATTAATATAAAAAGCAGAATATTTAAGACACTTAAAATGTATATTTTGTTACAGGTGAGTGAATCACTTGAATCTACAACTAATGTAATTGTTTTATAGTTAATCTAAATATGTTTTTAAAATAATACGTTTGTTAAAGAAAGAAACGCAATTGTGTCGTTATTTCATAACCTAAGGGTAATCCAAAATCATTATATTTACATAAAATAAATATGTAAGGTTATTCTTACAATTATTAATAACAAATTGAACACACAGTCCATTTTACTTTACTTTGTCCGGGCGCCGTAATATAATAAATGAAAAATGGCTTTTCATAAAATGATATAATAAAAAAAAATACAATTTCAATTCAAAATTAGTTAAAGTTAAGTTTACACACAAAAGTTCAATATTTAAATAAGCTATTTTTTATATATCAAATTTAAACAACTCCCTGTCCAAAGAATCTTAATACAAAATGTACAAACATACCTCTTAATCACAATAAAAATAATAATTATTAAATTGTCTTGTTAAATACTTCACCAACTCTTCTCATAAAAATACTAAAATACATTTAAGTACATTTTAATCGACATAACAAAAAAAAAAAAGACTCATCTAATTATCACAAACATGTTTCACTTTAACTGCCTGCACACACCATGTGGCCACACACATCCTGTTCCCTCCATAACACTGTCCCCCCACTCTCCTATTCTATGTATTGCCAACTAAATTTATTGTACAAATTAAATTTTAAACAAATTATACAAATTACACTTTTTCTTTAGATGTTATCAATATAATTTACATTATTCTTACCCACAATTATAAATAAAATTAATTATAAACAAAAATTTATATAACAGTTAACTCAGTTATATGTAACCATTTTTCATTATTTATACAAATTTAATTTACTAAATAATTTTCTTAAATTTATTTATTTTGAATTATTTAAAATTTCCATATGAAAATAGACCAAATTTTAGACCCTTTGCAAAGATATAATAATATGAATAAAATAATAATAATTCTTATTTATTTTTAAGATAGTTTAAGCAACTCAGCTCAATTTATATTGAATTTTATATAATATAATTTATAATTTCCATAAAGAAATTTGTTCTTTATGGATGTGAGATATATTGATGCATATTAGGGACAAATTACTGTCTCATTTTGCCATGATATTTTTTATATTATAAGAAAAGATACATATTAAAATACCTATATTATATTGTCGATCATAACACCAAAACTATATGTTTGTGATCGAAACCTGTGTTTTAGAAAGCCTGGATAAAATAATTGTTAACGAAGTTGTAATTCCAGGTCTTTATTGTATTCTTTCATATGTTCTCTTGATTTTGATTTAATGAATTCTCGTGTATCTATTAAGATCCTTTCTATATAAACATTGTATTTGAACTGAAACGTAATAACTGTGAAGCTATATACACGAGAAAAACGTATAATACATTATGTATATATATATATATATATATATATATATATATATATATATATATATATATATATATATATATATATATATATACTATGTATTTATTTAAGGATGTAAAGAACATATAATACAATAATAAGATCCAGAATTCCTACAGCACTATTCATTTAAATGAAAACAACCATTTTTGCGTACCTAATTACGTATTCTAACGTTAAATTAAATAATATAATAGAAATATAGAAAGATCATACTCTTTTAAACCAGAAGGTAACATTTTATAACGAAGATTATTGTTAAAATAGGTAAAAAGCGTTAAAATTTATAAAAACAAAGTTTAGGGGTTAGGTATATATGATAGTACACTACCTTAGTTTATTTTTATTTATTTATTTATTTTATAGTTTATAAATCGTCTTTTCAATTTTTTTTTTTTTTTACAGTAACGGCCACTCAGGACCACGCGAATATCATTGGTTAAGCTGTTTACGGGATCTTGACTTCCTTTCTTCCCATCGCAATTTCATGATCTTCGAATGCATCTCTTATCATTCTTCGGACCACTTAGTACCCCTCTTTCTTTCTCCCCTAATACAGGTGAGATTTTTCAATGTCTTCCTGTACGTGTCTCTATCCAGACAGCCTGCATCCGAAATTTTAAGTTTCTTTACTTCCTCTCTCATTTGCTTCGCATATCCTCCCATACTTTTATAGCTAAAAATCCTGTCAAAGATCCTCTTGTTTAATCTTCCCTCCTTCATCCTTCATCCTTTTCTATTTTATCGTTAAACAATACTTTTGATGGTCTTCTATAATTTTTTTAAGAAAACTTAAGCGAGTAGGGTTGGATGGACCTTAATTGCCCACCCACTCCATAAATGGATGGACTAGTATTGAAAATAGTAGGATTAATTACTTAGCCTTCATATAAACAACAGTATGAGAACAAGTTTAAATGTGAAAGGAACGAGAAAATTTGTTAATGAATGCATTGTTGAGGGTGAGACAATTAAAGAGAACACTTAGAATAAGGATGAAGAAGATACTCTGAAAAATAATAAAAATTCACCTTTAGTAAACACTGGAAAAATGTTATCAAATTGGAAAAGAAGCACTAAGAAAGGAGCTACAGTAGAACCTCACTAATCCGTTTTTCGATAATCCGACTCTGACAATATTATATTTAAATCCAAGTTTTTGCATGAAGCACAGCCGCTTTCTAATTGAAGGCATTAAAGCGTCAAAACTTTCGATCGTTTCACCAAAATTTCTACTACTCTGTTGGTTCTAAAGGAAAGCTTTTTATATTAAAAATTGAGATAGACAATATTTCCTAGAATACAAACAATTCTTTCGGAATTCTCTCAGAAAGTGGCAGGAATATTGATTTTTTTCCACGGTTTTGCTCTATACGTTTTTAAAAAACGACGTTTAGAGCATACTTAAATATGAACAATTTTATAGTTGAAATAGTTTGCTACGAGACTAAAGCAATATATGGGTTCGTATTTGTCCGTTAACTGGTTGGCATGCGAAGGTCAGCATATAAAGTTATATTTCTTACATATCAGGGTACTTTTGTGATACTTCTGAATATATTTGCTAGGAAGATTTGGGGTTTGTTAATGTGGGTAGTTTTAACTGTTGCGTGTATCTGCGAAGCGTATATAAACATCAGTATCAGTAAGTATAAGTGTTCATTTTTTGTTTAAGTTGTAGAGTTGAACATTTGGAGGGAAGTGAATAAAAGTCTTAGTCTTTGGTTAAGCGTTTTCCTTCTTTTGCTTAATATGTGAACCCCCATGTCATTCTTCGGTCAGACATCAGAGCAAGATGGTGTAAAGTGAGGAATCGGTGTGTTGAAAAAACTGGTGGGCATGTTTCACGTCAAAGAGTAGAAGTAATGTGTTCTGATTTGTCATTATTTATACGGATTTTACAGATACAACTCATGCTTCTCATGAGTGTCAAAATTAGATGACTGGTATAATATCTGGAAAATATTAATATATAACTTTTGTTATAATTATAGTACACTTGTAACTATGAAGAACTTATATTTCATTGAAATCTCCAGGCTAATATGACCTTTTGGCCTTTCCGCTCTACCCGTTAGTCTCAGTCCCAACATCGTTAATATTTTTAAAAGATAATAACAACGTGATTATATAGGCATAACAAACAACGCATATTCTATAGAATACCACTTAAATGTTTTCTGTGAAGAAACGATGAATTATTAATATAAGGAAGTTTTATTTTATAGTGGTGTGGTGGTGGAGTCCATATTTTTATTATTAGTGAGCCTCAAGGGGAAGAGACATTATGAAATGGCACAATTTACGATGGTCGTTATATCGAGAATGTCCTTGCTGCCCTTCGTTGGAAACAATCTTAAATCCTATTAAAAGAGACCACTATCGTCTTATTTTATTTTAACTGTATCCATAAACAAAAAACACCGCCTTGTTAGAGATGAAGATGATTTAGTAGATTGAGACAAAATATAGTATTCGAAAATCTTCAAATATTTAAAAACAATAACATTTTATTTATTCTTGTTTGTTTATTTCGTTTAACGTCACTTTATGCTGCTATGGCTAATCGGACGATGCTACGGTGGGAGTCCTAAATTTTGCCGAACCAGGTATAATTAGGATAGGGATCTTTAACGAGTACCTGACATCGCACAGGCTCGGGACCCCCCATTTTACGTCCCTTCCGAAGGACGGCATAGCTAAGGATTTTTTACTTCCTTTAAAAAATCCTAAGGTCATCTGCCGGGCTGCGAACCCGCGATCTTGGATTTAGTAGGTTGCTATGCTAACCACTACACCACAGGTGACCCCTTATCTATTCTTATATTCTCTCAAACATCTTCAGTATCATACTTCAATATAAAAAAATAAATAAATAAAAGAAAGGAAAACTCTCAAAGGTCAACACTTTTATACTCACTTTTCTCAAAACATTCAAAGCTACAACTTAGGAACAAAATGAACACTTATAGTTGAATGGATCCACCGAAAAACGTTCCAAACGAAAATATTTCCGATGTGGCGATTATGATTTTATTTCACTGATTACTCTAAATTTTATGTTTGTCGCTTAGAACGTTTTTCGGCGGATCCATTCATTTACTTACTGAAACATATTTGAATTTACGCATTAAAAATGCTAAAAAGATATATGAACAAATTCCAAATTTTTCAGGCAAAAACATTCAGAACTATCTCACAATTTGGTACCTAAGCAACATCTACACATTGACCTTTGTATGCCAATAGTTAATAAAGAAATACGGACTTTTTATAATAAATAATGAATAAATCTAGGGAAATAGGTATTTTAGGGTAAAATAAAATAGAAGTTATTTATCTACGAAGAAGAAGGTAACAACTTAAGATGGGGACATCCACTGAAGTACAAAGCCGGTATAACATAATTATTCATGCTATTTTCATAAGCAACATAACTCTATGTGCAGAGCTTCGCAACTGTTAATGTACAGACTCTTCATGAAAAATTACATGGACATCCCAGCACAATCGCAAACGACGTGGCCACAACTCGTATTCCGGATAATACCCAGAAAAGGCTGAAGAGGAGCTGAATGAGAGATCTCATGAACTAAGTTACTACAAAAGAAAAGTTAGGAGGAGGTGCCACAGCGTTCTTCTCTTCCTCATGCCTTTTACGCCAGGGAATTTAGTTTGTCATCAAATTCAATAATTGTTAGTCCACTTGATTGACAAATAGAGAATTAAAGTTAAAAAAAATAATAAATTTTACTTTTTCTTATTGTTCTGTAACTCATTGTCAGTTACATTTTAAAGGAATTTATGTGAGAAAAAGGTAGATTTTAAAAATTTGTTGATTTCATTTATTTATCAGATTATGGGATTCATAGTTTCTGTAAGTATGCCTAACCTAAGAACTAAAAACCGAAATTTGTTAACTTAGCACAAATATTTCTAGCATTAAGCAATTTTTATTCTCGTGGCCCCTATGGTTAAAAAAATAATTGCTGAAATCCTGATTATATGGATTCCACCTCTTTTACTGTACCTAAGGTGCATTTTCAGAGGGTTCTGAGGAGAGAAGTGGTTTTTAAAAAAATTCATTATGAGTAACTATCCAGTGATGGGCCTCATAAAAGATTAAATAATTTCTTTTTTTTTTTTAAACTCACTAATTTTTTTTGTTACATTACATATTTTAAAATTTTCTCCTTGTACCGCAACTCATTGTCAGTTATATTTCAAGGAATTTAAGTGAAAACAAAATTAAAATTTGAAAAATATTTGTTTTCATTTAATTATTATTATATGATAGGGTTCATCTCTTCTTTGAGAAGACCTAACCTAGGAAAAATAAGTAAAACTAAAAACTTAAAATTTGTCCACATATTTTTACAAATATCTGTCAACGTTGGGGAACAGGCATTACTATAATTGCGTTAAATAAGTTATTTTCAGATAGCGGTAATTTTGACTCAAAATTTAAACATTTTAGGTTAATAATTTAGGTCTCCATTAATTGGAGCTCTTCATTAATTAACCTTGTCTTTTTCTTTTCAAATGATGTTCCACTTAATATTTTTCTAATAGTTACATTTTGGAATGATACCAACCTTTTAGTCATAGCCTTTGCTGGATAAAAGAACAGCGGAGCTCCATAGAGTAATGTCAGCCTTAAAATACTGTTTGGTAATGTGGAAAGCATAAAGAACTTGTTTAGTTCTGATTAAACATTATTTAACTAACAAAGGAGCGGGATAACCTAAGCACAAGCTGTTATGGGAGAGCGTCACTTCGTAATAACAAGCTAACAAGGCAACTGCCTGTTATGGCGTCATATATAAATGCACTGTTACAATCAGTGTTGCCATTATTCATTTGAATACATAATAAATTTTATTGTTTCCTAATACCTTTATAAATTAGTAGCTTGAGATGCAGAGAAAGATTCCTTTGTTATAATATAAGTGATCAAGCTTTCTTAAGGATTTCTTCTGGTCAGTTTAAAATTCCTTTTCGAAAGGGACGAAAAACCCATATGCCGGTAGTTTTATCAATATGTAGTTTCCCTATCTCGTCCACAATCTTTTGACATGCAACTTCGGCTAGTGGCATTCAGACTGTGATAGGTAAGTCAGCAAAAGCGGTTACTATGGCTTAATGGTATTAAGCTCCAACAATGTTTGCCGCGTACATAGAGAAAAGGATCGGGGACAAAACCGGTCGTTGGGGGAACTTCTTTTGAAGAGGCTTCTCCAACCACTATGTATTGTTGGCTAAGAAAATACTTTATAATAGATAATCGAGTTGGCTGTAAGACAGTATAAATGGACTAAGTGAAAGCAATCACAGTTTTTTTTAGATCCTGAAGATGGAGCCGAAGACTCGGAAACATGTTGAGTGAAATATTAATCATTAGATAGGAGTTATGCCTTATAATGATAATAACTTTATAATCGAGAATCTATGCCTTTATATAATATTATATAACTTATAATCTGGGCATTCTATGCCAATTAATTGTTGGCAGGCTAAATGCCTTTGAATAATCTTTCAGTATCAATGCAGTGGCCGTGTTTTGAAATTTTGAGTAACTTTATTTTGCAGTTTTTGAAGAAGAAGAAAAAGAAGAAGAAGAAAATTAACTTTACTCTGGGACAACTTGTTCCCTAAGAATAACAAATGAGTACAATACATAGGATAATCGTCTGGCTATGATAATTAATTATAATAAATAATTATAAAAATTGATTAATAATTAAATTATTAGTTACAAAATATATGAGAAATCTTGTAAAAGGACATGTTATGCATACTATTATAATAAATATAACATAAATATTCATTTTTTAAATTTGCTCGGAAGATTGAAAATCCAGGAGGGTGAAGAAATAGATGATGTTTAAAGGAAGTAATAATGGTGTTTTTTCGAATTGAGATGGACAATGAATTCCATAAAGAGGAAGCACGGATAATAAAGGATATTTCGAAGGACGCAGTTCGATGAGCAGGAGTTTACAGGTCGATGAGTTGGGTTCTAGTATTTAAAAGATGTTTTTTTTTTTTTTTAAACAATGGAAATTTTCAGCAAAGGATGCTCAGTGTATAGGTGTGACTGAAACCTGACTGTTCTTCAGGTATACATGCTTATCCCTGCGAAATTTCTTCGAGTGTTCTAAGATAATTTTAAGTAACTTTACTGGAATTAAAAATTTTAAAGTATAACAGGCATACTGTTTGCGAGGAAAGTTTTTTCTGAAAAAAAAAATCGATACATTTTTAAAAATTATCTTCATATAAATACTGATATTAAATGAACAGTTGTGTCCACTCTATTCCAAACAGTAGTTCAACATTTTCTAGAAATAACTTTTAATGGTTGCCACTCACCACCCTTCGTCCTTTGAAGTCATAGAGGAGTTTTCGTTTCGATTTTTTTTATATAGTGAGAGGAGCCCTTTATAGTATGGCTGACTAACAAGAAGGGGGCCCTTTGGGGAAGCCCTAGGACCACTCACCTCGGGATAAGAGCTCTCCCTGGAGTGGTGGCTGAAGTGGTAGAGGTAGGTCGGCGAGCCCCTCCTGGCGTGGAGGTAGCCCACTCTGAGGAGGGGGGCCACCGTGTGTCCGTCCGAGAGGGCCTCCAGGGTCGAGTCCCGGATGTTGATCGGGTGCTGGATCGGCTTCTCCCAGTCCGTGTATTCGTTCCTCACCGTGGAGAAGATCTCGTTGAGGTGGTAGTCGTAAGCGTTCCTCACGTATGTCCTGGAACATAGTAGAATAGAATAAAATAGGAAAAAAAAATATTATGGGACAAAGTACCTTAAGAATAACATTACATAAAATTAAGTGAAATCATATCTGGCTGTGGAATTCTTAAAATAAAACAAGATAAATAAAATTAAATACTTTACATGAGAAAAAAAATAAAAAAGATCAGAAGAAAACTATAGGTTTAAGCAAACTTTTATGTCTGGCATACTAGCATTAATACATTGTACGACATCCATATCAGTATCCGGATCGTCAGACTGGAGAGAAAGAAGATGGTGAAAAAAGAGTTGCGAGAGAAGAATGGTTGCAAATACAGGGGAAGGGGAAGGGAATTTCAGAGAATATAGGATCGGAATAGGAAGGAACGTTGGAATGCAGAACATCTGTGAAATGGAGTGTAGAGGTCAGAAAGACGAGATCTTTTATGCAGTGATTGGATTGCGGACTTGAATTGCAGGATAGTATAAATAAAGGGAGGGTGAAGGGTGTTGATAACTTGGAATAGGAATATAAAAAGAAGTATTTTCTGCGGAAGGAGGGCGAGAACCAATTTAACTCTGTATATAGAGGTCCTGAAGACAAACCTAATGAAGCTATTCATGATACGTTTTAATCTGTCCTCAAGAACCATCGAAAGCAAAAGTAACAGAGATAATACATAATACCTGGTTAATTTGAAAAATATTTGTACATTCATTTTAAGCTCCAAATGAGTACAAATATTCTGAACATTTATTCCGCGTGTAGATACATTTTCACAATCCCAGTGAAGAACAGATCTACTTCAGGGACCTAGCGACCCTGCCCACGTGAGTTGTGTCTCCCACCTTCTCTACCTGGGGAGAATCATGTCCTTTACTACCATTCCACTCCACACTATCCCACCCCCCTCCTAAATCCTAATAACTACTTTTCTTACTGAAGACTTCAGATAGCCAGTTGCACCGAAGTAACGGTGCTTCTTATATTGGGCCGATCACTCACAGAAGGGCTTGGTTGATTCATAGTATTAAAAATATACTGATGACGGAAATGGCTCCTTTATGACAATAATGGCTCGAAGAGGAAGAGAAAAGAGAATAATTTTTATTCTAATTTACATATATTTGTTAGTTAAGTATCTTTTTAAAATTAATAAAATAAATAATAAAGATAGTGGAAATCATTTTTATTTTCCGGATCCAAACTAATATGGTGTGTAGAAAATTAACTATCATATGAATCTTTGGAAAGAACTTAGAAATACATTTTTAATTTTAAGAAATCTCATTTAAATATTTTTTTTTTAATAGCAAATATTTTCAATGTTTCCAAAATATTTGTATCCTGAACAAAAAATCTATTTACTCGAGGAAATATTATAAAAACCAAGGAATTTCAATTTACCTAAAAATAATTAGCATCCTTTTTTTTTTTTTTTTTTTTTTTTTTTTTTTTTTTTTTTTTTTTTTTTTTTTTTTTTTTTTTTTTTTTTTTTTTTTTTTTTTTTTTTTTTTTTTTTTTTTTTTTTTTTTTTTTTTTTTTTTTTACAAAAATAGCAAGTGCACATGATGAATGAAAACTCATGCTCGATTTTTTTATGTTATGTTTGTGGTTTAATAAAATATTCACAAACGGCTGATGTATTATTAGTGCTTATGTTGGAGCTTTTCAGCAGTGCATATCACTTCATAAAAGTGTATGATTTTAACTTACAAGTACATTCTTTAACAATAGGTATCCCATTTATCCTTTGAACATCAAGATTATATGAAGGAAAAACATTATTAAGAAGTAAAATAAATAGGATAAATATACTTTAAGTTGAAAAATAACTTACAGTAAAAAAGTAGTTGTAAAAATAATTTTATATTTGGATCAATGCAATAATTGAATGAATAAATTACTTTATGGAGTGTAGACCTGAAAATGGAGTACAACTGAGTACAACATAGGATTTAGAACTAATGATGTATTGGAGATATACTGCAAAGATAATTTGAATGTTTAGAAACCTTTCCTCCTCATTTTTATATTTTATATATTATATTAATTTTTCGATCATTTATAATTTTTTTTTTTTATTCTCCTGAAGAATTTTATTGTTAATTTCTTGAAAAATAAAATAGAATGAATGTTTTGAAGCACACTTACTTATTTAGGGGTCACCTGTGGTGTAGTGGTTAGCATAGCAACCTACTAAACCCAAGATCGCGGGTTCGCTGCCCGGCAGATGACCTTAGGATTTTTGAAAGGGAGTAAAAAATCCTTAGCTATACCGTCCTTCGGAAGGGACGTAAAATGGGGGTCCCGAGCCTGTGCGATGTCAGGTACTCGTTAAAGATCCCTATCCTAATTGTACCTGGATAGGCAAAATTTAGGACTCCCACCGTAGCATCGTCCGATTAGCCATAGCAGCATAAAGTGACGTTAAACGAAATAAACAAACACTTACTTATTTCCTATGATTTTTTTTCAAAATAAATTTTTTTTTTAAAAAAATAAAAAAAAAAAATTTTATTTCTTCTTGATTGGGAAAAACAAAAGATCATGGATATGGCCATTTACTGCTTCTGATGATGAAACTGTCAGCAAATTTTCGATCACAGCGAGACCAATTCTGCTAGAGCGTGTCAATAAAGCTCCTACAATTGGAAAAAGTCTTTCTTCATACAAACCAATATAGCTCCTAAACGGTAGGTTCTAGCAACAAATGTTAAATAATAAAAAACTTTTTCATTAAATTTCTGATAAACTAATGGCAAATTTTAGATCCGAGACCCATCAACAGAGCTAGAGTGTCAAAATGTTAAATTTTTGGGCGTGAAAAAAGCGTTACATGTTTTGAGAATGCAAAAAACGTTACAAAAGAAAACTATGGATTCTAGCCAAAAGGCAAATCCATGTAAAGAAAAAAAAATAAAGAAAAGAAATACAATAAAAATAAAAGGGAAAGGATTGCGAAACGACTTTCTTTTTTAGGAGGTTAGGCAGTAAAATATGTACAACAAATATAATTTTGTTTTAATTTTTATTGTTAAAATCTTTATATATTATAGTAAAAACGTAAACAGACCGGTGATAGAGCTAAGGTAGTCTGCTTAGGGGAATCCATAATGCATGTGTTTCAATTAAGAGGTAAATAATGCAATACTGCACCAAGGAGCCGCATGAATAATGCACTATTCAATTTTGAATAAACCATTTTGCTGTATTGATCTCCTTCTTGGGGGGGATGTATTAGAAAGGCACCCCCTCAAAAGAATTTCCAACTAACTCTTATTAAAATAGAGTCATCAATATTGATAGGAGCGTCTATCATCGCCCGTGGACCAACTTGGACCCTTCTCTCGGCGGAATATCCTTTTAACTTCAGATAAGAAATTTTACCCCAGCTTATGTATTACAGATTGTTTTTATTATAATAATGGTTCTTTTTTACAAGAGCCTAGAATCATAACTGAATTCGAAATGACGAACATTTTAAATAATCCTTCATTCGTAAAATAAAATCGAATGACGAACAAGAGAACTCTTTAACTAAAGACTTCACTACCATAAATAAGTGCAGTTCACATTTTTTGTATATAAATGAGGTTCCTCGTAAGTGCCAGTATCTCGAATGTGCAAGTAGGAAGTATCACATATTAGTTGACGACATATTTATTGTATTCATTAAACATTCATAGGACCCAAAAATAAAAAAAGAGAGTGAGAGAGAGAGAGAGAGAGAGAGAGAGAGAGAGAGAGAGAGAGAGAGAGAGAGAGAGAGAGAGAGAGAGAGAGAGAGAGAGAGAGAGAGAGAGAGAGAGAGAGAGAGAGAGAGAGAGAGAGAGAGAAAGAGAGAGAGAGAGAGAGAGAGTGAGAGTGAGAGAGATTAAATTGCTTGATTTTGTATTGTCTTAAGACCTGTGGCCCTATCTCACAGATCTTTACCTATACCCTATACACAGATGTTTATTTTTAGAACTAAAAATGCTACAACCTTTTTTATATACAAAAATTAAGTTTGTCTTTTAATGTCTCGAGTTTGTGTGGAATCAAGTGTTCGAATTGTGTCATTCATAATTATATTTCCCTCACATAGTGATTTTTCAAAGAAGGTAACTTTGATTCTTGTTTTCTTTGCATTCGACTATATGTTTTCCATGTTGTTCAGAGTTCCATTTGTTTTTTGTTTTCAAATGCGTGTGGTGTTGTTAATCTTAAATCTTAAAAAAAAATAAATACTTTTTTATATATTTTCACTGTTAATATTTATGTGATATAATATTAATTATATTAATCTAATGTTCGAATTTAAAGTTTAAATGTATAATATGTGTCGCCTAGTTGCAAAACCGGCCTACTCCTCAATTTTGAGAAATGCTTTTTTCCTGTTTTCCGAGTCCTAAGATACATCTTCCACCTATTGGAAGCAAGATACCTCGCCAAAACCCGTCAAATCCTTGTTAAATCTGTGTTTGAAAATCACAGTGTGCGGTAAAGCCGGTCAAATCCTTCCATCAGTGTTTCAAAACCGGCTATATCGCGCTGTTGTTTTAGATCAAGAAGGCTTCTTATCAGGAACTATCAGTCTGCTCCTGCTTTTCCTGTGGTTAACGTTTATGCCTACATTGTTCAGTGCACTTTGTTTTCGATCTTTATGGAGAAGTTTGTAGAAAAAGTTCTAGCTAATTTAGTAAGAGACAAAGAGACCCTGCAACATGGAGAAGAAACGAACCCCTCCAGATCGGGTTTTTGCTCAAATTGATAAGAATTTAAGGAAAGAGACTCTCGTTCAGCCTTCAGAGTTTGACGGCATTCTCTCGGAAAGTGGAACGGTGTTCAAGCTAGGAAGAGACCCAGTAATGACCTCCTCAAACCCCCTGCACTATGGGACTTCAAATTCACCCTAACGAAGAGATTTTTCATAACCAAACAAAATAATAAGGTGCTAGTTCAAGGGGAGGTTTTCTAAAGATCTGAGGTTGGGGCAAGCAAATCTATCGTAAAGAGTAAGTGAAGCCATTACAACCAGTAAAATTTCGGGTGTGGTCCCAGGTACTGTGGTTAAGCCTCTGAAACTGCGCGATGTCCAAAACTTATTGGTGAAACATTTTGAAGCCAACTGGGAGATTGAGGACCGTTTGATTTTTTTACAAGAACGTCATAGCATCAGCTGCTCATGAAGGAGGAAGCAGAGAAGGAGATGAGGGGGATGAAGAAGAACATTAGGAAGAAATGTGTGAGCCTGTTGAAATTTATATTTAGATGCTCGAGTTACTCCACAACATTTCAGAATTAAATTTTTTCAAATAATATTCACTTATTCCAGAAAGTTTTGTTCATTTGCATCCCAAAAAACCCAAAATTTACATTAAATTTAGTGATTTTTCAGTTCTTATTCGTTGCAAAACCGGTCAACTCCAAAAAGAGTTGCAAAAGTGGCCCAATCCAAAATAAAAAAATTAAGTAACCCACAAGTAAATTTAAAAAGCGTTTTCAAACACACTACCCTTGTACCACTAAAAACCGAAGAGATTTTGTTCCTACTTCGTTTTGGCGTGATGTAACAGAAAATCTGTTTCCTGAAAAGTTTTATTTTTTGGAGATTTGCAACTAGACGACATATGTATATAAGTATGTATTACCATTTTAATTTTTTCTTTAATGTTTTATGTTTAAATGTTTAATTAATGTTAACTAATATATTTTAATCGACTAGTTGATATCATACTCATTAACGATTCTTTTGTACTATAAACATTTTATTATTTGAATTGCGATTTTTTTTCCCTCACACTCAATAAGTTTCTCTTAATCTCATGATTTCCATCATGATCATAAATGTGCAGATAGACAATACGCTATGAAGGAAATTTTTGCTAGTAATAATAGGCTTTTATAAAGATGTTAATGAATAGAAACTTTTTTTTTTTTTTTACTAAACCCAAGATCGCGGGTTCGCAGCCCGGCAGATGACCTTAGGATTTTTTAAAGGGAGCAAAAAATCCTTAGCTATGCCGTCGTTCGGAAGGGACGTAAAATGGGGGTCCCGAGCCTGTGCGATGTCCGGTACTCGTTAAAGATCCCTATCCTAATTATACCTGGATAGGCAAAATTTAGGACTCCCACCGTAGCATCGTCCGATTAGCCATAGCAGCATAAAGTGAAGTTAAACGAAATAAACAAACAAACTTTTTTTTTTTTTTTTTTTTTTTTTTTTTTTTTTTTTTTTTTTTTTTTTTTTTTTTTTTTTTTACATAACTTTTTTCTAATGGAATCACAATGTCGAATTTCCGACGAAATGACAGAATGACCCGTATCATTCTCGAAATTCAGAGAGAAGACTCTGCGGTTGTGAATTATATAAATAAATAAAACTATTCCTATAATAATAAGGTTATAAATAGCACTATAGAGTCATAAAGTAGTCTCACCACATGAGCCATAAAGTATAATATTTACGAGGAAACGAGGAGTTTCCATAACAACGGCCATAACAATAAAACAAGGGCTATATAGTGCGCTTGAATATTCTTCCTAACCAAGGGCAGGCAGCCTTGAACAAAATTACTAGAAAAACATTCTAATGGAAGCGGAAGTTATAAGCTTAGTAAATTAGACTTTACAGCAGTTTTTGTTCAAAACTATATTAAACTGGGTATTTTTTGTTTATGTATAATAGTAAAAACTCATAGTTAATACTACTCATTGTAATATATATTTTTTTTAATTATTAATTTAGTCTGTTTATTCAATGAGAATTACACATTTTTTAGAGTTTTAATGAATATCTATGCTTAGTTTTGGAGCAATATAATCATCTGAAATATAAATAAGTTCGTTAAACTTCTCGGATCATTCGGGGAGTATAACTCATAAATTCTTTCGTGTAGATTTTCGTGATTTTTCCTTGTCGAGTTTATTTGTTTATTTATTTTATTACTGTTTTAGGTGCCGTGTACAACAACTCGGGCTAGAGGCACCATTACATAACATTTGTCATTAGACTTCTAGATTAGTCGATACAAGTTGTTTTCTTTGAGTACGGTAAACAGTTTTTTCCAGTTTTCGGGTTATAAAGCCTCGCAGTACCTTTGGAGATGCAACCTGTAAGCTAAAAGCTGGGCACAATCCTTGATAATGTGTTGCGTTGTAAGGAGGCAGTTACAGGTGCTGCATTCTGGTGGAGGATTGCCTTCAGGTAGATGGGGATGTGTCAACTTACTGTGCCCAATTCTGAGTCTCGTTATTACGGTTTGTTCTCTCCTGTTTATTGGGAGAGGTGTTGACGGAAGAAAGCTTTCATAAATCCTTTTCAGTTTATTGGTATCAGGTGTTTTTGCCACAGGTGTTAATCCATGCCTCTCTGCACAGGTTAAATATATATTTATGGTAGTCGTAGAGAGTGATATTGATATTTGGAAAAGGGAACATGGTTCTTGCTTCCTTTGCACTTATGTCTGCCAATTCATTCCCTTCTATATTGGTGTGACTAGGGACCCAAAGAAATGTAATGTTTTTATTCATTATTAGTGCTGATTTCATAATTTTCATGACGATAGGATTGTCAGTTAAATGAAATTTTTGGATTGCCTGAAGGGCGGAGAAGGAGTCGCTGCAGATTAGAAATTGCCTGCTGTCCAAATTTTCAATTAAATTCACACACAGGTATATTGAAAATAGTTCGGCGGAAAAAACGGAAAAAATGTTTGGAAGACAGTATCGGAAGGTTTCTGAAGGAATGATAACTGAACATCCAACACTCTCCTTATCTTTTGAGCCATCCGTCTATAGGCAGACATAATAAATGTAACGTTTAGAGAGTAAATTTAAAAAACTTTGCCTTAGGGCCTCAAGAGGACTGTTTATTTTCTTTATCCGGTTTAAGGAAAAATCAAATGATATTTTATTAGTTGTCCACGGGTTTGGAGATGACATATAAAACGGTGGGAAAGAAAATGAGTCGGATAGTGGAGGATAGATAGAGAGACGAGATGGTAATTTGTAACGCGAAAATTCGGAGGACTCTGTACTAGCTTTAATACGACCTACTATTCTTAAAAAAAGATAGTGTCTGCGTAGTTCAAGAGGCCACTCATCTGCCTCCCAGAGTAAACTATTAATAGGACTGGTTATAAACGCTCCTGTCGCCCTGCGAATCATTGAATGGTGTACTGGATCTAAACTTTGTAAAATCTTTTAAGAAGAATCTCCGTAAATTTCGCAACCGTAATCGCTGACAAGTCTAATCAAGCACCTATAAACCCTCAATAAGGACGTCCTGTCACAGCCATAAGTTGAGGAAGTCGAGGAAGAGTATTTTCATTACATTAGATATTTTGGATATCCTTGATATTAGCTCGTCAATATGAATTTTCCGTGATAACCTTAAATCAAAGAATACCCCTAAATATCTGATAAAATTAGGTCTATTTAAACTAATGGCCTTAGATTTCAATTTTAAATGTTTGATTAAGAAAAAAATAATAATTACTAAACATTTTGACGTACGTTACTGTCCACAGTTAAAGTTGTCAACTTCTAACCTTCACAAAAAGAGTAGAATTATTTCATAGAATAGTTCAATTATGTGTATATTAAATAAAAATAGTACCTTTTTCTTTGAAATAACAAATTTTGGTTGCTTAAGAAAAGAATTTCTTGGAGTCCGAGAATTTCCGAATTTATTTATTTGGTGTACGTGACCGGATATAGAAGAGTGGGTTCTAGAGCTTGTGCAGTCGGGATAGCTTTCTAACACCCTTCAGACTATGTATTGTAACCATTCGCAACCTAGGGCCCAGGGCGCTGTATTAAACGAAGACGACCTTGATTCTCAAAAAATAAAATTTATTGCTTTCGCACTTCCTGAGAAATCAAATTAGCAAACTCAAGAATTTTTTTTTTTTTTTTTTTTTTTTTTTTTTTTTTTTTTTTTTTTTTTTTTTTTTTTTTTTTTTTTTTTTTTAAATGAACCTACTTCAAGATTTTATTTATTTTTTTTATATCAATTTATTGAAATTTACAACTATACTAATATGTACATCAAGTAAATGAGCTGATGATTACAATGACATGTAATAACTTGAAAAGAACTACTCATCAGTAGCACTTCAATAAAAATTCTACACTAGAAGATCTGTAGGCCATATTCTTTTCAGACGCCTCGGAGGATTATCGGGAATGGAGGGGGAAGCAAGTTGAGAAACTAATCGGTTTGATTGGTTATGGAGCTTACTATGAAAGGATAGGTTTCTGGTTTGGGCTAACTCAGCAACATATGGAATATTAAGGTCTTTATGGATAAGCTGATAGGTGACAAAGTAAGGGGCATTTAGGATTTTTCGATGGAGTTTGGTTCAAGAGATTGAATACAAGATGAATTGGATGGTTTATTAGAGCCCCAAAGCTCAACTCCGTACGTCCAAATAGGTCTTATCACAGTCATGTAAATAAGTCTTTTGTAATGAATTGGCAGGTTTGTTCGTTTGTCTAGTAAATGTTGAAGTAGTCTGTAACGATGAGCAGTTTCTTGTTGCTTTAGTCTTGTATCGATACTCATATACCTATTCACTATTTATGATTGGTTATTTTGGGAGTCGGTGCCAGCCAAGAAAGGCGGTTTGATCCTACCTTTGCAATATATTTTCGAATGGCACGAGACAGCGGAGTGTTGCGGTGATGAAATAGTGGAGGATCTCTACAATTACCATTTTTTTCGAATTCTGTTTGTTTTGGTTGGTACCGACTCCAAAAATATCTTATCATAGATTGTGAATATATACCTATTTATGGCAAAATATGCAAATTAAAAATATCTCAAATTTATTCCTAATGCCTCAAAACATATATAGTTTGATAATATTAAATGTTTTAGTTAGTTAGGAGAAATATGCAAATGTATATATTTCAGAGCCCTATTAATAACTAATGTACTTGTATCATAGAATATATATATATTCCATAAAACTTCTTACCTGAGTACCCTGTTCCTCTGGTCTTCCTCGATTCCGTACTGTATCTCGTGGCTGTTGAAGTCCAGAAAGCTCTCGGTGGTTGTGGTCCCGATCATTAGCCGAGAAGAGAGGAAGGGGTCCCCCGCCACCTCGACAGCGCTGGCCGGCTCGCCGTGGACCCAGGGCCCCACCGCGGTGAGGAACCTCGGGGCTGGGACCCTAAGGGAGGTGAGGGCCGAGAGGGGCAGGGCCTTGAGGCAGGCCATCGCCTCGGTGCGGCAGCCTGCTGCGGCGGCCAGCCTCGAGCGGAGCCCACCGGGGTCCTGTCCGGTACCCCACGGGCTCAGCAGGCTCCCAGAGATCAGGATGGCTCTCGAGAACAGACCTGCCAAAGAGGAACACAATGTAATATCAATAGTTTTACAAACTGAAAATGCTAGAAAGTGCTACAATCAAAGAAACTGAGTTAAAGTGAATACTATTATACAGGGTAAGTACCTCTTAGTGTAAAAAAAAATAAATAAATAGAAGAAACTAGACCAAAAATGAAGAACAAAGCCGCAAAACCAATCTAATTTCTCTCTGCAACTAGAAGAAAATAATTCTACAAATTTGAGAATACTGAAATCACTATTTTACCATGTTATATATCAAAAATCACAATAAAAAATATATGCCATTAGCATTCCCGTCGCTGCTTCAACCGCTCTTATAAGAAATGAAATCAAATAATTTTAACTAATAATTGAAGTTTCATTTGTTTCTAATACAAATCTTGTATTGTAGCGTGCGATTAATAAGCATTATTTCCTCAATGTTATTTTCACGCGTAGCAGTAATTTTTAACCTGGTTGAAATTGTACTGATTAGGTACTTGATGATTACGAAGATCACAATTGTACATCGATTTTTAATTTTAAAATATGAGTTGGTAATTCAGATGGAAAAATAATATTAAGAAACTCTAGCGGATAATGCATCATGAGTGTCTACAACGAAAGACATTTTGATTTGGTAATCATTTTTATTCGACAGAAATAATTTTTACCTGGTTGGATTTTAATTTCGAACCATAAAAGTATATGACATTGTGGAAACCCTTTTTTCTGCCACTCAAAACTTTCATTTAAATCTGTATTATTGCTGAACATGCCTAGAAGTAAGAAGATGATGTGATTAATATTTGGAACAGATTGGTTCAGTAATTATTGTGGTTAGTGATCAAATTAATGATTGTCCTTTTATGCAGGGTGAGCCCCGTAAAAGGTGTAATATCTCCACTTTGTTTAAACAATTTTCAAATTTCGAAACAATTAACATTTTCGGATTTAGCATTAAATTTTTTTTAAGAGCAGAGTACATGTAACCTTGAATTTTACAAATCTGAGACCTAAAGAGCAGCTTGATCTTCACCTTATTTAGGGAAGTCGCAATGTCTTATAATACGCTTACCGTTTTTCGAAAAAAATTATCCACAAAACTGCGAATCTCACAAAAACTTGCAAATGTAAACAGCTGTCATAAGGTAGGGTCAAATTAATGATCAGTATCGCTTTCATTGAGGAAATTACTTCTAAAACCAGAAAAAAACATGGTAATTTCATTTAGCACACAAATCAGTTACTTGTGTAAATGAGAGATTATGATAATCGCTTAATGGAAATATGCATTTTAAACATAATATACTCTTCATTGGAATAAAAATGTAAAGAAAAAATTTATTGTTTAATAGAGAATAAAGGAAAACTGTCAATAAAGCGACAGTTATGTTATTAGATTTATTTATTATTGTTACTTAGGATTTATTTTATTAGATTTTGAATGTAAGGTTTAAAACATTATTATAATATATAATAAAAACGGCTCCTATTGCCAGTGACGTTTTAACATACATCAATTTTTTCTGAATGAAAGGTAATGGGTTAGCAAACTTAAGGAAATTGAGGACATATTTCCTTTATTATTCATTATTAATGATGTTTATACATAATTAAATATAGAATAAATAAATAATATACGTCACTTACAGTAGCTGGAAATCCCCCAATAACATTGTTAGTGTATGATTGCTCGTATCTCTTGTCCCTTCGGTTGTATCCGGGCCACCTTCCCAGACCGATAAATCCACTTTTATTTTGTTATTTTCCTGTTCCTCTGTCAAGGAAAATTTCGATGTTGTGGCGGGAGGCTCTGATTCAAAATTATGGCTACAGTGCTTTGAACTTATACGTCAAGTAAAATAATACCGTTGTGGATGGAGTTAGAGAGATGAGGGGAGAATTGATGTATGTATAATCGTCTTTAGTCTCTCAGTGGCCATATATGCTTTTATTGAATCTTAAGTACTGCAAATTTATTCATTATATATATTTTGTATTTATATATTTATTAACTAAATTTGTAATAATACAATTCGAGTAACGTTTCCTAAAAAAACAACTGTTTATTTTTGTCCTTTCAAAATAACAGATAATTAAATATGAGCTCCACTTATAACGTTTACAACATAAAATAATGTAAAGTTTAACATTTTTTTTTTTAGCTACCTATTGTAATTTACAACTGTATACTATGAAATAAAAATCCGTCTAGTAAACGGGAAGATAGTGATCATAATGACATGCCCATTGCTTTTAAAGAAACTATCTATTGGTAGCACTTTTATAATAGAAGGACCCGAAACCATCTTCTTTTCAGACTCTTCGGAGGGTTGTCTGAAATAGAATAGTAAGCAAGTTGAGATACTGAAGGATTTGAATGATTATGGAGTTTGTTTTGAAGGGATAGATATCTGGTTTGGACTAAATCAACAACATATGAAACATTAGGTTTCTTTATGGATATAGATGGTTTGTGATAAAGTAATGAGCATAAAGTGTTTTTTGAAGGATTTTGAATTGTAAGGATTGGATACAAGAGGAATTAGATTAGTTTAGTGAAGGCATCGACCTCAAATCCCTATACCCAAATAGGTCTGATTACTGTCACAATTAGTCTTTTGTAATCAATTAATTAATTGAAAGCTTTGAAATTTTAATTATCTATTGATTATATTATGGTATTGCTATTTAAATAATTAATTTATAGTATTAGGATATTGTAAAAAAAAAAGTTTTTATTTAAATGGAACTATGTAATACTAATCCGATTTCCGTTCGTCAGAATTATAATTATTAGTCTCCAGTTAATCTGATCCCCAGGAGGGGGGAGGGGACAGAATTTTAGCGGAATCTCTAATAGTTCAGTACACGTTGGTGTGCATAAGTTCGGGTTGTTTTGATATTTTAATATGTTGTGAAAGTTTAGCTTGTGAACTTATATCCTAGTTTTGTTGCATCTTGAAGAGCCATTGCTCAAAAGTTGGCAGAGTCAAAGCGTCAAATATTTCACAATTTTATAAGACCTTTCCCCAAAATGTAATGCTGCACGGGTATTGTTTTAAAGAAATGTTTGTAATATTGTTCTAACGAAAAGCTTGTTAGAACTAGACAAAATTGGACTAGACTAAATTTAATACCATTTGAGGAGAAAATAATCTCTGTAGCTTAAACGGGGATTAAGATATAAGCTTTCAAATATTCGGAATGCACTCAAAAATTGGCGGAAATTGTGTCTTTTAACAGTTTTTGTTCTATACGTCCTTAACAACAACGCTTAGAGTATACTTTATTATGTACAATTTTAAAAATGAGTTATTTTGCTATAAACAGAAGACATTACAGTACCATTATGGGGACTAAGCTTCTATTCATAAATAGGTGGCTAAAACATTTCTCTCCAGACATATTAGTCTATTGGTGTATATAACGTATGTTTCTGATTCATTATTTTAAAAAAAAGTGAATATATAACTTTTATTATAATTAGAATTATTTGACTATGGGAAACATGTGCTTCATTGTAATCTCCGGTTAAACCGACCGTTTGGCCGTTCCGCCCAAATCCTCGTCCCCTCAGGAGTCGGGTTAGTGAGTTTCTACTGTATATGAACAAATTGGACATTATTAGTCAGATCTGGTTATTTAAAAAAAAATTGTTTCAAAAATATTACTGCGCCTATGAGTATGGAATTAGCTAGTGAGCTGAACTCTTTATTAGACCAATAATCATTAATAAATTTGTTCACTTGATAAAAAAACTAAGATAAAAAGATAAGTAATTACTCGTCGGTTTCGACTTTTTTAACATTTACTAAACAAACGCTCAAAGCTTCCAATAAATTAAACATTAATGAGAGCTATTTTGACTTACGGAGTTGAGCTTTGGGGCTCCACATAACCATCCAATTCTTACCCATTCTTACAATCCAAAATTCTTCAAAAAATCCTCAATGCTCCCTACTTCGTCACAATCAAACATCCACTAAGATCTTCTTTTACCAAATGTTGTTGATTTAGCCCAAACCAGATACCCATTCTTTTATAGGAAACTCCATAACCATTAAAATCCACTATTATCACTAGTGCTACCAATGGTTTGTTGCTTTACAAGCAATTGACATGTGATTTTAGTATTATCGTCGCGTTTACGTTCAATGATGATTTTATATTGCATACAGTTCGAAATTTCAGTAAATAGCTTACAAAAATCTAATCTAAATACTTAAATAAATATTTAACTTTAAATTTAACTGATCAGCTACCCATGTTTGATAGAATAAATTCCGGACCGAAGCCATCTGAATATATAGGAACAACTGAATTAATTTGGGACGGAACAAATGGAAGGTGCTTTGGCCCATTTGCATCAAATGTTTCCTCTTAGAACCAAGTCGAAAAAGCCGTCCTCACTTTTAATTAAAGAATTTCACTTAGCTTATCTTCCACGGGAGGCTCTGGTATGAGAATAGTTACCCCCGAGAAGAGGCAGAGGTCGCAGGTTGTCTGCAACTGTATGTACCTGCCCTCTGGGGAATAGTAATATCTTCATTAGTATGAGGATTGTTTTGAGTATCTTGATGGGTAGCTTCGATCAATTATATCTTTTAACCGGTATGCCCATGAATATCAAGATTTTATAATAAATAATTAAAGTCCAATTCCATTGGCAGATAAAATAATTATTGTAGCATTTTCATTATGTCAAGGGAGGTTCAATTAGAAACACCCAAATACAGCACATACTATTTTTATTCCAATTTACATTTCAGAATGAAACTGACCAAATTACGTAAATTAACAATCAATGATTATTCGAAATTAACAGAATTGAGAGAAAAAAGCAGTTTCAAACGTAATTTTTTTCATTCAAACCAATATAGCTCCTAAGCAGTTGGTCCTAGTGACAAATGTTACTCAACAAAAAAATACTAAAAATTAAATATCTGTTAGATAAACTATTGGTATTTTTTTTTTCAGAAAGGGAAATGTCACCAAATGTTCGTTCCGAGCATCACCCACAGAGCTAGTGCATGTCAAAAAAGCTCCAAATTTTAAAAATAGAGATTTTAAACGTGACTTTTTCCATTCAAACAACTATAGCTACTCAGTAGAAGTAGGTCCCAGGGAAATAATGTTATTTAACAAAATATACTATGCATTAAATTTTTAATAAGGAAACTGTCATCAAATGGTTGATCCGAGCAACACCAACAGAGCTAAAGTGTTACAACGTAACTTGTTTCATTCGAACCAATATAGCTCCTAAAAAGTAGATCCTAACGATAAATTTTATATATATATATATATATATATATATATATATATATATATATATATATATATATATATATATACATTATATATATAAAAAGATACACCAAAAAGTATAGACCCCCAGCGAAAAGATATATCCATACCAAAATAAAATAAAAAAAACATTGTTCAGAAACTTGGACATAGATTCGATTTTGATATTACAAAGATTCTAAATTGTGAAAATAAAATAGATAAAGAAAATTAAAAAAAAAAAAAAAATAAAATAAAAGATTGTCCAGAATGAGTAATGTACCTATGTGTAAGATCCTAAATTATAATTCACTTACATTATGGAAGAAATCATTATTCACAAGGTGAAAATAGAAAACACCACGTATAATTTTCTCGGTTTGTAATGACACTGGATATGACAGCCGTCAACTTGTTGGGTGTTTGCCTGCGTGAGACAGCACGTATTAATACCATATTTTATTTATCTGTTATGCTCTCTGAATTTAATAATATCTGTTTACACACACAAACATACCCGCACACATAAATAAAGAACTTAAATAATTTTAACTAACAATTTAAGTTATATTTGTTTATCGATAAAAATCTTGTATTAAAGTATGCAATCAAGCATTATTTCTTCAATGATATATTCATGCATCACAGTAATTTTTAAACTGGTTAAAATTGCACTGATAAGGAGGTTGAAGATTACATGAGAACATAATTATAAACCCATTTTGAATTTTAATGATTTCATCTAGTTGGATTTTAATTTCTAACCATAACAGTGTGATGTGTGGTTGGTTACTGACAAAAATTTTTTATTATTTCTAAACTTTCCTACAACTATGAAGATGGTTTAGTTGAAATTTGGTTCAGATGGGTTCAGTAGTTTCACCATTGTAAACTCAATACAATACCGTACTTTTGTAACCTCTCATGTTAAATGGCGCTCGCCACGTATTGGACGATTTTCAAACTTTCATGTTATCCAGATATTACCGATTTTTAATAAAAAATTACTTAAAAGTCAGTCGATTTTATTATTGCTAAACCATGAAGATGATGTGGTTAAAATTTGGTACAGATTGGTTCAGTAGTTTTTGCGGTTAGTGATCACAAACAAAAAATGGCTAGTCCTTTTATGTAATAGTATAGATATAGAATGTTAGATTTCTGAAGTTCCTTCATAACAAGAAGCTGATTATGAGTAATAATAGATAGTAAAAATGACAATTACGAGAACAATATAGTCTCGAAACGTCGCCAAAATAAATTATTTTATTTACTGAACCTCAAGAACCTTATTAAACATCTAATAATAACAGTCAAGAAATAATCCATATTTCCCATATATATGGATGTATATATATATATATATATATATATATAGAGAGAGAGAGAGAGAGAGAGAGAGAGAGAGAGAGAGCAAGAGAGAGATATAGTTCAGGTTGCTAGTTGGATATATAAAATGCAATGTGTGTATATATATATATATATAGGTTAAGGGCCAAAGCATAGCAGTATCAGCCTTAATCCTATTTCTAATCTTGTAAACACAGCAAATACTATAAATGTAGCATTACTGAGCCAATAAAGTCAGTTGATATTCAGTCTATTTAGCGTGCGTTTCTTATTACCTTTTCTTTTTTTTTAAGTTTTATTTGTGACAGTTGCTAACCGGTGCCGAAACCCGGGACAACGCGCGGTGGCCTGTTTTTTTTTCCTCTCAAGGCAAAACACAATCAGGTGAGGAAAATAGTTAATGGCTGAAACACAATCAGAGATGCCACCATTACCAGAAGGAACTTTAGCAGCGGCCCACGCTAACGTCCTGGAATGGATGAAAATCAGAACGGCCACGTCACAGGACCTCCGAAAGGCCATTTCGGACTTGGAAAAATTCACAGGGGAGGTAGGTGAATTAAACCATTTTCTAAAAGGAGGGGATCGCCTGATGGCGAGAATAGAGGCAAAGACCGCAGAGAACCTATTAGATTCTGGAGATGCCGAGTCACTGAAGGCAGCTCTGGTGTGCAGAGTGAAAAGGAGTGTGCTTAATCAGATCCAGGCGGACGAAGAAACCCCATGGCTAATAGTGAAAGAGAGGTTGAAGAAGGCATTTGGAGGGGGTAGGTGGACCCCAGAAGAAGATATCTTCCAAATGTTTAGAGAAGCGAGGCAACCTAGGCAGACCACTGGTCAGTATGCAGCGGCGCTTCTGGCACGATTTAATCGCATCACGGAGAAATTAAGAGAGACGATCAGTGTAGCGGAGGCAGAAGCTAGAATGGCCTTTTTGTCTACGATACTAAAAGTCCAACTTGCCAGAGAAACCGGGAAGAAGGAAGGGTTGCCGAAAGACCGCACATTCGTTGAATGCGCTCAAGAAATGGTGGACTCCAGCGCGAGGGAAGAGGAAACTCGCATGGAAGTGGAGGAAAACAGGCTGGAACAGAGTGTCCTATAGGCGATCAGGATTTGGGCCCGCCGGAAACAGGAGAAAGGAGTTTGAATACAAGGCAAAGGAGGGTGGCGAGAGAAGATCAGGCCGACCAAGACCAAGAGGCACCGGCAAGAAGGAAGACAGGAAATGCCACGGTTGTGGAAAAGCCGGGCATCTAGTAGCTCAATGCCCCCGCACGAAATGCTTCGAGTGCGGGGTAGAAGGACACATAGCGAGACAATGCCCGTATATGTACCGCAGGAGAGAGGCGTCAAGAGGCGAGCCAATGGAGGTTAATACCCAGAAGGTGAGAACCAGGAGGAGCATCCGAAACCTCGGACACCGAAAGGGAAGAGGAAGAATCGATAAGCAGCGGGAGTGAAGGAGAGGGAGTCAGCAGAGGAGTTAGACGAGGACGAGTGACTGTAAGGAGAAAGGATCGAGTGGAGGCCTGAGGAGGGTGCCAGCAGAGTGGCAGCCGCTTCCTAACTAACTGCAGCATACGGAAGGAGCGTGGCGGTCTGCCGATCATCAGGGTGGAGCGAGGAGTACGCTGCCTGGTGGACACGGGGAGCTCTAACACCATCCTGAGCCGGGAAGCAGCGGAGAGGCTATGCAGCGGCAAAGGGGCACTCCAGACGGAGGTATGTAACTGTAAGCTAATCACTCTGGGTGGCCCTTGTGAAGTAGAGGGGGAAGCAAAGTTAGGATTAGAGAGGTGGTCAAATTCGGGAGGGAATTTAAGAGTCCACATCATAGGTGAGGTAATGCGAGGGTATGATGGAATCCTGGGTTGCGACTTATTCGAGGAAGTAGGGGCGAGTATAAGGAGCAAACAGGGGCGCTAGACTATCCGAATAGGATGTAAGAAGTACCGATGCCATGGGAGCACACGGGAAAGCGAAGTTCGAATAGGGGCGGTGAATAAAGCGGAGGACTGGAAAGTAAGGTTACGTAGGGATTACCGAGATATCTTTCACAGGGAGGGTGAGAAATTAGGGGTAACAGGGGAAACTGAACACGAAATTCCACTCAAAGAGGAACGCATAACGTACGTGAAAGAGAGAAGATACCCGCAGGCATTAAGGGATCATATTAGGAAGGAAATAGAGAATCTGAGGAAGCAAGGGATCATAATAGACAGCACGTCACCGTACAATAGTCCCCTGTGGGCCGTGAAAAAGAAGAGCGCGCCAGGTGAAGAAAAATATCGAGTAGTCATCGATTATCGGAAACTAAACGATAATACCAAGGATGAAAAGTATCCGATCCCTAGATTTGAAGACATTCTCGATAGACTAAGCGGGGCGACAGTGTTCAGCACGCTCGATTTAAAAGCAGGGTACCATCAAATCAAAATGCATCCCAGAGATCAACCGAAAACGGCCTTTACTTTCGAAAGAGGGCATTATGAATTTACTAGGATGCCCTTTGGATTAAAGAATGCGCCCATCACATTTCAAAGGTTGATGGACGAATTTTTAAGAGGCATAGATGAAGATGTGTGTCAAATATACATGGACGATTTGCTGGTATTCAGTAAGACGGAAGAGCAGCATGTAGGACATTTAAGGAGTGTGTTTGACAGGATCAGGGAATTCGGCCTAAAATTATCAGACGAAAAGTCGCGGTTAGGTCAAAACGAAATAAGTTTTTTGGGTCACACCATTTCAAAAGACGGAGTCAAGCCGGACAAGTCGAAAGTAGAAGCAATTGCGAGAATGGCCGTGCCTAAGGATGTAAAAGGGATAAGACGGTTACTGGGGTCGTTGAATTATTACCGCATATTCGTTCCAGAAATGGCGGAATATTTGGTGCCCCTCAATAATCTGCTGAAAAAAGGAAGAAAAATTTTCGTAACCCCCGAGATGGAGAACAATATCCGCAGGTGTATGGCTCGGTTACAGGAAGAGCCAGTGCTGGCGTTTCCGGACTTCGGGAAACAGTTTTCTATCACCACAGACGCAAGCGAATACGCTTTGGGAGCAGTGTTGTCCCAGGAAGGAGATGGTGGGGATAGACCCGTTGAGTATGCAAGCAGGCGTTTATCGGACGCCGAGACTCGGTATAGCGCGCTCGAGAGGGAACTGTTAGGGATCGTTTGGGCGGTAGACCACTTTAGACCCTATGTGTTTGGGAGAAAGTTTAAAGTCCACACAGACCATCGGCCTCTGCAGTGGATCGGGAAATTGAAAGAGTCTTCCGCTCGAGTTACTCGGTGGAAAGAACTGTTGTCCCAGTATAATCTGGAAATTGTTTATAAGCCGGGGAAGGAAAATATAGTAGCGGATTGGTTATCCAGGGCAATCATGGTAAATGCAGTGAAAGAAGACAGGGCAGGACCATCCGGGGATATCCGGCAATTCTTGCAAGAATGGACACCGAGAGAAGACGGGGAAAGTATACCAAGTGAGGACCAGCGAGGGGAGTCTCAAGAGGAGGATAGTTCCGCCGACGACCGGCCCGTGGAAATGGAGGAAGTAGAGGAGATTATAAATGATAAACAACGGCAGATTATTTGGAAAACGAGAACAGAGGGGCTGCTAAAAATAGAGTATTCACGGTACGGAAGGAGCGACATAACGACTATACTGTCTCAACCGGGAGTTAGCGAAGAGGTCATTTGTAGGGCTCTGAAAGATGCGTCCAAACCGGGCAGAACTTACCATCTATATGTAGGTAATTCCACGGTCCGGGAAAAGATCAAGCGACTATGGCGATCAGAGAAATTAGGGATGGACCGTACATTCATCAGATGCACCCGTTCAGTAGAAACGGTGCAAGATGTGGGGAAGCAGAAGGAAATAACTCTTGCGTACCATCAAGGCAAGACAAATCACCGGGGTGTTCAGGAAACGGTACAAGCGTTGAAACGGCGGTATTTTTGGTGGGGGATGAAACGGACGGTCCGCGAAGTGATAGGGACATGTGAAATTTGTCTCACCACAAAATACGATAGACACCCCCCGGGATGGGTCCAAGAAGAAACACCCACGGCTGTGACACCTTTAACGGATCTACAAATCGATACATTTACATGGCGGGATTATAAATGGGTGACCATGGTAGATACATTCAGTAAGTTAGGTCAGGCACATTTGGTAAAGGAAAAATCAGCAGAGGCAGTATTAGGGGCCCTACGAACATGGTTCCGTTTCTACCGGAACGAATTTCCTCCGATGGAGGGTTAGAATTCGATAACTCGCAAATTAGGGCAGAAGCTAAAGAACTTGATATCCATTGGCATATCAACACCCCGGGACATCCCAAGAGTAGAGGCGGGATTGAAAGACTCCATGGGACGCTGAGTGACCACCTCAGAATATATCAGACGGAAAAAGGCTTGGAACCCGATGTAGGGATGGAAAAAGCGATTGCCGCATATAATAGTTATATTCACGCGGTAACCGGATTCTCGCCCTTTGAAATCATTTTTGGGCTCCAGGAGCGACGCAGAAATATTAGGGACACAGCGAACGAGGAGGAGGTGAATTTGGTACTGGCCAGGCGGGCGGCACTGGGAAAGTTGTGGGAGAAATCTCGGGGACGAATCGTTAGGGAAAAGAAGCAAAGGGTGGAAAGAGATAATTTAAAAGTCCGCGAGGTCACGGGGAAACTAAAAATCGGGGCGGTAGTATACCGCAAGAAAAGTTCTAACCGAGGCAAAGAGTTACTCCGCTACGAGGGTCCATTTAGAGTGATTGCCATACGCGAGCATAATATAATCACCATTCAGAGTGTTAAGGAACCGAGGAAGAGACGTAATGTTCATATTGAACAATTGCGACTCCCTATTGAGGAGCAGATTATCTCTTGAGTTCTGGAGTGGCCCGTTGCAGAAAAGTTTTATTCTTTTATGTAACTGGATGTGTTTTTAATTGTTTTTTTTATATTTTTGAGGAATGCCCTTCATAGAGTCAGTTTTTATTTTTAAGTGGAGAAATGTACAGTAGCAGTAATGGTAGATGCTGTAAATATAGAGAATAATTATGTTGGTTTCGAGGATTTTTTTTTTTTTTTTTTTGTTGTTGTTGTAGTGATATTTTGTATATAGCAGTTATAGATTTAGTTAGCTTATTATAAATGTGTGTGTGTGGTTTTAATGAAAAAGTGTTTGTTTTATTTTTGTATTTTTTTTGTTTTGTTTTCGTGAATACCTAGTATAAGTTAGATTTAAGATTTGAGTTAATTGTAAATAAAGATTTATTTCTATTTTTGTTAAACTTAGGAATTATGATGCCAGAGGTATTGTTATCTGTGTGCTTCGGCCGTTAACCAAGTTAGGATTAATCAAAGAACCACGTAATACCTTTCTGGTATTAAGTGACCAAATTATATAGTTTATGGGGAATGTCCATAAACTGGTAGGGGGGAGTTAAGGGCCAAAGCATAGCAGTATCAGCCTTAATCCTATTTCTAATCTTGTAAACACAGCAAATACTATAAATGTAGCATTACTGAGCCAATAAAGTCAGTTGATATTCAGTCTATTTAGCGTGCGTTTCTTATTACCTTTTCTTTTTTTTTAAGTTTTATTTGTGACAGTTGCTAACTTATATATATATATATATATATATATATATATATATCTACATATATAACAACCACGCAGAACTCAGTTATACTAAAAATAAATATGTTTTGTTACAAAGAATTGAGAACTTGACCAATATTGTATAGGCAGAGGAAGCTTACTGACCTGGCGTGGACTACTCAACATGCATGAGATAGCAACTTCATATCTTCCATCTAAATATATCCGATCAATCAGGCCCGCGGTGGTCTTTTCCTCCAGAGAATTTCCAGATAAGATTGTGTACTTATAGCAAGTTTCCTAAGAGGTAGGCCTGCCTGGAATCAACGTTACCTAACCACACCCACCGATTCATCAGAGACCCGTATACAAATAACAAAATTATGTAGAAAAAAGTTTTCTTCCTGTTTTCTAGATTTATTTTATTTTCTTGAAATAGAATACGTGTTATCTTAGTGATGAAGAAACGCAGTAAAATTTACAATCCAGGAAAATATTTAAAATGCATACATTAAAGTGTTGAATGTGATAAGCCCCTCAAGTTTTTTTATTATTTATTTAATAATTGAAATTGATAACTGTATTAGAAGAAAAGAAATATTACCTTTTGTAAATGTGATTACAACGTTTATAATATGTCAATATTTGTGGACCAACTTCCCACTAGTAGCACTTCAATAAACGTTCTATATCAGAAAGTCTTCTTTTCTGACGCCTCGGAGGGTAAGAAGACGGGAACGGTAAGCAAGTGGAGAGATTAATGGATTTGAATGATTATGGCGAATATTATGAAAGGATATCTATACGCTTTGGGCTAAATCAATAACATATCGAGCATTAAGATCTTTCAGGATAAGTTTATTTGTGATAAAGTAAGGAGCATTAATGATTTTACAAAGGATTTTGGGATTGAAGAATTGGATAAGAGACAAACGAGTCCCAGAGCTCAACTCTAAATAGGTCCAATTACTTATATGTGAATGAGCCACTTGTAATTAAACGGAAGGTTCGTCTAGTAAATGTTAAAGAAGTCGAAAACGATGAGCAGTTCCTGTCATTTTAGTCATGAATGTGGATTACGATTTAACGGTTGTCCAGTTGCAGTCCTAGGTATCACAGTTATCAATTTTATGTTATTAAAGCGTATTGTAGGACAAAAAGTCGTAGGTTTACGAAGAAGAGTAAAGGTTATTTGATGAAACTGATTTGAATTTATTTTATAATCCCATTTCCACACCATTCTTGCAGGTTTATGATATGAGATCGGAGTATTTGAGATACTATGAATGGTTCATGATTTACAGATAACACACGTGTGTCATCAGTGTACGTGGTGAGAACGGTACTTGGATGTCAGCTGTATAAACCGCGTAGAGGGTAGGAGTTAGAATACTACCTTAAAGAATGCCAGCGGATTGGATAAAGAGGGATAATGGGAAAAGTAAAAACAAAAAAAAAAAATGAATTGAAACATACAGTATTAACTATTTACTACTTCCCCAATATTCATTCCCCCTGTTAAACATAGTTGTTTATATTCTCCTGATTTATCGAACTTTGATTTAAGGTTCACCATGTATGCTGGTTATGGTTAACATATGCTGTAACGTAGAGAAATCCACTGAAAACCTACTTACATTAATATTACCTAATAATGTATTTTTTAAGATTTTTGTAGTCCTGCTATACTTATTCCAAGGAACTACAATTTCATCTATTTATTTAAATTTTCAATTTCTCAGACTGAAACGCTGAATCGTTATTTCAAATTAACATTAATTTTTAGTTCAGTATTAGCAAATGACATTCCAACTCATGTTCCCACTGTCCTCACCACTTACGCTGATGACACATGTGTGTTATCAGTAAACAATGATCCCTTCATTGCCTCCCAAATACTAACCACATACTTACCAAATCCCACATCCTAACCCTTCAAGAATGGTGTCAAAAATGGAGAATCAGAAAAATCTCACCAAATAACCTTTACCCTTCGTCGTAAACCCACTACTTCCTGTCCTACAGCATCCTTTAATGATACTCCTCTAATCCCTGTTGAACAGATCCGCTATCTCGGGCTCCACTTGGACAAACGTCTTACTTGGAAACCACATACAAGACTAAAAAGACAAGAAACTGCCCTCGTCACAGATTACTTCACATTTATTAGATAAACGTTCAAAGCTATCAATTAATTACAAAAGACTAATATGCATGACTGTGATTAGACCTATCTGGACGTACGGAGTTGAGGTTTGGGGCTCCATTAAACCATCCTATTCATCTCGTATTGAATCCTTACAATACAAAATCCTCAATGCTACTTGAAAACAAACTTATCCTAAAGATCTTACCAATGACCCACAATCCTCCTTTCTTAAAGCTGTACGTTTCTCAACTTGCTTCCCACTCCATTCCTGATAATCCTCCGACGTCTGAAACAAAGATGGCATAGAGACCTTCAATTGTAGAATTTTTATTAAAATGGTACTGATGAGTAGTTTTTTTCAAGTTTTGTCTCGTTATTGTAATAGTTAACGGCACATTACTTAATGTATAAATTTTGTATAGTTGTAAATTTCAATAAATTTGTTATTAAAAAACAAACAAAAAAAGTATTAGCAATAAATGTATAATAGATATTAGTGAAATTTTATAGAAGCTCAAGAGAAATGACCCTTACAAAGCGTCTGTATGAATGAAATGCCTAGATTATACAAAATTAAGGGATTGCAATCAAAATTGGATATTTAAAAAATTTCATCAAGATATATAAGTTCAAATAAAAAATTTCATGCATTAGATATCACACTTATAATCTGATTGAATTAATACGACAATTGAACGAGCAAATAGGAAAGAATAAAAGAACGTATTCAATCGATCTAAAAGCTATTAAATCAGAAAGTAATGAAATTCTAGAAGTTGAGAAAGGCTTCAATGTCTGACCTAGTTGGAGTTCAAATAGGACCAAAGGCTCTATTAAGTTCTACCCTTCAGTAGTTGGCACTCGTAGAATGTTTAAGTGCTAAACCCAACCCTAAGTCTATTTAAATTTAAATATTTAGATCCTTCCAGCTTAGTATATCTTTAAATCTCTTTAGGAATGCATCTTATATTATTGCAATAACTATTCTATTGGATGTTTATTTTATTTTACTAGTAGGATTTGAAAAAAAACATGTTTGATTTTCTTAGTGTATTCGTTGATAACAAATTAGTAAATAATAATAAGAATTATTATATATTGAAAGCTTATATTATATATGACATCTAAGGTGCTGGCTTTCGGCGGGATACCCAAATAGGGTATACTTATTTCTGCTATTATAAGCCCTGAACTATTTGGTTTTCTGCCGGCAATATCCGGAGAAAAAGTTTTCGAACAAAGGAATCAAAATTCAAAATAAGAAAAGAAAAGGTTAGAAGGAGGTGCTTTACTCTCTGAGCATAGAATAAGTGTTGATATGCTGGAGTGCATGCAAGTGGAGGCAAGGAAAGGGGGTCTGCTCCTAGCCCTTTACTCCTCGGCTTCCTTCCCTTTGCAAATTAAATCAAAATCACTTTTCTTCCTCATCTTATGTAGTTTTAAGCTTATCAGATATTTTTATTTAACTTTCCGTTAAATTCGACACATAAATAAAGGGTTTAGACTTAAAAATGCGCAATAAAAATTCTAGAACAGAAAACAAATTTTATAGCATATATTTGAGGTACCAAGCCTGTGTGAATTCATATGGTAAAATAAATGCTAAAATTTGAAAACTAAAATAATCTAATAGGAAAAAATAAAAATAAACAAAAGAAAACTCTAAAAATACGACATATGCATATAATTAATTTATAACAAGCTAATAATTCATTTCAAAATTCTGTATTCAATTTATCTTTGAAACGAATCATTTTATTAAACTTATGCCAATAGATTTTGCTATGTAATATCATTTTTTCTTTGATAACTTTTTTAATTCTTGTAATAAAATAAAACTTTCCAATCGATTAGATCAGCCAAAAGTTCTCAATATCTTGACCAAATTGAGGTGAATAGATAAAAAAGTTCATTTCATGACAATCGGCTATTTAAGTTCTATCAAATGAATTAGTATCTACAAAGTTGGTATTTCTTGAACTAATACTTCAAATTAAACATCTTTTAGCTTTTACTTTTTAACTAATATCATCTGGGTATCAAAATATGTAAGTACTGACAGGAAGCCTACACATGTAATTTTTCTCCTTAGGCTTCAACAGTAATGACATAATGATAATGAAAAATAATGATTATTATAGTATAACCATGATGCTATATAAATATCTAGGAGCCGACGACACTAAACCTGATCATGATAGGTCACCCAAAAAAACCAAAGTTTTTCTGAAAGATCATACATTTTTGTGTAAGAAAAACTACTGCTGCCGTTTACTAACACGGGTCTAGATGACGGCAGCAAGTAAAATAAGGTTCAAAAAGGCCATTTTCAGGAAAAAAAACTGCTGAAGTTTTTTTCTCTTACGGATCTTAATGTTTTTTGGGGTGCTTTTCGAGAAGACAAAGAAGGGCTTTACGAAGTGTACAGTATGGGGTTTTCAGCGCGTTAGCATGTATATTTTAAGGGACTTGATTAAACCTTATATACAGAAACTAATAGTAAATTTAACCATCTTTAAGATGAAAAAAAGAAATTTTGGATCAGACAAATGGATTTGGAGTTATAGCAAAAAGAGTAGCGATAAACGAGTTTTTGTTGAGAAGGGGGACTGACCGCAAATTAGCCAATCTCTACAATGCTCGCAAGACCATAACTTCGCGGAAAACGGTACGATTTCGGAATTGTTTTTCCCTTTCACAGGTACTGGTTTCTGCTACGATTTATTATATAATGACATTCTTCGAAAAACTCTTCGTTGTCTTGTTATAGGTAAAATACCGACAATAACTGCTATTATAGGGCTTTTTTTTTTTTGCGATTTTTGTTATGAAGCCGTCGGCTGCCTTGGTAGCTAAATTCAGATTCGGATTCAGCACCCCAAAAAACATTAAGATCCATTGAGAAAAAAATTCTGCAGTATTTACCTGAAAACGGCCTTCTGGAACCTTATTTTACTTGCTGCCGCCATTTTGACCCGTGTTTGGAAAAGTCAGAAGAGGTTTTTATTTCACGAAAATTGTTGATCTTTCAGATGAACTTTGGTTCTTTTGGGAGACTTATCATAACGAGGCAATAAAATATTAATTCAAGCAACGATATCGGTAACTCCTTTTTCTCTTAGCAAAATAGCGTAACACTAAAACTTATTTATTTATTAAAACTTTAACAACAATGACATAAACTTGAATGAAAGAAATCGTAAATTAGCGGTAAAAAGAAATATTTTTTGATTCTGTATTTTTAATGCCGAATGCAGCTGAATGCAACGCACATGGTATGCACGTATAATATAGGTTTTATGATACACAATAATTAAATCGCCTAAAATAGAATCAAACAAGACAGTTTAAAATTTAGACCATGAAGTAATTGGATGTCCAGGTAGTTGGGGAGCCTTGGCACATCTAAGGTACCTAGGTGTCAACTCTATTTTATTCTATGCTCAGTGGATGGACCTTGGAGTAGAAATTGAAATGTAAAACATTTTCTAGTGATAAAAATTGGTCATTGTGAACTGGATTTCTGAAATTTTTTTTTTTAATTTAATAATAATCGGTTGATATAATGAAATGTTTATTGTTTTTGCCGAATTGGCCGATGACTGCTTGTTTGGTAAAACTTTTAATGGATATTTGATGCGCTAAGTTGCTAGTTGGTCCATGGCTTGTAGAGAACCAGACCTTCATAGAACAGTTTTCACTCCACCTAGCATTAATTGACATATTTAAGCACCTTAATTAATTAAAGGAGGTTTGTTGTCCCACAATGGGGAAGGGGGGATGGTGTCCTCTCCGTTGCCTAACTGGATTATGAAACAACTTTTACATAATTCCGCGAGCTGTTTAGGAGCTAATTTTACAACTTTCTTTAGCCCTTAAATCATTTTAAAAGTTCTTCTTGAGAAAATTTTGCGGGGAAAATAAAGGCCGTCATATCTAAAAGAATTATAATGGAAGTATTTCTTAGGAAAGATGCTACAGGTTATTTGGTTAATATTTCTTTCAAAATACCATTATGTTCCATAATCTTACTTCTGAAGTTCATTTTTTCACCGCTGATAAATTTTACACAATTTGGATAAACTTTTTTTAGGTTTCGACAAGAAAAGATTTATTTAACATTTAAAGAACAAATTTTAAATCTGTACCAGAGGGTAGGGAGGATGTTAGTTGGGATGGGTATCGTAAGAAAAATATGGATATTCAATATAGATAATTTTTTGAGCTCTGAATATCGGTACACGATATATTGTTGACCAAAACTATCGATATATCGTTTTTTTTTTATTAATTTAGCTAATGACATCGAACCAATACTTCACCAAATTCGTCAAACACGCACCACTCTTGAAGATAGATTTTGATGCTTCACTTTGAGTTTCACATTTTTCGATAGTTTTTTTCTGTTGTTTTAAATTTCTACAGTTTTTCACCTATTCATAGATTATTGATAGGCTTACGACAGTATCGATAGGAGAAAATTATATAAAAGCCTAAAAGAAGCTAATTAGACTAGTTCAAATGACTCTAAGCCATAGCACAGCCTGTGTCCAAGAGCAAGGCAGGGAGACCCACTGTCGCCGTTACTGTTTAATTTAATACTAGAAATAGTCATAAGAACAATAAGGACGAACCCTGGTGGCATTTATAACCGTATGACTCAACATATAGCATTTGCAGACGACATGGCAAGAGCAGAAACAGAAAACTCCACACTAGGAGCATTTAAGGAGTATAAGAGAAATGCCAGCGAAGCTGGCCTTCACATAAACCAAGAAAATAAGAAATATCTAGTTACTTCAAAAGAACAAAGTATGGTGGAAAACCTAGAAAGGGTAGGATATCACTTCGAAAGTGTTGAAAAATTCAAGCACCAAGGAAGCGTCATAACTTTAAGAAATGAACTGGATGAAGAAATAAGGGAATGAATAAAGGCGGGTAATAGGCGTTATTGGGTCCTCAGTAAAATTATTGGCAAAAAAAGCCTCCCTAAAAATATTTAAAAAAAGGTCCATCAAACCATTCTTAGACCGGTCGTATTGAATAGTAGTGATACCTGGACGCTCACTACGAAGAATAAAGGCATTCTAAATAGATGAGAAAGGATCATTTTGAGGCAAATATATGACCCTACTAAAGATGGTGATGTATGGAGGATAAAAAGCAACCAGGAGTTTAGAGACCTCCACAAAGCTCCAGATTTAGTTGTTATTCTCATAGAATGAGCTCTCAAAGAATGACAAAAATAATGTTGAATGGGCATCCCGAAGGAGGGATGAGAGAAAGTGTACAAGTTAACAACATAACTTTTAACATATATTCGGTGTTTTATATATTGATAATTTGTTATTTCCAATTCCTAACGCGAGAAAGTGTATCAGAAGTTAACTACACTACTTTGGTGGAGAATTCTAGTCATTCAGCTACATCATTGTTATTTTATTTTTTAAATTAACTTTTACAAATAAACAACTCTAAGGCTTCTGCAATAACCAGATGTTTTTTTTTCTTAGCTCAGGTCGCATAGTGGTAATATAGGAAATATAGGAGTGGAAATATAAAATATATATTTTAGATAATTCTAAAACTTTATGGGGACAACTTTTACACATATTACAAAGACTCCATATTACAAGGATATGTAGATAAATTTAAAGGGATATTTTTTCCGATACATCCTGACGTTAATACTATAAAAGTCAACTTAACGCGGTTAACTCGTGTTATAATGTTGCTTGAACTTTGTCATTAAATTTATTAGGTTTTATGTTTTTTTTTTGGTTTATATTTGGAGGATGATTGAATATATGTCAACTTCCACATGTGAATATAAAGGTTACAAAATTTAAATAACTTAAATCTAGGAAAAAGTATAAAATTATAATTAAAAAATCGACGAAGGATTAAATTGACAAAGAAAAATTTCTATATTTTAATTCTTCGGTTATTAAACATTCAAACACAGCAAGAATTAATTTCCATATCGAATGTTGGATATTGGATTTTTTTTTTTCACGTTTGCCACGCTGTGCGCCGCTTTGTATGGAATTCGAAGAGTTATTGTTTTTTTCGTAGATCGTTAATATTTATTCAGGAATTTCCACAATAAAATCTGTGGTAAAGTATGTTTCTAAGACTTAAATTTTTTTCAATTCGTTTCTGTCAAGAGTAGAATATCCCTTCGTATGTATTCTTCCTTCATCTACCTCCTGTTTTTCTTCCATTCATTTTTAATTGGTACTTTCTCTGTTAGCGATCTTCTATTTGGAACTCTTTATAATTGTCCTAAGAAGTTTACGCATCTTTCAGGATGTTTCTTTTACGGTACTTATTTTTCTGAAATTATTTTTTCCTCTTTCTGGGGACCATTTGTAAATTTCCTCATCGTAGCAACCGCGGATTTTATTCCGGTTGCTTTCCTCCATTCAATTCTATTTCACCTGTGGGATATAAATTTCACTTTTTCAGCATTAAAAAAAAAAAATAAATCAATAGAAAAAAAAAGGAGCCTGAAGACCCAGATGTGTTAAATAAAGAACAATAATAGAATAATAAACAAAATTAAAGAATAATATTTTTTTAATCTTATTTTATTTATTTTAGTTTTATACTGACAGTTATCGCATTATTATTTTTAAATTAAAATTTTTAACTTAAAAATATCTCATATTTAGCGTGAATGTTTTTTTCTGTTATGTTCTGTTTTTGCCCACCATGGGCCCTTTTCATATTTTCTACTAGTCATTGCTATTCATATTAATGTATCATTCAACTAAAAATAATTCAATTACAAATTATATTGTTTTACCAGATCCTGATGCCATTCATATTCTTTATGTAATCAACACTTTTAGTATTGTTTCAATCATATAATTTAAACCTCCAATATCCTTTTGTAAATTAATTTACTTTTTACTTTTTGTAAAATTTTGATCATCTCCTTATTTATTTATTTATTTTTATTTCTAGGCCTTAGGCCCTGAAGAAGGCCTGCAAAGCCTAGGAAACGTCGGCACAAATTATATAAAGTTTTTTTTAACTTCGATGTGAGTTTGATTAAACCTTTTAATAAGCCAAGCTTATGACTGCATTCCTGACCATCTTCTTCGACCAAAAATGATTTCATACTTCTCTTATAACCAATTAAACGTTTTAAAATATATATAAAGAAATCTAATATATGTATTTTTAAAATCTGTATAATTTTTTAACTAAAGTATATTTTGCTATAAAGATGAAGCTACATGTTTGAGCTAGTTAAGTGAAGGTTTTACATGGACCTTTGGACTTTACAGCAGTTCAAAGTCCTGGTGCAACGATTGAAATCTTGGAGGAAAAATATTAAACGAAGCAAAGAAATCTTGATCATTCTGGGTAAAGATTGAAGCAAGATAGCTAAGGTAAGATGACTATTACATCGCCGATTTCTCAGAATACTTCGGAGATAAAAGTAAATCTATACTGTTATTTAAAAAGACATGCCATTTTTCGGTCGCGAGCGCCATTCAAGAGTGGTTACAAAGATAAGGTGTTATTTAGAGTTAGAAATTGATAAGACAATTTGCTTAATTCGATTAAATTGTTTAAAAAAATGCTATAAATATGTGATTTGACGTGTGGATCTGAGTAAAGTTTAAAAATCGAACGATAAAAGCGCTACTTTGCAAAAGAATTTGCAATAGTAAAACTATTGAATCCATCTGTACTAAATTTTAACATCATCTACATAGTTCTAGGAAAGTCTAATAATATAAATTTAAACGTTTAATGCTGAGTAGCAGAAACAAGGTTTGCGACGATGTCGAGTATTTTTATGGTTAGAAATTCAAATCCAACCAGATGACATCAATAAAATTATTTCTCTCAAAATAAATATTATTACCAAATAAAAATGTTGAACCTTTGCTTCTCGATATAGTGTGTAAAAATATGAGTCATAGACCTTTAGTCGAAAACACTGATAACGCGATGGACCTTATGACCCACAAGAGTTTCTTAATAGTCTGTCCATCTGGATTACCAATTCATAAAAATTGGATGTCTAATTATGCTTTTACGTCCCCTTCAACCACCTAATATGTAAAATATTACTGCTATGCTTGAAAATATCATCGAGGAAATAATGCTCAGTGGCAAACTATAGTTATATTATAATAATTAAACTGTATACAATTATTAATGTTGCTAACATGGAGGAGGAAATACACTGCCACTCACCCTTGGCCTGAGGGGAAATGAGGAGGAGGTTGGCAAGGGAGGCTCCGGTGTCGTGGCCGATGATGGATATCCTCCGAGGATCACCTCCGAAGGAGCCGATGTTCTCCTTGATCCAGGTCAGTGCCAAGGCGATGTCTCCTGCAGCGGGTGGCCAGTCCGAGCCTGTCTTCAGGAAACCTGTAACAACAACAAAAATACCATCTTAGCAAGAGAGTCGGTAGCTTTGTATAGGTAGAAGAAGAAGAAGGAGAAGAAAAAGAAAATGAACTTTATTCTGGGACAACTTGTTCACTAAGAATAACAAATGAGTACAATACATAGGACAATCGTCTAGCTATGATAATTAATTTTAATAATACAAACGATTAATAACTAAATTATGAATTACAAAGTAAATGAGAAATCTTGTAAAAGTATACATCTTATGTATACTATTATAATGTATATAACATAAATATTCATGTTTTACATTTGCTCGGAAGAATGAAAATCCAAGAGGTAAAGAAATAGATGTTGTTTAAAGAAAGTGAGAGTGAAGCATTTCCACTCAGAGATTTAAGATTTGAGGCTCCACTAAAACTTCCAACTCTTCTTGTATGCAGTCCTTACAATCTGAAATCCTTCGTTAAGTCGTCAATGATCCTAATTATGTCACAAACAAACTTATAAATATCTTAATGTTCCATATGTTGCTGCTTTACCCCACATACGTATCCTTCCACAGTAAACTCCATAACCATTCGGACCCATTAGTCTCTCAACTTGCTTCCCATTCTATTCCCGTTAATCCTCCGCAGTGTCTGAAAAGAATATGGCCTAGAGACTTTCTTATATAGAAGTTTTTGTTTTTTACTGAAGTGAGTGGTTCTTCACATGTTGTTGACGTGTAATAATTTCATCAAATTTGCTTAGTGTATATATGTATGGAGTTGTAAATATCAATAAATAGAAAAAAAAAAAATTGTCACAAACAAACTTATCCGACGAACATCCTTCGAAGCCTCTGGAAAGAAGATGTCAGAGAGACCTTCTAATGTAGAACTTTTATTGAAATGCTACTAGTGAGTAGTTCTTTACATGGAATTGTAAGCAGTTTCCAAAAAAAAAAAAAAAAAAAAAAAAAAAAACACTGGAGAAACTCAGTGATTAAATCAAAACTTCTGATTATTTTTTCAGTCAACCAACAATTTTAAGACCTCTTCTATCCATTAATAAAAGCTGGTGTATCACATAGGTCAGTACTAGCTCTGTTAAATCAATGCTAAAAACAAATCTTTGAATTTATATTTATATAAACTCTTCAACACAACTTAACAATATTATAATACTGGATTAAAATATGAAAATTAAAACTCAATTTACATTCAGACATGACTCTTGTCCACTATCGACATTCAACCCATTACATAGACGAATGAAATTTATTACTTAGAACTTATATTCGATAAATGGCCTGGGGCTCACACGTAAAACAAGCGTCTCAGTTTAAACAACTCTTGTAACCAATCCTACTACAATGGTCGACATTAAAACTTCGACAGCAACTAAACACATACACTTGTATATTTAAACCAGTATATGCCTCTCAAATATACGAGATTTCAAAACCCGGCTTTACAGACGAGTCGGCTCATCTCTAATAAAAGCCTAGATTAAGTTAAAAACAAATGCATTAAAACTTAGCACTTACGTCATTAAATAATTAAGACTAAAAGAGATAAAAAAAAAAGAAAGAAGCATTCATAAAAAAGAAGGAAATGTTTTCGCTAATGTTTTTAAATTTCACTGAAAATTATCCGAGGGCCTCATTCGAGATTGTTTATAGAGCCATTACCTGAGGAGAGTCCATTAAAATTTTATTCCGCACTTGAGAAATATCGCGAGCTCTGAGGTAATATTTTGAAAGAGGAATACCCACTTATTACCTTATTGCTCTTTTAGATAAAATTCTATTAGTGAGGATACTGAAAGGAGATGGACCCCCACGCCATTCTTGGGGGATCATAACCGGCCCATCCAGCAGTTAGGAAGTCACTTGAGGTAAAAGGGACTCTTGCAGTACAATATCAAATAAATTTAACTTGGCAGTACCTAAATGATATCCTCTTCTCAAAAATGGTTCTCGAAAGAGAAGAAATATTTAGGGAGAATATTCTGAACATTATTATAGGTTTTTATTATAAAAGCTTTTATGTAAAACCAGAAATGGGCCGACTAGTTTGCTACTTTTGTAGTCGGCATTTGGTTGGCAAAAGGCGCCGACTAGTCGGCCATTTAATTTCATTTATATTTTTACGCTTATAAATAGGTTGATTTAAATGAAAAAAAAAGCTCCTTAATTGAATATAATTTTTATTTTAGGTTCTTGTTTACAGTTTTTTATTTAATCCAGGAATAGGACATATTTTTTTTTTCAAAGCGTTCGGTTATCATACATCATTTTCGACGTTTAATAAAGGCGATAAAATAAACTTTAAAACTTGTATAATATTGCATAAAAAACTTACGTAACCTACTATTTCTTAAATTAAAAAATATTAATGTTTTTTTTTTTTTTTTAAATAAATTTATTGAAATTTACAACTGTACAAGTAAATGTGTTAAAAAAACGTTTACAATAATATGCCAAAACTTGAAAAGAACTACTCATCAGTAGCACTTCAGTAAAAAAAAAAAAAAAAAAAAAAAAAAAAAAAAAAAAAAAAAAAAAAAAAAAAAAAAAATCTATACAAGAACATCTCTGGGCCAGATGTTAATGTATTATTGAAATATATATTATTATATAAAAAGACAACCTGTTTTTCGTTTGTAATCACTAACCGCGAAAATTACTGAACCAATCTGTACCAAATTTTAACTACACAATATTTATAGTTCAAGGAAGGTTCAGCAATAATAAAATTACATATATTTAATGAAATAATTGTTAAAAATATGTGTTGTGCAGTGTAGTTGGAAAATAGGGGTGTAATATAAGTTAAAATTGATAATAAAATTTTGTTTTTTTCGAATAAATTGTTATAAAAATGTTTAATGTTGAGTGGCAGAAACGAGGTTTGCGACACTGCCGAGTACTTTATGGTTAGAAATTAAAATCCAACAAGATTATTTAGATAAATGTTTTTCTATCAAATGAAAATTATTACCAAATCAAAGAATGTCGATTCTTTGCTTTCTGATATGTTGTATAGAAATGTGAATTATAGGCCTTTAGTTGTAAGCACTGATAATGCGATGGATTTAATAATCCGCTAGAGATTCTTAATAATCTCCGTCCTTCTTGATTACAAACTCATACATTAAAATTACAAATGATGCTTTCTACCACCTAATCTGTAGTTAGGTTAAACTAAGTTAAAGTGGTTTCACGGTCTATGTTAAACATTACTGCTATTCATGAAAATACCATTAAAGAATTAATGCTCATTTGGATCCTTCAATACAAGATTTTTATCGATAAACAAATAATACTTCATTATTAGTTAAAATTATCTATGTTCTTTACTTATGAAAGCGGGTGAAGCTGCGACAGGGGATGCTAGTGCAATATATAAAAGTAGAAGCACGAAAATTACATGTAATTTATTTTTGTATTTTATATACATACATATATATAATTTATATTAAAAAAAAAACATGAAATAAAAATAATAGTGTAATTCCTATGGAAATCATTTACATGTATAATATAAATGAAGTTAGAAAAGGGTACAAGAAGGAAAGATATATTGAATTTTGGGATCCCTTACAAGGTTTCGAATCCAACCACAAGCTGATATCCTTCGGCGGGCTACAGATAGGACCGAACAAACGGGTAGCGTCTTAGCCGGATTAGCGAAACAATTAGGATTAGTATCTCAATCTGCTAGCAGCACCGACAGCCTAATAAGCAAATATCTCAGACTATTGTTCTAAGCCTAGCTCCTTCTAAGGTGTATTGTATTGAGGAATCTTAATGTATGTTTAATAATATATATAATATTATAACGTTTTTTATAGTATGTAATAACTCTAGGTATGCAAGATGTCATAGAAGGGTCAATACAAAAAGGATTGATGAAAATAACTGCATTTATATTGAAATTATTTAAGAAAATAATTGTTTTATCTTAGAAAAACCATAAATTTAGGCTAATGTGTTTTGTCTGACATACTAGAAAAACATAAATTATGAGATATCCATATAATTAAAGAACGTCAGTTTGGAGAGAAAGAAGGTGGTGGAAGTAGTGTGTTTTGATTCTCCTGGGAGAAGAACCATTGCAAATACAGGGGCGGAGGTGAGAATTCCTGGGAATAGAGGATGGAACAAGAAAGCAACGTTGGAATGCTGTAGTTCTGTCTGAAGGATTATAGAGATCGGAAAGACGAGATCATGTACGTAGTGATTGGATTGCGAACTTGAACTGTAGGATACTGTAAATAAAGGGAGGGTGACGGGTGGCGATGACTAGGCAAAGGTAGGTATAGGGAAGGAGGTGACGGGAGCAGTGGAATAGGACACCAATTGACCAGATTCCATAACAATATTTAAAATGTGGTAAAAAGTTAATTACTATACTTCAAAATTGTAAAAATAAAAAAAATAAATGGCTAATGGAGGCTGTGAGGTGAGGACAGGATCGCGTGGTGGATAGATCGCGTGACTCCAGGAACCGCTGGAGAAGACTTTAGTGCTGGATAAGTGGCGCTTCCAGGGCACTTCACCTTTACATAACATCGTCTGCTCAACAGGTCTAAATCTTCCCCTGCCCGTCTCATATCCCCTTTGGGAGTAGTCTTTCTTTCCGAAAGTACTTTGTCCTAGCACGGAAGGAAGCTGTGCTAAGGATGAAATGACCTAGATTGATCTATGGTAGATTTTAGTACTAAAATTAGAATAAAAAAATACTAATATTGTTTAGGTATGGATTATATAATGATTTCGTATTGTAATTTGATCCAATAAGTATAGATAAAACCATTTAGTACCTCTGTAGTTATGAAAAACCAAAAATAAATAAAATTTGTTTCAATTGTAAATATTTATTTTAAAATTACTTTCAGATTATTCAAAAAGTAGTTTCAATTATTTTCTTATTTTATCTATTTAGTAGATTATTTGTAACTCTGGATAATTCACCGCTTATATTAATAATGGATTTTAATATGGATAATAATCGCACCGCTCAATGTGATGTATCGATTTGGGGAGATCTCAAATCCGGACTTAGATGCAATTCGCATTGTTTTGTTTGAAAATTTGATACTAACAGAGTCAAAATAAATCAAATTGGACTCGAAAGGATGCCTCCATTTCTTTATAGCATCAAGGTAACATTGGCTATATGTTACATAAGGACGACGCATTTGGAACCGGCTGGTAACGGGATAGAGGTTGTATAATTAGGGTGTGCCCCTCTTTCTAAAAAATATGGCAATATCACATTGTAAATAAATACATTGTATTTTTCCTCTTTGAAATGCAATATACTTTTTTTAATCAATCTTATTATTATTAATATATCTGATTATAATTTTCCGCTTATCGGGATATCGGAAAAAATGATAGTTCCGAGTGACTTTTTAAATATTTATAAAAGGGATAAGTATTTTCCTAGATTTGCGGCCTTTTTACACAGTTTTTTCTCTTGTATATTTTTTATTCTCATGTCAAAAAAATAGGGAACATAAGTGAATTTTTTGACAATAGATACTTCCTGCCTTAGAGATAAGGAAGAGAAGAAGTAGAAATAAGGATAATAATAACAAAAAATAACTAAAAGAAAAACTAGTCGATTATTTCTGTATTGGTATGGTAATACCTGTACTAGTAATAACTCTACAAAAGCTGCTCTCGAGATCATGAAAAGTTTGGTTTATGTAAGAATGGAGAGGTTGGTTTAAAATGTAACATGAATCTTCATTATAGATATTGTTCAAGGTGCTCTAACTAGTAGAGTCGAGTAGTTTGTTTACACGAACATACGTTTCATATAAAGTATGTCGAAGAGTAATCTAAATGAGAAAGAAAAAATAATTTTTATTATAGTTCTAAAAAAATATTTTAATTTAATTTTACACTCACAATAGATAAGAAATTACTCGTCTTTTCCAACTACTAGACATTTGGATTTGGACAAAGTAATTTAAGATTTGGGGTTTCACTAAAACTTCCGAATCTTCTTGTATCCGATCCTTACAATCCAAAATCCTTCGTAAAATTCTCAAAGCTCCTAATTATGTAACAAACAAACTCATAAATAAATATCTCAATGTTCTATATGTTGCTGATTTATCCCAAACCAGATAAATATCTTTTCATAGTAAACTCCATACCTACTCCAATCCTCTAGTCTCTTAACGCCTCATACTAAATTCCCGGTGATCCTCTGAGTCGTCTGAAAATAAGATGGCCAAGAGACCTTCTAATGTAGAACTTTTATTCAAGTTTTACCAGTGAGTAGTTAACATGTCATTGTAAACATTTTTCTCAAAGTTAAATATATATATATATATATATATATATATATATATATATATATATATATATATATACACTGTTTTACAGATCTGCCAGGATCTGACGTTTTTTTGAGGCCGAAGGATATCCTTGGCCACTCTCTCCATCCACAATTAGAATTAGCTTTTTCGTCCTTAAGGATTGCTGTTTTAACGGTTTTTAAGGACACTGTTTTACTGATCTGCCAGGATCTGACGTTTTTTCGAGGCGGAAGAACTTCCTTGGCCACTCTCTCCATCCACAATTAGAATTAGCTTTTTTGTCGTTATGGATTGCTGTTTTAACGGTTTTTTAGGTTATCCGAAGGATAACTTCCTCCATTGTTGTCCTCCAGGATACTGTTTTGAAATATTTAACGGTTTTAAAAATATTCGACTATTTAACTGTTTTAAGATGGCGGAAGGATATTAATTCGTTGTTAACTCATTCTACGGGAGGCTGAAGATAGTTTTTCAACGCTAACATATATATAAATATATATATATACACACACACACACACAGTTGAAAGTATAAATAAATAGATAAAAAACACGTAAATTGTACTTGAGTTTTATATAATACTAGCATTCCCCGTCGCGATTTAGCCCACTTCCATAAGTAAAATCTTAGATAATTTTAATTAATAATTGAAGTTTTTTTTTTTTTGTTTATCGATATATAACTTTTATTGTAGCGTGCAATTAATAAGTATTATTTTCTCAATGATATTTTCAAGCATAGTAGAAATTATCATTTCATCCAGATGTAAATATGGACATCCTTCCCTGCTGGATAAGGGATATATTGAAGACTGGCGGCGAGGACTGTTTATGGAGCAATTTGCTAATATATCAGTGAACATTTGAAACCATTCTTTCAACTAGTGTGGATACAACTTGAGTTATTATGCAAATTGGTATTTATTCTGGACTGTGAACTTTTGAGAGACATGTGAAATTGTTTTTGTTTCATGTTCTTATGCCTATTTTAAAATAATTTCAGAATGATATCTGGAAAGCGGATATCTTAAGCTACTTTTTGAAGCCACACCTTTAGTCACGCACACTTTGAGGTTACATATGATAGTGGTCATCTTTGGATAGTGGAGTTGGTGCAAATATAGGCACTCTTTCTCGATGTAAATATGGTCAACATTTTCCCGGGAACATATATCCTGTTAGAGACCACAACTCGCATCTTTTGTGATGGAAAGTTCTCAGAAGACACTAGGGGAGAGGTGTGGGTGAAATGTTCCCAAATGTGGAAACTTAGATTGTATGGGGGCTGAAAGAGCCGTTTCGAAGTTTTAGTCTGTTTTAAATTATTTTTGGTGATTTTGTTTTTAAGAGGGCCCAATTTTTCTAGTGCTATTTTGAAAGTTATTTTCAAATCGAAGTTTTTGAAATGAAATAATTGATGTTAATCATTGTTTTGCCTTCTTACATTTAAGGAACTTGACATAGTTGTTAAAGGAAAACAAAAATCTAGAATTTTTAAGTTAAAGTTAAGTTGAATGTAACTTTAAATCAAAAACAATATAGAGTGCCCATATGTACACCTTTTCCTCTATAGCTTTTTTAATAAAAAAATAGTAGATTTTATTATAGCTAATCATTTCTGAAACTATGATATGATATGGTTAAAATTTAGTGCAGACTGGTTAAGTAGTTTTCGCGGTTGGTGTTCACAAACTAAAAATGGCTTGTCTTTTTATATATTAACTAGCAAACTCGGTCGTGGATTTTCCCGCTGTCATTAGTCAAGAACATAGATAATTTAAAATTATAATTGAAATCATACTTTTTTATCGATGAAAATCTTGTATTGACGTATGCAATTGAGAATTATACTCGTAGCCTCAATGATATTTTTACACACTAGAACTATAAAGTTAATATAGTTAAAATTTGGTATAGAAAAGTTCAGTAGTTTTACCATTCCTCTATTGTGGAATGTTGCTAAACACATATCGCTCGATTTTCTAACTACTCTGGGATCCACATGTCGTACCACTCATTTAAATATTTTTTTTAAATAATTTAATTGAATGTGGTTAAATTTCATTAATAATTTCAATAAAACACGTTTAACAAAATATAATACCTTTGTGACCTCTAGTGTAGAATGGCGCTTGCCACCTATCGGCCAATTTTCAACTTTATTGTTATTCACATATTATCCACATTACTTTTTAATAACAAATTAATTGAAAATTAGCAGATTTTATTGTTGCTAAACCATTCTTGGACCATAAAGACTATGTGGATAATAATTCCTATATCTGCAAAAGCAGTTATTTTATTTTTAATAAGGGAAATAGTTTTCGCTTAATAAATTAATATTAAAAAATTTAAGATTTTATTACTTATTTTGGTTATTTAGATATTTGTTTATTATTATGTAATGCATAAAACATTATATAAACAATTTTTTGTTTAATTTAATAAGAATAAACTGCTTTTGGACAAAAAAAAAAATGATGGAGTTCCCTCCTGGAGATGACACAAGAGTAGACGTCGATACAGCGTAGCGGCTCCTTAAGGACCCTCGACAATACGCCATCATTTCCAGCAGAGTCACCACCCTGGACCTTCCAGCGGGGCATTAGGCCCAAGGACAATGGAGGTACCTAGGGGGAGGGACCTTAGCTAAGTCCTGTACCTTCGCTAATTAGCATCTCCTGCTCCTCCTAACTAAGCACACCATCTTTGTCCGATCCCACCTTCCGCCTTACTGTCTTCCGCACAAAGGGTCGTAATGAAGGAGGTGGCTAATGTGTTTTCTGTGTTCCTTGTTTGATGACTAAGTATTTAAAACAAATCTATGTTCATTAAATATAGAATATTTTTATAATTCTCATTCGATTTTAAATACTTTAAAATCTAAAGTGCGAGGCACGGAAAAACTCGAGGCTTTAAAAAAATTGAATTGATAAGTTACATGCAACTTCTATTAAAATTTCTATTTGTAAATTTAAAAGGTATTTCTTCGTGGTATTTTTGGACTCCGCCGGGGACCCCAATTTTTTACGGATTTGTTGACAAAAATATTTGTCTTAGCTGGGGGTCTATACCTTTTTACTGTGTAAAAAATGTAGCAGTTATGCATGCTCTAGACCTTTTTGCTTGAATCCAAATGTGGCGACGGTTTCGTGAAGAGAAACTAATGTAGAATATTTTTTGTTATATAACATTTGTCTCTAGGACCTACTGTTAAGGAGCTGTATTGGTTTGAATGAAAATAGTCACGTTTGAAACTCGTATTTTTAAGTAAAGGAGGTTCTTTGACAGCCCTTGAAAGTTTGACAAAAGTTCCCTCATCAGAAATTTGTATTTATTTATTTATTGAAATTTATAACCGTATATACAATATAAAAATATAATATATCAAGTAATTATGATGATAATGACAAAAACGACAAGTCACTTGTTTTGAAAGCAACTACCCATTGGACTTATAAAGGTTCTGTATAATGAAGTATATTAGAAGGTCCCAAGGCCATGTGCTTTTCAGGCACCTCGAAGCGTTATCTTGAACTGCTCTCTCAGCTTTGTTTCTTTAGAATGATCACCGATTGTTAATTTAATTTAATTATTAACTAAAATAATATGACCCTTTTGATTCTAAAATTTAAATTGGCAAAAATAGTAGACAATAAATAGACACATCCATGATAAATTGTTTTTTCCAGTCAGGGAGAAATCGACTTATTTTCTCAATTGATTTTATCAAATGAATTTAAGAGAATTAGTGCTTTTTTTTAAAAATTGTTGTCAATCGCGATTTAACTGGATTCGTTTTATTTGGTTAAAGTGTGAATGGTTTGCATTTCTTTCAAAGATATAAAATTTATAATTATGTTTATTTTTAATTATATTTATTATTATAATACTGACACTTATACTAACAATATATATCTAACACCCCCCGAGGACAAAGCTATCCCGAAAACAAAAAACATAGACCTTCAAAATTCGGAGAATGAATTAAGATCAGTTTTAAATTCCTCATTTAAAATATAATAAACTTATCCATAAAGACCTCAATGTTCCATATGTTGCTGATTAAGCCCAAACCAGATACCCATCCTTTCATAGTAAACTACATAACCATTCAAATCCATTAGTCTCTCAACTTGCTTCCCATTCTATTCCTGACAACCCTCCGAGGTGTCTGAAAAGAAAATGGCCTTCGGGGCCTTTTCATGTAGAACTTTATTGATGTACTACCAGTGGGTAGTTGCTTCACAAGCCATTGTTTTATTTTATCTTATTATCACATTTACTGGATGTATGTTTTTGTTTTTTATATACAGTTGTAAATTTCAATAAATAGATTAAAAAAAAGAAAAAAAAAACTGCGTATAAATAATTTTAAAAAAAATATTAACTATTGTTATTTTATTTCCTTTCACTTGAAGACAAAATAGACCCTTTTTAAAAAAGCGATGTATACGATTGTGAATCTAAATACTCTGGAAAAACTGAACAATCGGTAACTCAAATGTTAAAAAAATATATAAGAGCAAAAAATAATAAGACGTAGAATTCCAGTTTTTCTATCTATTCAAATGAAAATGATCCGTAGAAAATAGTCTAAAATTAAATATTTGAGAATTGTTAAAAATATTAATATCGTTCAAAACCCACCCAGTTTTTTGTTTAAATGGCGAGATAAACATTTCTGATTGTCTATTGTCCAGTGGGAACAGAAAAAAAAAACAACTAGTAACAGGAAAAATTGAAAGAACCACATATCCTGTTATAAAGAATATTCCACATAAAGAACCCTTCGAAATCAGTCTGCTCTAACTCTGATCTTTCAGAAGCCCTTTTCATCATGCCTACTTTGGAGGGTATGAACTTGTTTAATTTCTGTTCTTACATTTAAAAAAATAAATAAATATTAACTTAATGCATGTAGTAAAGTTCTGATGGTTAGAAATGTTTCGTACGTTTCTAGAGCAGATGATGAATGTTAAACATTCGAAACTAGTTTTCAAATAAAATAATAATTAATTAATCCGAATTCAATTGTTGTTATACCATCATGAGTACATTAAGAGATTTAATTATAACTTGTTTTTTTAAAAACTATTTATTGATATTTACAACTATATACATATATGCAATAAGTAAATTTGATGAAATTATTAAAATGACTTGTCAATAACATGTGAAGAACCACTCACTAGTAGCACTTCAATAAAAAACAAAAAAGTTTTATATAAGAAAGTTTCTCGGCCATCTTATTTTCAGGCACCTCGGAAGATTATCGGGAATAAAATGGGAAGCAAGTTAAACGTCTAGTGGGTCAGAATGGTTATGGAGTTTACTATGAAAGGAATAGGCTTTTGGTTTAGGCTAAAGTAGTAACATATGGAACATTAAGATATTTATTAATAAGTTTTTATGTCTAAGCCCATATTTTAAGTACTTATACTCATTTCATTAGAATAGTATAGTACGCTGCGTTCTATATTAAAGAAAGCTAGATTGCGATGCTGAAAAAAAAGAAGGAAATATTTGTTTTCCTCTTTAAAAACTCTTTAGCATTGTTTATTGTAGAAGGGTTGCGATATATGATCCTAAGTTTTCAATTATCTTTTAAAATATTATTCACTTTATTAAAGAACATTAAAGACGCATTAATCTCAGAAAGCAATCTTGGGTAATATTAGATAGAGTAAGTGAGGAAAGGAGCGAGAAATTCTAGGTATTTCATCGACAATTTCCACTGAAAATATATCGTTTCTCCCATAAAAGGCATTTTCTGCATTATATCGTATAAAATTATTAATCAACAGGCTTTAATTTGTCTGACGGGATAATTATTCAGGAAAACAAGGATAATGAGTAAACAACCGATCATAAAAGCGTTATTAATTATATTGAATTATTAATTTTTAAAAACGCGTTTAAATTAATCTTAAATATCGATTTTAATAATGTTTCTTAATTACAGTTTATTACAGTGTAATGCATTACAGGAATAGCTTAATTGAGAATATAAATTTGTGCTAACAGAAAAAAAAAAGTAGCTTGAGATTAATTTTGTACTGTTAAGTTGCTGCTTCTGGAATGGGATGCATTCATTCGGAAAACAGATGTGAAGGAATATCAGAAAAACAAAAATTTTCAAAATTAAATTAAAGCATTTAGTTAACATATATCTCATATACAGAAAAAAAAAAAAAAAAAAAAAATCATTTGTATTTTATATATGATTAAAATATATATTAAAATTTAAAATAATAATTTGATATATATATATATATATATATATATATATATATATATATATATATATATTATTATATATTATTTTTTTTTTTTTTTATTTTTTTTTTTTATTGTGAAATTCATTTGGGTTTTGTGGAAAAAATCAGGATTATACCTTTCAAGACAAAACAACGCGTGTAAGCATTTTTTAAAACTTCTAGTCTGTAGTGATACCTATCAATAAAACTGATCAAAAATCAGTGAACTTGATGAAGTATTGAATATACTGGCGTGAAAAGTATGAGAGGCCTGAAGATGTTGAAGTCTGAGGCACCTCCTTCTGATTTTATTTTTTATTTATTGTTTTTTTTTTTTTAATACTCAATATATTAAAATCATTCTCATAGTAATAAACATTAATATTTATTTTGTGCGATAGAAAAAATTTCTTAAATTTATCAAAGAATCACATAACATTTAAATTAAGTGAAGAATATGAGCTACTTGAAATAATCAAATTCCTGGCACGGGGCGGAGACACTTCTATGCAAGAAGACAGCAATGCTGTGCAAAACTGCCCATCCAGTTCGCCCTAGTCTAGATCGCTGAAATACAGGTTTATACACAATTATTTTAATTATTTAAATTATTGTATTATTTATCTCCATTCAAATATTCTCTGACGTTAAAAAATATCACATAGTTTCTTTCGTTTTTTTTAATTTTTTAACATAGCACTTGTGTTAACGGGGCTAACTGGGTTTCAAGAGTGTAACCCTCCGTTACCTCCCGTAACAATAATAATAATAAATAAATAAGTAAATAACTCATTAATACAAAAGTTATTATTATTAATTAGTAGTAATATTTTTAATATTACCTTCCCGCTTAAAGGTCACATATCTAGTATGCCTCGTTAACAACAACAATAATATTAATTATATTATTCTAGTGTAATGTAATAATAAAATTCTAGTACAGCACGTAGTGGTTCTTGTATAGACTTGGTGTATGCATTTAATATCAACCTCACAAGTAATGACTACATTACCTACTTAACTTTAAAACCTAAGGCAATGTTTATTGGATCAAAACCCTACCTTAATTCCCTTTCCTATTATCCACCACTTTATCTCAATAACATTCCTATCCAATATATAAACTCTATCAAAAACCTCGGAGTAGTCTTCGACTACTATAGTCAACATCTGTCTTGGAAAAACCATATTTCCCAAATTACAAAATTAATATTTTAACAGCTCCTAAGTATGACCGTGAATCTTTCCCACGCAATACCCGTCAACTGTTAGTGTCCTTGTGTGTATTTATCTTTCCCCATCTCGATTATGGATGTTCAGTATACAGAGGTTGTCTGGAGAGCTTGGAATGAGACTGAAAAGATTAATGAATTCTTATATAAGATACATTTGGGATCCCCTGTTGCTCTCACATCACTTACTGGTATTCAGAGGTAAGGTGGCTTTATCCAAGTTTTCGACAACACTTACTTGGTACCTTTATATTCCAAGCTTTAAAGTCCATAATAAAACCTTCATATATTTATGATATCTTTGCCCTTCGTTCTTCCAGTCATCTTTTGAATACAGCCCATTATTTTTATATCCCTTCTTAAAGAACCGCTTTCTTTGAAAAATCCTTTGTTATTCAAGCAGCAATATTTTGAAATTCCATAGCCATTTCAATTCTCAATTCTCCTCTCACATCCTTTAAAAAATATTCTTTATAATTTATTTCATAATTTTCATAATTTGAAATCTAAAGAGGTCGCTGTCTGATATGTTCGCAGCCAGACAATAATTCCTATACTGTTATGTTGTTCTAAGCGGACAAGGTGTCCAAGAATAAAGATTATTTTTTCTTTCTTTCTTTTGTACTAAATTATCGATAATCGAAAAATAATTGTACATACTGATCCTGTCCGAATGTAAATACGAGTGTATACATATCCGAATAAACATGTACCATGTTTCCTTTGATCCTTGATCTAAATTGAGATAATTCTTTTTTTTTTCTTATAGTGTTTAACAAAACAAAAAAAAAAAAAAAAAAAAAATGAACTGATGAAGAACAAATAACTGAACTTGTGTAAATTTACTAAGGCAGAGAGTATAAAATGGATTAGCTATAATATAGTAGGTTTTTTTTTCCTTAATCAAATTGCACATTGAACGGGTATGGAAGGGGAGGAGACTAGCTCAGTGATAAATCAATTGGCCTAAAATGCATTACCCTAGCAACCTTGATAAGCCGATGGTCTCTGGTTTGAAACCGGGTGGAATTTATTATAAGTAATTAATTAAAAAAAATAGCAGGTATAGATAATAATACAAAGTAAGAGATTGTAATTAAAATTAATATCTTCACACCTTAATTTATAAATTGTCTTCATGAAGTATATATTTTGAGTTATTGGTATACTTTATGGTATAGTATATTTTATTTGACTTTTTCAAGCATTATAAATTATAATAGTTCATGTTAAACAATTTTTATTATACTAAATTTTTACTCATTAAATCTTTCTATTTACCAACAAATATTAACTATGTATCTAAACCACAATTAAGAATTTTAGTTAATACCAGCCATATAGTCAATTAATCTGAGGTACGCAAGATGATATTGAAGGATTAATTTAATTAGGATTTATAATTCATTCATTAATTATTTCACTTCTATTAGAATTATTTTTTATTTGAAAAATAGTTTTGAATATTGTACAATCATCATGAGTATATCAGATACTATTTTCAACTGACTTCAAAAAGGAGGAGGTTCTCAACTCGTCTGTATTTTTTTTTGTGAGTATGTTACGCGATTACTCCGTCAATTTTGATGATTCTTTTTTAGATCGGTAGGGCAAACTTCAGAGGTAGTCCCATAAAAATATTTTGAAATAAACGCAGCACTTTTTAAGAAAAATCAAAAAAACAGTTTATAAAAATCACTTTTATATAACCTTACATTTTAAACATATTTATGATTATGACTATCAAAAATCTCCAAGGTAACTAAATATAAATTATTAAAAAAATAATTTACAAATACAGTCAACTCTCGATGTGTTGTACTTCGATAAGCTAAATTCTTAAATAAGTCGTACAAAATCTGTGGTCGGAAGTACATTACACTTAAATTTCACCTCAATAGGACGATTTTAGACAAAGAACGTGAAAAATTGTGTCCAAAATAAGTAGAACTGAAAATAGGGTTCAAAAGAGAGAACTTCTAGGACCACCTCTATGAAACGAACTATTAGAAGTAATCGCCTCTATAACTCGAACTCAAATTTAAAGAATTTCATGTGTAATTTGTTTTCCTGTTTCCCGTCATTGTTTATATTTCCAGTTCATAGTTACACCAGTCATTCATTGTTACACTTACACTTATACACCAGTCATTCATAGTTACACTTATTATTAGTTATTCACTCGAGTGGTTTTACAGTGACTATTGAAAATTCTTCCAATTAACGAAAAATTAAAATTGATTTGCAAAGTGCAGAAAGGAGAAAGAAGTTGGGCGTTTGTTGCTAGTGAATTCCGAATTTCACGTAGTTCTCTTTCGACCGTCCTAAAGAATAAAGAAAATATCGCCATTGGTGGAAGACGGTAAGTCTACTTTTAGGCACCCTCAGAAAAAAGCGCAATTCAGTTGAGAGTTATATGACAAATTGGTACCAGATATTTAATTTTCTGTATCAATGATTTTAAATGTACGTACAAACAACATACACATACCCATTAATGAAAAAATATACGTAATGATTTCAACTCCGATTTTGTGTTAAATTTTCCCAATTACATGAAGGTAAGTGGAATGATAACTCGATAAGTCTTTGTTCAGTAAGTCAAACCATTTTTCAGGGAAGCTTGAAGATCGAGAATCGACTGTATAAACAAAAATACACTCACCACTAAAAAGTGAAAAATAAAAATAATTTTTAGAAAAAAAACAAAACCGACTTCAAGATTAAACCTACATATACAAACTTGAACTAAAAAATAAAAAAAAATATTTTAATTGCTTCAAAACAAAAACCATTAAATGAAAATCAACGAAATTATCGATACTTATATACCTATTCACAATTTATAATCAGTTATTTTTGGAGTCGGTGCCCACCAAAACAAACAGAATTTGAAAAGAAATTGTAATCGTAAAGATCCTCCCGCTGCTTCATCACCGCCACACCGCTGTCTCCGGACCTTCGACAGTTTATATATTGTAAAGACAGGATTAAATTTCTCTTCTTGGCTGGCACCGACTCCAAAGATAACTGATTATAAATTGTGAATAGGTTTATAAGTATCGATAATTTCGTTGATTTTCATTTAATGGTTTTTGTTTTGAAGCAATTAAAATATTATTTTTTATTTTTTAGTTCAAGTTTGTATATGTAGGTTTAATCTTGAAGTCGGTTTTGTTTTTTTCTCTAAAAATTATTTTTTTTATGATCGATATGTGTAATAAGAGTTTCACTAGGTTTTGTTTTATTTTTTTTAAGTTCCAAGGGCCCATAAGATATATTTTTTTTTTTTTTAGTAAATTGGTATATATATATATATTAAAATCAACATACATTACAGCAGCTTTTCTGATTTCCCTGGTAGAGTTTTTTTTCAGAAGAGTTTTATTGAATTAATATTACATTGGCTTTCCTTAAGGGCAATGAGTGGTATGAATAACAAAGAATCCATTCAAAAAATACATACAATGAAAACAAATATAATAAAATAAAAAAATTCTAAGTACACAAAACAAAAAATAAACTATTATTATTACTTTCGTAAGCTGAGGACCACGTTTAAGCCACCAAGTTAGGTTAAAGCTTTCTCCAATACTCCTTCATCTGTTCACTTTTCTCTTTCCTCTCTTCTGCCGTCCATTTTCTACCCTGTCTTTTTGGAGCTGTTTTGTCTTAGGAACCTTCTCACTCTTTAATTTGGTGTCTATAGTTAGTTCTGTATTCAAGCTCTCTTTTATTTACGCCAATTTGTTTTAAATTTGCAACATGCATTCTGCAGAAGGTGCATTGTGAAGCCTATTGGGTTTGCCTTTTAATCTTTCAAAATGTTGTACAATTTTTTCGTTAATCTGCTTGGACTCATTCTTTGTATGTACCCATAGAACATTAGTCTCTAAAATGAACTATAATAAATAAAAATACAAAATAGATAATAATTCAATCAAATGAAACAAAACGACTAATATAAATTTAAATACAGTCACGCAATATATCCAGGGGAACCTCGAACTAAGCTTGACCCTTCACTTATAGAACAAGACCGACCCAGGAGATCTTTTTTAGGTATTTTCAGAACTTACCATAAAATACTTAGCAGTGCCTCGCGTCAATTCCCTATTGCTAATTTCTATATAATTAATTTAATTTTGTGTATTTGAAATTGAGAAAAAAACTTCCTTATAAAATATGTATGAAAATCTTTTGGAAAGATAATAAATTGAATTAAATAAAACGTAAAGATGGATTGAATTAATTATTGCCTAAATATATTAATATTAGAATCAGTACCGGTATTATTATTATTTTTAAACTTTATTATTTGAATAGGTCTTTAGCTCTGGTGACAGACTGTAGTTTGTATTTTTGTATTCTATAAAATTTTTTAAATATCTAAAATACGTAAATAAAATAAATGGAAAAAGTTATTCGAAAATAGTTTCACCTAGGCATGAATGTTTGAAAGTTTACTTACACTTGTAGGAACAGCTTGTAGAGCGAATAATAAATTTTTATCCTACAAAGCCACTGATAAATCTTTTATAGGGGAACCCTCAAGACGTGCGTAGTGTGACTGGAGATTTCTTTTCACCATCGGAGTTATTTATTTAGAGCGCCGTGGACGAGGGGTGGTCCGATGACTTTCTATTGTTTTCTCAGCGTTTCCTCGGACCATTGTTGATCTTGGCAATATCAAGGGTAAACAGGACTTCCCAGGCAGAGGATATCTCAATAGGAGCTTGCCAGTATTATATTGCCTACTAACGATTAATTCAGTAATTTTTATAAATTTATAGAAAATACTTTAAAACATAATATTTTATAGTTTAACAGGAGAAGCAAATAACTGAATTGAAATTCTTTCAACCAACGTTATAGTAATATTCATATGAACTTAGCAAAATGTTAGTTTTTACAAAAATCTTGACAACACATATCTTTTGGTTGGGGGTTTACAACTTTATGGTGTAAAGATTTTTTTAACTATAAAACATATTTAACATATCGACACGCTGTAGTCTGTTGGCGATGCTTGGATCGAAAATGTCCAGACAGTTTTCTTATCGGAGATTTAATAGAGAATATTTTTTGTTATTTAGCATTTGTTCCTAGGACCTACCATTTAGGAGCTATATTGTTTTGAATGAAAAAAACATGTAAGTTTTTTTGTTTTTTTTTGGATTGATTTGTAAAAATCAATCAATCGAACTAGAAAAATCAGTCGATGTTTCTACGTGATGTATTAAGTTTTTGGAAGCTCTTCTGACCTGTGTCCCTTATTTTAACAAATTTCTCAGTAAGTTGTTCCACCGGATCAGTGATATATGTTTCGGAAATTCAGGTCTTATCTTGATTTTTTTTTAAATAAAAATATTTCTATCACTCATTTAGCTACATTTAGCATTTGAAGAAGTATTTTTGAATGAACTAGTAGTACCAATGTCATATTAGTGGGTCCGTGAAGGTTGTGATGAAATGAATTAAACGTTGCCTTCTAATCTATTTTTTTAAAAATCAATTTACTGAAATTTATAAATCAGAAATTATATAACTGTACAAATATATAAATCAAGTAAATGCGCTGATAACGATTACAATAACATGTAAAAACTTGAAAAGAACTACTCATCAGTATCACTTCAATAAACATCCTATACTAGAAGATCTCTAGGCCATCTTCTTTTCAGGCACCTCGGAGGATTATCGGGAATAGAGTGGAAAGCAAGTTGAGAAACTAATGGTTTTGAGTGGTTATAGAGCTTACTATGAAAGGATAGGAATCTGGTTTGGGCCGACTCAGCAACATATGGAACACTAAGGTTTTCACGGATAACTCTATTGGTGATAAAGTAAGGGGCATTTAGGATTTTTCGAAGGAATTCGGAATGTAAGGATTGAATACGAGATTAATTGAATGGATTAGTAGATCCCCTAAAGCTCAAATCCGTACGTCGAAATAGGTATAATTACAGTCATGTAAATAAATCTTTTGTAATGAATTGGGAGCTTTGATCGTTTGTCTAATTAATTTTGAAGTAGTTTGTAACGTCGAGCAGTTTCTTGTCACTTTAGTCTTGGCCTTCTAATCTCAAAAATGCAATAGGTAGGTTAATTAAACCCAGAAAAAAGACATACAAATTGTGATAGTAACGGACTTGTAACACTTAAGAGTGATTGAGAGGTCAGAGAGAAAATTAATAGGAGGGTCGTATATAGGTTTGTAAGCAAGAAAGGGAGTTGGAGTTTATATTGTTTACTCTTAACTCGCTCTAGATACTAGTTTCTTTCAAAGACAGATAGCTGATTCAGAATTATGGAGAAGATTTTAACAGAAGATTTGTGAAAAACAGATATCCGGGGATGTTATTAACATTTAAAGGTGCACCCACTTTGTACGTAAATGATTATTAGAAAGAAAATAATCATTATTTAAATATAGGTAATTTTATTATTTATCTGTTATATGAGTTTTTTTTTTTTTTTTCGTTTTATTACTAGGTTTTATGCAAATTTGAGAGGTATACGGTGATAGATGTAACAATGTGATTAAAATTATTAATATGTATTAAAAAACCTGAAATAAACTTTAAAAAGTCTCGTATGTGGATTACAGGTAAGTCGTTTGTCTACATGGATTCCTAGGCGGGCCTGTTCTACAAAATCAGAGGAATTACGTTTGTTTAAATACGTAAAATGTATGATTTATAAATAAGCTCGTCATTGGATCGTTAAAACTTGTTTGTTTCTCTAATAATGTTAGATATAGACGAAAGATTATCAAATTCTTTCGTGTTATTCTACTCTTAGTACTTGAATTGCAGAGTTCATTCCACCCTGTTATGCAGGTGTTTTATAATTTAGCTCTATTTTGCCTTACTTTGAACTAATTTAGTCAAAGTATATCCTGGAATCAGTTTCGATAATAATAAGCATTGTGCCTTGAGCAAACTGAAAAGGATTGGAATATTAAAAACGACAGAGAATGGAACTTTGGAATTACAGTTGCTCCATCCATCACTCCTTCTTATGATTGTTAATATGAGAGCGTCACCCACTTTTTCATTCTCTTTGGTGAGGGAGGGGGGGAGGGGGATATTCTCCCTCCCACACATTTTTCACGGCGCTTTCTTGAGGTGGAGTACTTTTTTTCACCCCTCTCCGCCTCTGTAACACATCACCACCTAAAAAAAAGAAAAAAATAATTCTTTGAAGGATGGGTCGCCGATTTTTTTTTCTTTTTTTTTTATAATACTTTTTCTTATTTTGACCTCTGATGGAAATATTCTTGTTCTACGGAGTTCGTATCGTAAAATGAATAATAATATGTCCATTTTCATACCGGAAGAATCCTTCGGGAAAATATTACTTAGATAATCATTGCGTTATATACTTATATAATATACTGTGTATATTATATACATATATAATGTGTATATTATTTGTAGACTTTATTCGAAAGATATCCTTTGCAGATATTGAAAGCAGCAAAAAAGAAATATTCAGAATAATTTAATGTAACCTACAGTTTTAGCATTATTAGGTTGTGCCTTATTAATACCCATTTTTATTTGCTATGTGTTAAACCCACAAATTTTAAATTAAAAATAGGAAATATTTTAAGGGAAACCTAGGGGGTAATCACACAGCTCTAAAAAGAAAATCCGGAAATCCATAACCCTTGTATGAAATATACAGCAGTTGGGCCTGATTCAAAATTTAGTTTGCGTAGCAGGCCCTAACTTTATAACATTCCCGGTAACCATAGACGATACAGAAATTGGTAATTTCCTTAATCGTTCAAGATTACCTCTCAGTTTCAAACTTCTAAGAAATCAGTAGGTGTGTTGGTTGGACCATTCAGGATGTGAAAGATGGATATATAAAAAGCTAAAAAAATATTCTCGTGGTATTTTTGTTTGGTCTTGTCTTATCTGTCGTTGTTGTCTCCGCTGATACCACCATGTGAACTTATAGACATTCCTCACTTATCCAAGTCCATGACTTTCCACCGATGAAGTTGTCCTAAACATCTCTTATTAAGATCTGATTATAGATTTACTACTTACAATTGGAAGGTTTAGTAGAGAATCAGAGCTCTAATCCGTTTGTCCATAAAGGTATTATTACTATCACGTAAATGAGTCTCGTGTAATAAATCAGAAGCTTTATAGTCAAACCAACGAAGACCAAAAAAGGCCGAATAGGGGACATAATTCATGTAGAAGCCAATTTTGGCACAGTTGTAGGGGGAGGTGTCCTTAAAAACATACTAAAAGTACTGGGGGGTGGGGGTGGAGCTAAAGGTGGGGGGCCGCTCTAAAGGTCGGTTTTTCGTTAATAACTCGAAAACTCTTGCCTCTAGCAAAAATATGTTTATGTACTAAATTAATTTACTTAACATTTTTTACAAAAAAGGTTCCATACATTTTTTTTTTTTTTTTTTTTTTGAAATCAATGCTTAAGGTGGGGTTCCGCATGGAGCAGCCAGCCGCAGCTGCTGCGTTCAGGGTGGTTCTGCATGTAGCTTCTAGACGCTGCGGCTGGAAGTTCATCAGTTCGTATTCTGGCTTCAGCGAAGTATATTGAGAAAAAAACTGGTGTTGTGATTGTTAATGGAGGAAGAGGAGTTCCATGTTATGAACAGATCAATTGACCCTATGTTTTCCTGAAGAAGAGAAGAAGGTTTTCTCTCTTCGTTGATTGAGCTGCACCTCCAGAACGACAAGGAGACATTCAGGAAGTTTTTCCGGCTTCGATTATAACGAGCTTCATTCGATTAGATTTTATGATTTCTCTATATTTATATTTCTCTAACGTACTAAAACGAGCCATTTTTAATAAAACTTTTTAATAAACGGGAGCTCAACGAGGCGTATATGAAAACTAACAAACTGTGGGCACACATGAAATCTAGCAAATTGCGGGAAGACCAGAAAACAAACCAATACTTGGAAGTCTCCATTGCTGTGCATCCCAAGTTTTCCCTTTGGTGATATATACAGACAGACAATTTAGAAAACTCGCTGGAACCACAATTTTATTGTTTTGTTTTTTATATGATGTATAAAGTTCCAGTTTCTTTATTACTGTTTTGTCCAATGACATTTTATTGACAGCCCTGTTTTCGTTAAATAATTTTTATTTTTTAAGAGATATTTATATATAAATAAATTGTGATATTTCAACCTGAGGTTGTATCAAATTATTTATAAATGTATATTTATATTTATAAAACCTGAAAACTGTGTTCTGTAATGTATTTTCAAAAATTGTTTTTCAAAAATAGCATATATACATACAAATATACAGTTTAAAATGGTACAAGAAACATTGGTGATGTGGGTTTGCATACCACAGAAGCGAAAGAGCGCGTCTGGACAGGTCCCTAGAGCAGTTCGAAGGCAGCAGCTCAGCTTCTCAAATTTCTGGCGGCAGCCGCAGCTGCCCCTCTTGCAACATTTCTATTAAAACCAACTGAAGCAGTGCCCAGCTTCCAGCCACGGCGTCTGGCAGACGCAGCTGCTGCGGCTGGCTGCTCCATGCGGAACCACACCTTTAAGAAGATATGGTGGGGGGGATATAGAAAATGTAAAAAAAAACACGTTTTTATTGTTAAAATTTATATATTAATTGTTAAAATTCCAATGTTTGTTGTTACAAATGAATAGTTTATTATTATTTATTGAATACTTATTGCTAAAAATAAAATTATTGTCGTTTAGCCTCATATGCTTATTATAGTACTTGCGGTAAGTCGCACTTTTCCTGAAAAACACGTTTGTCGGTACTCTTTTGGCTATAACTCCGAAACTATTTGCCTAATCTCGAATTTATTTTTTTCATCATAAAGCTGGTTAAATTTTTTATCAGATATCATGTATTTAGTTTTAATTACGTTCCGTGAAATATTCTTTCCACCTCGCTGAATTCCACGTACCGTTGTGAAATCCTTATTTTTCGGAACATTTCTCGTTATAACTCTAAAAATATTTGTTTGATTCCGAATTTATTTTTTTCATCTCATAGCTGGTTAAATTTTCTATTAGATCCTATATATCAAATGTTGAACCGAAAAAACCGACCTTTAAAGCGCCCCCCCACCATTAGCTCCACTCCCACCTCCCCAGTACTTTTAGTATGTTTTTAAAGACACCTCTCCCTACAACTGTGTCAAAATTGGCTTCTACATGAATTAACTCCTCTAAAAATCCTTCGTTGCTTGGACTATTAAAGGTTTTTTCAAGTAAATGTTGAAGAAGTTTAAAACGACGGTCATTTTAGTCTGGTATTTCATGTTTGAAACGGAAAACGGAAAATTTAAGAAGTTATGTATTTTTAAATATTTTTTTAATTAACTGAGAAATATCGAATTTTATTGAAAGCTGAATTGAAATAATATTAAGGTCAACAGCGCTGGTAAGTCGATAAGTTATCTAATGATATTTTGCAGCCGAAAGGAGAGAAGGGCTGTCTAAATTCGCCCTGACAAGTGAAATCACCCCCTTCCTCCCTCTCGCCTGCCAATATCCGATGGCTCGGCCTCTTGGAGGCCTGAGGAGAAAGAAAAAAAAAAGGTTGGTAAGCAACTGCGTCTACTCAAATTAATCTTTCCTCAGGTTCACCTTTCAAATACCTTTAGTAATAACATTGGTATATATTTCAGTGTCATTCTGTATTTTGTTTTATGAGTTGACTCCTTACAATGACAAGTTTGTCGCTTGAAAAACAATTTGTAAAATCATTTATTGATAAATCGGCTAATTTGAGTAAATAAATTCAAATAAGAAATTCTACACTGAAACGATCAGAATAATAATTGTTATTGTGGGTTTAAAGTTCGCCAAAAAATAAGATTAATAAATAATATAACTATAGGATGCACTTATTTTACACTAAGACAGTATATTATTATGATAGCAGATTGCTATATGTAAAAAAGTAGATATTAACATAATAGCCTTTAAGATATAACTAGGAATAGCCTTTTCTAAAAGCCGTTTCTGGACACAATAGCTTGGCAGATACTAGCGAAAGACAGATGTGTTCTATAGTCAACGTCTTGTGAGGCGATGACCCAAACCGTGTGCATGAACTTATTTTTTTTCTTTTCTAATTATTTATTGAAATTTACTAATGCATATATATCATTAATAACACTGTTCTGCATCAAAATACTCCCTTCAACAAAAATGTTGATTTCTTATGTTTTGAAGTGTGCTGAACACGAATCAGAAGTCAGAAAATCCCGATCAGGGACCATTTTTTTTTCCAAATTTATGTTTTAGATCGAAAAATGAGGTGTTTTTCGACATTTCGAGAATTTTTTTATCATTGAAAGCTTTAACAACTAATTAAAAAACCTATTTGATTTTGAAACTTTTATGATGTATTAAAAAATGAAAAAAAAAATTGGAGAGCATAAGAATTAGGCTTTATTTTATAAATGACACATTGTTGAAGAATTGCTCTTATCATATAAGGCCATGAGTTGCACAATGTACTCAAAAATTCATTTTTTCCATTCCCATTTCAATTTCTTCTCTCCCAACTTGGGAGCAGTTTTAGACGAACACGGACAACGATTTCATCAAGAGATAGCCCAAATGTTGAAAAGATACAGTGGTAAATGCAATGAGAAGTTGCTTGCCGACTACTGTTGGACATTAAAACGGGAGACACGTGATGTAGAGTACAAAAGGAAAAAATATACGCATTAATTAAGTTCAGTAGTCAATATTATTATCTTATATATTACTGTTTTTCACAAAAAAAAAAGTGTTTTAAAAAAATATGAAAAAAGGTTTATACAAATATGATTTCAGTTTTTTTTTTTTTTTTTTTTTTTTTTTTTTTTTTTTTTTTTTTTTTTTTTTTTTTTTTTTTTTTCAACCTCAAATCTCTAAAACATGGTGCTTGATAGATTTATTTTTTTCCATTAATTTGAATTCAGCACACTTTTAAATTTAAAATTCACTAAAAGTATTCAAGGGAGTGTACATAAAGTAACCGAAATTAAATAAACCAAAAAAAAAAAACCGCTATTTCAGGTTTTTCATAAATAACGTTTCTTTTTTTATATTAATATAATAAACAAATGTGAGAGAAAATAGTTGTTTTAAACGCTACTTTTTTCATTCAAACCAATAGAGCTCCTAAACGGTTGATCCTAGCGAGAAATGCTGCTATAAGTAGCAATAATCCCCATTATGCTTCTGATCCGGAAACTGTCGTCAAAATTTCGATCCGAGCTACACTAACAAGAACTACTTGTCAAAATGATTGTGAAAAAAAAGTTACACCAAAAAAGTATAGACCCTCAGCCGAAAGATATATCCATGACAAATAATTGCAACATTGAAACGAGCAGAAAAACAATTATTATTGCAGGATTAAATTTCTCCTAAGAATAAGATAAATGTATATGAAAAAGATAATAATCATAAGGTATAGTTGACTGTGATATATATAGGAGATGTAGATAATTAGGGTAGGCAGTCATAGATATTCAGCAGATCAAAATAAAATGTTTATTTTATTCTAATTCTTAAAGCCAACGTTTCGACTTGCAATGCAAGTCTTCTTTAGGGCTAGAAAAAAAGAAAACAAGCAAAGAGGTATAACTACATTGTAAAAATATATGAATAAACACATCTTTTTTTCTTCTTTTTTTTCTCTCTTTTTTTTCTAGCCCTGATGAAGACTTGCATTGCAAGTCGAAACGTTGGCTTTAAGAATTAGAATAAAATAAACATTTTATTTTGATCTGCTGAATATCTATGACTGCCTACCCTGAAAAAGATAATAATTTCAGGATGCATTTCTTTGACTCTAGGACATCAGTGTATTATTATGATAAGATATTTCTAAATGAAAAAAGAAAATATTAACATGACATATAGTAATTGAATTTTCTTAAAGCCATTTCTGGACTCAAGGGTTTGGAAAAGGATTACAGACAACCAACGTATTATGAGGAGAATGCCTGTATCGGGTGGATGAATATCTCTTAATTATAAATTACAACTTAGCATATTTAAAATTTTATTTATAAAAAAATATCAATGTTGATGGTTGGACCATCAGCAGTAAAGATATTTGAAGTAATAGCTGTAAAGTAATGGGGTCATTAGCAGTTGATTAGCGGGATTGCTGGGGATATCCAATTGATCCAAATCATTTTAAGTTAGAACCGTCAATTACTCCACAACTTTTCTTCCACTAAAACAATGATTTATAATGTTATTTAACATTCCGAAAACAGTTTGGATTCGATCCATCATTGAAAAGAATACCGATTATCCGCGCCATTAATGTACCAACTAATTGCCAAAATGAAAGTCATTATTGTGTAAAAATGCATTAAAAATCGTTATAAACACCAATAAACTCTGCAGTAAGGGTTTATTAAAGTAATAATTAACATAAAACATGATTTAGTTAACATTAGGATGAAGACTATAAAGTCTATCGGGTAAAAGTCTATAGCGGTTAATAAATACTTACTCCCTGAAGGTTCAAAAAAACTGTTTTCATGAGATGCACTACAATTCGTATACTCAAAAAAAAAAAAAGTTCCTTTGTTTGTCAACTTTCGTCAATGAAAGCAAATAGGTGAACTGTTTTACGTTAGAGTTATGTTCTGTTGTTTCGGCCATGGACTGACTTTTGGATCAATAAATCTTCTCGAGCACACCCCAGCTCTTAGATAAGTCTTTTTTTTATTTTTTTATTTAGGAGCTTTTGAACTCTTTTCTACGGAGAGTAGTCGAAAACGAAGAGAGGTTTTTTAATTAAGTCTGGTATGTGGGTTCCAAGTTAGACGTTTGTCTAGCTGGAGTCCTAGGTAGCGGACTTATACTAATTGTAAGTATGGTGATAACAGAAATCCTTGATATGACACAGAAGTGTGTTCTGGGTATCTTGATTACCATTTATATTTTATATTATTTGCTTTATATAATAACATATAACAGGCATAAATACAAATTTTAAAGCTAAAAAAAAAAAAAAAAAAATATGCAAAAAATAAATAAATAAATAAATATATATATATATATATATATATATATATATATATATATATATATATATATATATATATACAATACATTTTTTCTAATGAATTCCCAGCTTCCACATAACTATTCTTTGTTCATACTATAAAATTCACCCCCCCCCCCCCCCGCACATTTAGACACACCCTGAGCTATCGACCAAGCTTGGACCGTGGACCCTAACTCATTACCATGGCCAATCTCATTTTGGCAGTTCGTTACCTCCTGACCCTACCAAGTTCATTCTTCACTTCTCTCATTCATTACCTCAACTTTCACCTCCTGCCGATAGTATGTTCATTACTAAGCTTGATAAATGAGCCTTTGTCTGTTTAAAACTGTATTAAGTTAAATATATAAGCAGTGGCAGGTTGGAAAGAGCAATTGTTTTAAAAGAAATATTCGGTCATTCAACTAACAATATGTTCATTTAAAATAAAGAGAATATGGTGACTGATTGACAATTTTATTTATAGAATAGCCTAGGATGCAGTCATGAGTTAAAAACATATTTAAATAAAAATATATTAATTGAAAAACCTTAATTGAAGTGCAAAATTTCAACTTGTTGAAATAATTAAACTTAAGTTATATAATGAATGGTCCTGTCCTACCTTATAACGTCAAAAGTGGAGAATTCCAATAAATCTAATCAAATCTCATCAAATAACTTTCACCCTTCGTCGTAAACCTACGAATTCCCTCCCTACAGTATCCTTTAATGATATTCCACTGAATGAACATATCCGATATCTTTGACTCCAAACGTTTAGAATCCACATACAAGATTAAAGCTCGTCGGTTTCGACTTCTTCAAAATTTACTAGATAAGCCTGCAAAGAACCCAATTAATTACAAAAGACTTATTCACATGCCAGAAATTAGACCTATATGGACATATGAAGGTAAGCTTAGAGGCTCCACTAAACCTTCCAACGCCAATCTACCAATCTATATATCATATATTTGGCTGATTTGGCCAAAACCAGATACCTATCCTTTCATAGTAAACTCCATACCCACTCGCATCCACTAGTCTCTTAAATTGCCTAAAATCCAATTCCCAATAATCCTTCGAGGCTTCCGAAAAAAAGATGGCCTAGAGACCTTCTTAGAACTTACATTAAAGTGTAACTAGTGAGTAGTTCTTTATATTTCAATTTGTCAATATAATAATTTTTCCCAAATTTACTTGTTGTATATAATGGATACAGTTGTAAATATCAAAGAATAGTGAAATAAAAAATAAATTTATTGTATCGAAGTTAATAATACAAGAAGTTAATAATACAAAACAAAATTAATCTTAAGCTAAATAATTTTTTTTTTAATAAAAACTTTTATTGATTAATTATTACAATCTTCCAAAAATGTGGGCAATAAGTAACATAGATGGCCTATGATTATTATGTACAATGAAAAAAACATAATAAATTGATATACATAGACAGTATAAAATATACAATATACTTATAAATAAAATAAAATAGTAAAATTAAAAACAAGTATATGAAAATAGAATGAATTAAAAAATAATCAGTGATAATATAGAATAAAACAACATTAGATTAAAATTAAAAAACACAATCGTACTTTATTATAATACACACATCCTAGGGATCCCCCAGCAAGACCTGTCCCTCCACATATAGAGGGAAAAGCCAAGGACAGAGAGGTCCCAGCTCTTCTCTCTCAGCTGCGTCACTGGTGATAAAGAAAACCCAGTGGAAGCTGAGTGAGAGCCCTATAGTACATTTACACCGGGCATGAGTACAGAAGCTGGCCATTGCCAGAACCCCATAATAAATAAGTTTTACAAAAGATCTCGGGGCCACTGCCGATTTAGTCTGCGGGGTGGGTTGTCAGGATGTGTGGAACTGGATAAAGATTGCGCTGGAATTTCGAAAATTTAAGGGGTATGAGAACGAGGACGTGTGGTATATCAATATCGTTATGTAAGGTTTTGTTTTTAGACATAGTAAGGAGCATTTACTATAGTTCGGAGGATTTCGGATTGGAAGGATTGAATGCGATTGAAAACAAATTTAAGGTAAGAAAACAACAACAGTTAAATAATATATCTTACCTGGAAAAAATAAATGAAATTTGAAATCATAATATAAGTTACGACAAAATTGCAAAAATATAAAATTATCTTGTAAATATTCGTATCTTATTGTGATAAATATTTTCTTCTTCTACATGACTCTTTCGCTTAAGGTCAGGAGAACGGGATCTGGTTTTGCGGGAACTCATTGATGACTTCAATGTTCATGCTTTGACAATGTAGGTAAGAGATCTGAAAAGGAACGAACTATGGATGTATTTTCGTGAGAACGAAGAAAGAAACCATTTTATTGGGAATGGACAGTACAGCATACCAGAAGCATGATTGTATTCATAACGGCTTTTTCAATAAAAATCTTCTTACATATTGGGCATGAAAAAAAAATTAAATTATTTTTTTGGCGACAGAGGACTAATGAATGCCCACTCAGCGGGGAGATGACCCGGACTAAGGCCGAAGAAAGACGTGACCCTGGCAGTACTAAATGAGCCAGTCCGGAGTGACGGAGGTCAGACCGCGGACGGACACGAGGTTGAAATTTAGATGAGGGTGAAGGGGGGGGAGGACCCGAGAGTGGGTTTATTAATGGAGGACCATGTTTTGCAGCCCCGTTTTTGCCCGCCCCACTGCCGGGCCAACTCAAGGCGGTATTCGATCCATCTTATATAACTAGAATCAGTTATTTTGGTCGTGTACATTATTTATAAATACACGCAATACAAACAAATATGTCGATTGATGGTGATTAAAAAAACATTATATTATAAGTTTATAGTACTATAAATGATACTTGAACATGAATTTGTGTGTGCAAAATGACATGTTAAGACTTCAGTCTAATCCACACCAAGGTACGCCCACACAATGTCGAACCGAGTCGAACGAGTGTGTACGTCGACTTTGTCAAATATGTCGGGTCGAACCGTACCGCAACACGAATCAAGTCAGTAAAGATCAAAGGAAGTCGAATCGACAGCAACAGTGTGGACGCGTTGAATGTGTTGTTAACTCACTCTTCTCATAGACCACTTCGTTAAGCAATAATTTGCATTTTATATCTACTTGTTTTTTCTTTTGGATGATTGTTCTAATGAATAAAAATGTTCATAAACAAAAGTATTAGTGACTGCGGCAGTCTGTAATCCTTTTAACACTGCCTCTTTGGTCAGTATTCCAAGTGATTGCGGATAACCCCTACCTCTGAGTATTGACTCACTGCAATAGTTTTACTAAAATCAAATATATTGCTTTATTAATATAAACCGTACTTTCCTTTATTAGTAATAGGAGTAGCGAGTATACAATTAGATATATTCAAATGTACCAGGATCGATGTTTTTTTTGTAGGAATCCACTGATTCACAGGATGAAAACAAAAATAAATGACATGATGGGCTAGCGGAGGCGCGGATATTGTCCTATAAAATAATGATTTGACGAGGAAAAATACTGCAGAAATTATTTTCTCAAAGGATTTCAATGTGTTTTGGGGTGCTAAATGCGGTTATTGTTGGTTGGTTACCTGTAACACGACAACGAAACGTTTTTTTAAAAGGGTAAACATATATATCTTAAATTGTAGCATGAGCCAATATCTAGAAAACAAAAAAAAAAAAAAAAAAAAAAAAAAAAAAAGAAAATCCGAAATCGGACCATTTTTCGCGAAATTATGGTCTTTTGAAAAATGGCGATAAGTAACTCCACTTTTTTGTGAAACTGGTAGCTCAATATATGTAATAAATAATTTGCTTGATAACTATATTTCATGCCTTAACAATATCAAACAAATTTTAATAAAGGCAATAATTTCTTTAATTTGAACAACAAAATAAGCAGAAAATGACATAATAATCATTAATAAACTAGAGTTCTAACTAGAGAGTGGTATGTCACGTGATCACCACGATCGTGCCCACAGAGCTCGATTATTAATATTTATGCATGAATTTTTAATACTTCTAATTAGCCCAAATTATCAATACAAACATTTAATATACCTAATATGAATATAAGTTGCAATAAAAGTACAAGCTCAACAACAATAAATAAATAAAATATCATACAAATGTGAGATGTATAACCATAAACACCATAATAGCAATTAATTTAAATAAAACAAAATTAAACTAATAAAAATACATATAAATTAAATAACAACGGCAGTCTCGACCGTTCGAATATAAAACATAGCCTCTATTTATTATTGCTGCGTTTGACTGGGCATTAGATAGAAATTCACAATATACCCAACAAACCACAACAAAAAATAAACAGCACTGTCGGCCTCGAAAGTCTGACTGCTGAAAATTGTTCATCACCCTTAGCTCTAGGTGTGGCGAGAAGGTTTCCTCGAAATAACGTCGGGTTAGTGTTGGGGAGGGAGGGAAAGGGTTTAAAATAGTATGTTCAAATGTTTGATCAAACAACTCGAAAACTGCTCCGATATAATAAATTTTGATTAAATTCCGTTAAATACTCACGCCAGCACGCTAAATGTGTATGTTTTGGTAAAATATGACGGTTTTGACCTGTTCAGTGGGCTGTCGTGGGTATTTTACGAAATATAATCAAAATTTAATCTGATAGTAAGTTTAACCAGCTGTGAGATTAAAAAAAAAAAAAATTGGAATCAGACTACTTGTTTCAGAGTTATAGCCAGAAATGTACCGAAAAACATGGACAACAGTACGGGGTTCTTAGCGTGCTGACATGGGTGTTGTACGGTATATGATCGAAATTTCATAAGAGGGATCTGATAGTAAATTAAACCAGGTTTGAGATGGTAACAATAAGTTTGGGATCGGACAAATATTTTTGGAGTTGTAGTAAGAATCTCCGGTTTCCAAAAAAACGCAATGGAACTGCGAGGCGCTGGCCTAGACTAGAATAGCTAACTGATGTGAATTTTTTTAATGATGTTCGGAGCAATAAATTCTTTCTAACTACAAACCAAGTAAGGAGAGAGAAAAAATGTATTTCGTATTTTTTTCCCAGAGTGGGAAAAATAATAGATCATAGATCTATGATATATTACGTTTCCCAATTTATATTTTAGAATTAAAATATATAATTACTTAAATAATTAATTTAATTAAATTAACAATTAATGATTATTCGAAAAAAAGAAGTAGAGAGAAAATGGGGGGTTTCATTATAAAATATTCTTTATTAAAGTTCTGATCTATCGTCGATCCGAAGAATACCAAGAGAGCTAGAGCGTATCAAATGTTACACCAAAAATATATAGACAAAGTCATATCCTTGTTGAAAATATTAATTCTTAGTTGTTATTATTATAGCAGTATTTCTATAATGCATAATTTTTTAGAATAAAGAACTTAATCTATCGGGTTTCTTTACTATTTATCATTAAGAAACGTTCCGTAATGGGATTAGCCACAGAAGGTCTTTCTAGCTTGGAGAGGAGGTCTAAATAGGCCAACTGAAAATCTAGGAATAGCTCTCTGTGGAGAGTACCTGAACTGATTAAATATTAACAGGAATAGAATCCTAATGGGATGTTTGATGTTGAAACTAGTTGGCTTCCTAATAATTGCTTAGTGTTCTTTGACTAGGCAGGAATTTAACTACGCTACATATGTAATGTAATTCGGAATTATTAAAACATTTGTTAAATAATGTTTATTTTCAAAACAACGATTTCCTATTTTATATTGTATAAATATACTAGCATCCTTAGTCACGGCTTCACCCGCTCTCAAAAGTAGAGAACTCAAAATTTAACCCTAATTGCCGTTTTATTATTTTTTTTTTCAATAAAAATTTTGTATTGAATTATGAAATTGAGAATTAGTTTCAATATTTTCACTCATTCTGGAACTCGTATTAAAAAAAAACTCGATTGAAACTTTTGACGGATTGATTAATTCAGATCTAAATTTATACTATTATATAATTTTTTTTTTGTTGTGATCACTTACCGCGAAAACTGCTGAAGCAATCTGTACCGAACTTTAACTATATCATCTTTATAGTCCCAGGAAGGTTTAACAATAATAAAATCTAATGATTTTTTTTTTTTAATTTACTAATTAATATATGTAATATTATCATCTTGTTTAGTATAAATCAAGCAAAGGTATTTTTATATTTTTGAATTTAACCAAGGAATATAAAGCCCATAATAAATTGTAGGTCATTTTTATCCCTTCCCCCCACCATTCCCTGGAACATAATACCTCGGAGGAGTTGGAACAGAGGTGTAAGGACCAGGACCTCTTTCGGGAATAAAATCTCTGGGGGAGGAAAAAATTAAGATAAATGAAGGTGAAGTCCGAGTAAGGACTACGATAAGAAACTTCTGATGGGGCTTAGCAACTGTAGTCAACTTGTGAAATATGGAGTTGCGGCGGTATAATTCATTTTTACAATTCCATTCTTTATCAACTTCCCAGGACAAATACGGACTTTAATATCTTACCCGTTAGATGGAAAAGAACGATATTTATGATCAAGCGTTGGCTTAACTATATTTATTTATAACTATTTTTGTCACTTTGAAATTATCAATGGACGAGACATAAAATAATAAATTCTGGCAAAATAAATAATTATATTTATGTCCTGTTAATAAGAACTGAAATAAAAAAAATACTCTGATCCCTAGGGGATAAGATTCTCCAGCGTATAACATTCTAAATATTTATAATATTTAAATTTATTTTTGCTTGAGAAGTATCATGGGTAATAGTAAAAAAATATTACTTGCTAACTCATCGTCGCTACAGGTCTGGGTGACCCTTGGCCTCATGGATTTTTCTTCTCCATCCATCTCTGTCCTCAGCTTCCATTCTCCAATTTCTTATTCTTAATTTTGCGGCACCTTTTGCTACTTCATCCTATAATCTTCTTCGCGGTCCTCCCCTTTTTCTCGTTCCAGTCACCCTTATATCTAGCAGCTTCTTTGGCATTCTATCTGCATTCTGACTTAGCCAGCCCACCTTAATGTGTTTAATATGTTGTCTATTTCTACATTCGTTTTTATTTTCCGCCTACTTGTGTTGCGCCACATATTCGTCTTATTTTCTTTCTTTCAAAAACTTTCACTTTCTGAACCTCATTTTGGGCCAAACACCAAGTTTTGGCTCCATATGCAACTACAGTTCTTATTAATGGTTTGTATAGTTTTAGTTTAGTTTAGTTTTTCTAGACAAAAGTTTAGACTTCAATTACTTATAATTCGTATAGTTGGCTCGGTTTCCTGCCATAATTCTCATATTAATTTCACTGCTGATCTTATTATTATCACTGAATGTAGAGCCAAGGTAGACGAAGCTAGGAACGTTTTCAAACTTGAAGTAGAGGATTTCAATGTAATAATATCAAAATTATTTATGTTTGCCCGTGCATAACGGATTTTTTAATATCATATTTGAATTTTAGAAAGATCATTTAATAAGTAATTGATTGTTGTGAGTATTTTGTGATTGGTCATTAAAAATATATATTATATTAATAATAACATTAAATTATCTGTGATTTTATCATGGGACATGCTTTACCGGTGACATAGACATTTTGTGGGGAACGCAAGGGCGTTACGCGTAGTTCGATAGTTTGATATTAGGAGAATAGGAGCAGTTAGAAGCTCTACTCTCGTTATAATAAATAACACTATCTCTAGAAGACAGGTTCTAATGGGTGAGCTCCTTTTGAACATTTTCTCCGCAATAACATTGTGTAGTATTGACTTATAAAAAAAAATCCAAAATCTTTACCAAAAAAAATTCTTTGCAGGAAAAACATGGCTTAACTCACACTTATACGTTTATGTTTCTATTACTAAATCAGCAACATCTAGAAGATTGACGAAATTTGGGTTAGTTAATGTGTAAAGTATAGCAAGGATTTGGATTAGATACGAAAAAAGTTAATGTATATATAATAGGGTGTATAAAAAAAATGACCGTTTTTGAAACAAATATTAGTATTATTATTTCTTGGATATAAAAAACAATTAATACTCAAAGTATAGTCCATTGTTATCTACCGTCATTACCCATCTGCTAGCTAATTGCTCGATGCCACGCTGATACCATACCTTGGGATGGCAGTCAAAGAACTCTTGGACAGCATTTTCATTTTCCGCAAAACTATCAATTTTTTTCCCTTGAAGAAAATGGGCCATGGATCGAAATAAGTAGTAATCCGAAGGTGCGAGGTCTGGATTATATGGTGGATGAGGCAGGAGTTCAAACCCATTAAGTTCTGTAAATTTGTCTCAACTTTTGTAAAATTATTGAGGAGGAAGTTCTTGAGGGACCAGCCAGTCTACAGATCTTTTTCACCTTCCCCATAGAGAGAAGATGACAAATAACAGTATCTTTCGACACACTACACTCCCTGGCAAGTTAGCGAGTACTTGTGGACGGATTTGACACAACAGCTTCCTACACTACAATACATACTACATACTACAATACAATATCTTTATCGATAAACAAATAAAACTTCATTTATTAGTTAAAATTATCTATGCTCTTTATGTATGAGTGCGGGTAAAACTGCGACGGGGGATGATAGTAAATAATAAAATGAAATAACAGTAAAATACATTAGAATCATTTTTATTATAAAACACTTAAATGTGAATGTGGAATGGTCAATGTCTGGAGAAATCAAATCGAATTGAGCTATAAGCGATCGTTTTTAAAGGACATAATAAAAACAAGGGCTGGAAGCTTTTGGGTCTGTGGAGTAGGGTAAGAAGTTCCATGGCTCCCAATCATCTGAACAAACAAAGCATCTTCTCCTAAAATAATATGGAGAAGGGAAACGATCGGAGACCCTCTTCAAATAAATATTTTGGACTCCAACCTATTTATAGTTGAATAAAATAACTTGAGTACCAATATTTTATTTTTTTTTCTTAAACATTCTATCACGTACACTTACAAAAATGATAGTAATCTAAGTACTCTAATCGTAAGTACTTTAAAGTTAGCACTTTAAGCAATAATATTGGCATGTTGGAAGAGCTATAATCTCTTTGTACGAAATATGAAATGATAAATAAATTTTATTCTGGATATATTATCCCATAAGAATAAAAAAATGCATAGTAAATGCTACTAGTCCCTGTCTTCATTAATTTCATACTAATGTATCGGTAGAAATAAAAAGGACGTATAAATGTAGAAAGTATACATTAAAATAAAAAAAAATAAAAAAATTAACATCCTTTTTTTCCCCATATATGCGGAATATTTATGACAATAGAACCTCACTAATCTAATTCCTAAGGTGCCAAGGCCCAAGGCATAGGGCGGAATGACCAAAAGTTTGGATTACTCGGAGATTTCATTGAAAAATCTTTTTCATATTTAAAAGTGGATTAAAAGTTATATAAAGAGTTTATCTTCAGCTCAAATTTAGTTTAGTTCAGTTTAACTATGAATATAAAAAGGTTTTCATTAGAACCAACCGTGCAGCAGATATATTGGTAAAACATAGAAACGTTTGAATGTTTTTGACTCTTTGATGCAACTAATTAGCAAGCGGTGAAGCTGCAAGGAACTTGAATTTTTGCACACAAGCACAATTTTAACAACATATAAATAAATCAAAACTACCCCACCTTTTTACTAGACTATTATGGATTTTGCAAAAATATTGTCCAATCTAGTGGATTCCGCGGGAGGGTCGGATTACCCGGTGTGTCGTACTAGCGGAAGGCGGATTTAGCGGATGACACATGTGTGTTATCAGTAAATAACAATCCTTTGCATCCTAATCACTCCAATGCCACAGATTTTCGTGAATGAAATAAAAAATGGAGAATTAAAATAAATCCAAACACATCTAATCTAATAACCATGACCCTTCGTTCTAAATATACGATTTCTTGCCCTACAATATCCTATATTAATATTTCACTGATCCTCGTTTAACAGATCCGCTACCTAGGACTCCATCTGGACAAACGACTCACCTAGGGGACTTTAAAGACAAGAAACTGCTCGTCGTTTTCGACTACTCCAACATTTTCTAGACAAGCTTTCAAAGCTCCTGATTAATAACCAAAGACCTATTTACTTAACAGTAGTCAGACCCGTTGAGACATATGGAGTTAAGCTTTTGGGCTCCTCTAAACCTTCTTCTTGTATCCAGTTCTTATAGTGCAGATATCCTTCGTAAAATCCTCCTTATAGCCACAAATAAATTTATCCATAGCTATCCTATGGCTATTTATAGATAGCTATCCTTTCATAGTAAACTCCATAGCCACTAGAATTCACTAGTATCTCAACTTGCTTCTCACTCGATTTACGATAACCGTACCAGTCGTCTGAAAAGAAGATACCCTACATGCCATAGGGACTTTCTAATTTAGAACAGTCCTTCACAAATTATTGAACATTTTATTTTAAACATTGTACCATTATTTTAAAAATCATAATCGGACATCCAATTTAAATTTTAATGCATGGGCTGGTAATCCAAGAGGACAGAGACTATTAAGAAATTCTTGTGGATTATTAAGTCCATTGCATTATTAGTGCTTACCATTAAAACCCTATGACTCATATTTTTACACACCATATCAAAAAGCAAATAATCGATATTTTGATTTAGTAATAATTACTACTACCTATCATGGGCGAAATCCTAGAAAAGCTGCTTTTGAAACGCCTTTATCCCTTCCTCGATTCCAATTACATTATTCCTGACTACCAGTTTGAATTTCGTCAATTTCACTCCACTACCCAGCAGTGCCATCGTGTGATGGATGTTATCTCATCTGTATTGGAGCGCAAGATGTATTGCATGGGTGTCTTTCCTGACGTTGAACAGGACTTCGGTCGGGTATGGCATCCAGGACTCCTTCTCATTTCCTCATTCTGCGTTCCTACCTATCAGATAGAGTTAACCACAATTCTAAATACTCATCATCTTCCTCCAGACCGCTGGTATTCCTCAAGGTAGTATCCTGGGTCCCATTCTTTATACAGTGTATACAGCTGATGTCCTAACTCATCCTAATACTATTCTCACAACCTATGCTGAACATTGTACCACCAGCGTGTTATCAGTCAATGAAGATCCGTTTGCTGCATCCCAGACACTCCAGTCACATATCACTTCGCTTGAAGAATGGTGTCATTGCTGAAGAATTAAGATATATCCTAGCAAATCCTAGCAAATCCCAGCAAATAACCTTTACTCTCCGACAAAAACCTACCTCATACTGTCCTCCTGTATCCTTTAATGGTGTACCGCTAAATAATGTGGAACAAATACGATACCTGGGATTTTATCTGGACAAGAGACTTACCTGGAACCCTCATACAATATTTAAAAGACAAGCAGCTGCACGTCGATTTCGACAGTTACAACAATTACTTGACAAACGTTCAAATCTCCCGATTCACTACAAAAAACTCATTTATATGATGATTATCAGATCTATTTGGACTTACGGTATAGAGTTATTTGGATCCACCAAACCATCGAATTCTTCCCGCATCCAATTACTCCAATCCTTTTGGATTGGAAAAATCCTTAATGCTCCTTACTTTGTCACAAATGAAAGGATCCACAATGACTTTAATATCCCATATGTCGCTGATTTGGCATGAACCAGATACCTCTCCTTCCATAATAAACTTACTCCTCATCCAAATCCACTTGTTGCAAAACTCGTTTCCCATTCCATTCCTGGCAATCCTCCGAGGCACCTGAAAAGAAGATGGCCTCGGGATCTTCTTCTTTTGTAAAAATTTCAATATAGTACTACCAATGGGTAGTTCCTCTACAAGTCTTAAGCATGTTATCATATTGAATTGTATACAGCATATTTACTGGATGTGTATTCTAATACACTTGTAAGTTTCAATTAATAAAAGATTAAAAAAAAAATAATATAAAAAGTAATAATTATTGTTTGAGAGAAAAAATTTCATTGGTTTCATATGGTCGAATTTTAATTTCTAACCATAAAAGTATATAACAGTGTGACAAACCTCCTTTCGCCGCTCAACATTGTACATTTAAATTTTTCTTATTGTTAAACCTAGAACTACGAAGATGATGTAGTAAAAATGTAGTACAGATATGTTCAATAGTTTTACGATTGCAAACTCTGTTGCAAAATAGCGCTATTATCGTTCTGTTTTAAAACTTCACCGAGATCCATACGTCACACCACATATTTATACCTTTTTTTATGACAATTAAATCGAATTAAACATATTTTATTATCAATTTATAACTCTATATACTTAAAACCTTATCTTTGTAACCTCTCTTGAATAGCGATTGCCACATGTTTGTCAATTTTCCAACTTCATTGCGCAGCACATATTTATCGCTTTTTTAACAACACTTTGATTAAAAATATGTAAATTTTATTATTGCTAAACCTTCTTTGAACTATAAAGATTGTGTAGTTAAAATCTGGTTCTGATTGGATCAGTTGTTTTCTCGGTGAGTGATCACAAACGAAAATTGGCTTTTACATAATAGTGTAGATATAGATTGTGAATAAAATAATCATTTAATTTTTGTATTTGTTTTTTTTAAATACTCATTTGTTTAAACAATCCAAGTACACTTGCTAAAGATTTATAAAAGACAAAAGACAGTTTATATTTTTTGATACAGCGCTGTTAGAATAATTACAGAAGACGAGGCTCTTCCCTCCCCTCTCCCCGACTTCCCCTCCAATGAGCGACACTCGTCGAGATGAGCCCGAGCTAAGACTACCATAAAGGAGAGGGGGGGGGGAGAGGGAGGGAGGAGAAGATGGTCAGATCATTCAAGAGCATTTCCGGCCAGTCCACTTCTCCGGATTAAACTTCCTCTCGGAGAAGATATTTCTTCCTTAGGAGCGCCATAATGGGGTCAGGATGGACCTTTTGAGGACTTGGGTCCCTTCAAAGGAAATTTCCTCTTTTATTGTTATATTTTCCATTACTTATTGACCGCGTTTTTCCGCCTCCCCTCAAGTATTGCGGTATTTAATTTTTTTTTTATATCATCAGAAAGTATGATATAGAAGATGAAGACGCTTCCTTCTCCTCTATTATACAATACTTATTTTTGTAGCTTTAAGTTTCTGATTAGAAGTAATTATAATCTATATTTCTGTATTAAAACTGAATTATAAAATAATTTTTAAACAGCGGACAAAGATAAAATATATATATATATATATATATATATATATATATATATATATATATATATATATATATTTATATATAAATCAATGAATTTGTGTGTGTCCTTCATAGGCTTTGAAACGGTAAAAGATAATGCTCTAAATGAGGCGGCATTTTTTTCCACATATTCAGGGGAAGATTATAGGCCTACTGGTTTATTGATTGGATGCATAGGTGACAAGTTATGGACTAAAATGTAAAAAACAATAATTAATAAAAATCGCTTCAACACATAAGTGTATTTTTAACAGCTGAGTCATTCCCATGTTGTTTATTGTGAAAGAACGAGAAACCAGATGATTAAAAATAAGAAAGGGAGATTATATGATTAAAATGTGGACTAAATTTTTAAAATTTTGCTAAGCGCGTAGCAACGCACAGCTAGTATTACTTCTATAAATGAGAAGAATTTTTTTTGGGATTTGTTTAATTTTTATTCTCAGTGATATAATCTTCAAACTAAATCAAGTTTTTGGTATCTGTATCAAAGAGGTGCTTCATCAAATCAATTTGCAATGCACTGCGATATCGATTTCGACACTTCACATCGAGTTTCAAATTTTTCATAAATTCAGGTCAATATCCATTTAATGACACTTTATAATTAATTCATTTATCCTAGTTCTCTATCTCCCTAGTCATGTCACAAGTCAGGTTTCCAAAGTTCACCTCAATTTTATAGCAATTAAATCTATTATTTACTAATCGAATTATTTGAAATTGACAAATCGTTTGATTATACTTTAGTACACAGATAATCTTGGACTTTAAGCAATTCATCCATTTCCTATATTTATATTATAATATATCTGTCACTTATAAATAATCATATAGGGTGAAACCTATCTCCCAACAGAGATAACAAATCATGAGCTGGTGGCTAGAAGAAGGGATTTTTTTATTTTCGAAAAGGTTGAAGGCAACAATGATCTACTTCAATGATTCAGCCTTATTTTAATTTTTTAAAGTTAATTAAAAAAAATATTAAACCTTTTCGCGTAGCAAAATATTGTGGTCGAATTGTACCGTTTTGAAATAACGACCCATAAACTTAAACCTCGAAAATTAGCGACTAAAATATCGAAATAAATCGGAATAAGGTATTTCGGGCTCGTGAAGGGGTTTAGCGCGTTTGTACGTAATGAAAGTATTTTATAAGGATGTAACAATGATTTTAAAACTGCAGGACTCCCGCCAAATCACTTTTACACTTAGCCACACATTTGCGACTTCTGTAGTATCTGTTATTAATATTCCGTTATTCTCTCTTTAACATATCCGATACCAAGAAAACAATAAGTATTAACATCTTCCTGAAAATCGATTTGAAAGACTGATTCGGTTCCATCATTTTCAATCAAGCATACTAGAAAAAAGTTATCAGATGTCTATAACCTACAAAATATAATATTGTTTATTTGTTTATTTCGTTTAACGTCACTTTATGCTGCTATGGCTAATCGGACGATGCTACGGTGGGAGTCCTAAATTTTGCCTATCCAGGTATAATTAGGATAGGGATCTTTAACGAGTACCTGACATCGCACAGGCTCGGGACCCCCATTTTACGTCCCTTCCGAAGGACGGCATAGCTAAGGAATTTTTACTCCCTTTAAAAAATCCTAAGGTCATCTGCCGGGCTGCGAACCCGCGATCTTGGGTTTAGACAAAATATAATATTCTTGACCTATTTTATTTTATTTTTTTTTTTTTTTTTTCTCGGCTCTTCATCCTCATTGACAGCTATAACTCTAGTTTTACACTATTATAGGTCCTTCCTATTCACACATAAATTTCAAATTGTCAGCATTCTACACACTACACAGTAATATCATAACTATTAAAATATGTTTCGATAACTCAAAAAATCAAATGATTTTATTTAGTTTAATACTTAAAAATGCCTTGATTTTAGGAAAGAGATAACAAATTCGTCATTTTCCAAGCGATTGTGATGGTTGTGAACGTTTTGGTGAACCAGTTCATTGTCAGCTGCATCAATCAAATCTTGACAGATCAGGTAATCTTCCACTTAATTATTTTCTTACAGAACCTTTGTCACAAACAGCTGTTAGTTTCAAGTGTAAATAAACACGCCTTGACTACAAAAAATTATTTTTTCGCTTGAACTGAGAAACTTAATTGATATTTATAACTGATTTACAAAGTCTAATAAGAACACACTAAAAGAAAGAAATTTTTTAAGAAACTTAATAAATTGTTCCTTCTGGCCACATTTAACGGTATGTCTTTTAACTAGCATCTCCCGTCGCGGCTTCACCCGCCCTCTTAAGTAAAAAAAAAACTTAAATAATTTCAACTAATAATTGAAGTTTTATTTGTTTATCGATAAAAATCTTGTATGGAAGTATGTGATTGAGCTTTATTTCTTCAATGATATTTTCGCGCATAGCAATAATTTTTAAACTGGTTCAAACAGTTAAATCGTTAAATATTTTTAAAAAAGTGTCCTTTTAAGGTCCGCCATCTTAAAACAGCAATCCTTAAGGACCAAAAAGCTAATTCTAATTGTGGATAGATCTGTAAAACAGTGTCCTCATAGCAGCATTTCAACCTTTGTGGGTTCACTGTAACATCTAATTCATCTCGTATCCATACAAATCAAATCATGTTCGACAAATCAATTCCTTTTTCTTCCTTCCAAAATCCTTCGATAGCTCCATAATGTTGCATTCTATCCCACAAATAACCTTATACACAATGATCTTAATTCCACAACTGATTCTGATTTATCCCAATCCAGGTATATTCCATAAGTACTGAAATCCATTGTTTCCTCAATTTAGTTTCCATTATATTCTCGATAACTCTCTGAGGTTTCTAAAAAACAAGAAGGCTTAGTATCATATAATACAGTAATGACAATTCTATTAAAGTGGTACCGATTGGTTATTGACCTGAATTTACAAGACATTGAATTGATATTGTAACCATAATACCTCATATTTACTGATTTTTCTTTGTAAAGGTATTATAATATTGTTGTTTCCTAATATTCTATACACTTTGGCACGCTTTATTCCAGTTGGTGTTGCTCAGATCACAAATTTTCCCACAGCTTCTTTATCAAAATTATAATTTGTTGGGGAATGTTTTTGTCATATGACATTTTCCACTAGGTTCTATCGGTTAGCACCAATATTGGTTTGAATAAATAAAATCGCGTTTTTCCCACATTTTTTAAGTTCGGGATTTTTCGACACGCTCTATTAGCTCTGTTGGTGTTGCAAGAATCAAAAATTTGCCGACAGTTTCCTTATCAGAAGCTGTAGATATGAAAACAGCAGATTATAGGTAGACATAACCAAGATATATTGTTATTCCCAGTAAGGAGTAATTGATTTTTTTTTTTTTCATATTATGATCATTTTATTATACAACAGTTTGGTGATTGCTATGATAGCAACTAAAGGTATCAGATAAGTGAACACTGTACAAGAACACGCTATAATGTAATGAATTGAAAATCGAACAAAAAACAACAGTTCAATTAACATTTAATGAAGGTTTCACTCTAAAAAACTTTATACTTTAAAATTAATAAATTCTTTTAACAACAACAAAAATGGCGCCACTGTCCATGCAAAACTTTGGCCACGATTCCCCTTTCTTTATTTCTGTTACCAGTGGCTCTCTTCCAGTACCAAGGGTCTTTAAGTCCGCTTCATTGTCTTTTCTCCAGCTCAACCTGGGCCTTCCCCTTTATCTCTTCTCCCCATTCATCATGATTTTGGCATGCTTTAGAGTTCATCATTTGAACATGGCCAAGCTATCTTATTTATCTTTGCTTAACTGTTGCAACTAAATCTAGAACTTTGTACAGGTCTCTTAGCTCCTGGTTATAACTTCTTAGTTGAATCGTTAAAGATAAGCAGTAATAGGTGACACAGATATATGATAGTTAAACATAAGCAAACCATAAGTGTGAAAGCAGACTTAACTATTCAATTACTAATTCGAAAATTAGGAAATGCACAACGATAATTAGAATAGATATTTCCAAGTTTTGAAGGTAAACTTCACCATTGCACAAACACTCAAAAATGTACTTATTCCATTATCTCCAGACGTTCTAACATATCTCACAGGTATTCTGAAATCGGGTGGCTTTACTTCAGTTTCCAACGTCAATAATTCCTAGGTGCACTCATATTTCAATCCTTGAATACCAAAAAAAAAAAAAAAAAAAAAAAAAAACCTAAAAAAAAAAAAAAAAAAAAAAAAACACCTATATCTCCATTCTTACTTCCTTAAAACATTATCTATTGCTTTACCTCTTGAATTTCCAATCTTCCGAGCAAATGTAAAAAATGAATATTTATATAATATACATTATAATAGTATACATAAAATACATCCTTTTACAAGATTTCTCATTACTTTTTACTCATAATTTAAGTATTAATAAATTTTTACTATTATTTATTATTAATAATTATGTTATTCTTAGGGGACAAGTAGTCCCAGAATAAAGTTCATTTTCTTATTCAATGATTCGAACCCTAGTTAGAGGCAATTTTTTTATAAAACACAGTAATAAAGCTTATGTTTCTTTTTAAAGTAAATGCTACTCTATATTTATTAATAGTTGAAATTCTCTGGAATTTTTTATTTGCGGTAATATTATAGACATAATAGATATTAATGATATATTTGACTCACCGAAAACACCGAGCCTGTAGTTGACAGTGATAAAAATGACGTGACCGAAGCTTGCCAGAACGCTGCCGTCGTAGTGGTTGCCTGAATTCCAGTCGAAGGACTCGCCATGTATGTAGACCATCACTGCGTAAGGCGCTTCCACTCCTCGGGCTCCTGTGGATTGTAAGGAACAATTATTTTTTAAGAAATATTGACTGGTATTCTGTAGAAACAGGATGTTTTTGGGGAGGTGTTGCAAACAAAAAATATAGTCTCATTGTAAGGTGTCAGAATGCTGTGTATTATGGTTACACGTTTAAGGAATGATATCAATAATTATCATAGATGGAAAGCTGAAAGTTGGGCGGTACACCCTATGACGTAGTTACTTCTATTTTGAATACTAAAAACCTCTCAAGTAGGGACTGGAAGCAGAAACTTTGGTGAAGAAAATTAGGGATAGCCTTGATACCTGCTTAGGAATTTGTCGGAAAAAAAGTGCCCTTGAACACCTTTTAAGTTTTTGAACATAAATTATTTAAACAAAGAAAAGCAATAGTGAGACAGAGGGAGTGTAAACTTTCAAGGGCTGGCCTAGAAGAAGAGAACTGTTGGATTGTAGAGGTAGTCAGATACTGAAGGGCGACGATCTAAGAAAACTTCTTGCTTGGAGGATCGGGGAGTTAAAGTGGAAAAGGCGGCAGAAGGTAGAACATGATAGAGACGATTGGGACGCGGAACTTCACGATGCCGACTTGCAGACGGTATGTAGATATGTACCTTACAATGTAATAATTGTTGAGTATAAATTGTAAGCTGGCCTTAGAATATAGTAATTGTAACATTATCCGAAGATTCACAGTTCTAGAACCATAATAATAAATAAAGTGTATTTATTTATAGAAATAATTATTTCTTTTCTAATTGCCACTATATTAAAAAAGAATTGGTTTACAAGAGAACATGGTATGAATCCATTTATATTTATTCATATCTAAAGTAAAATTTTATTAGTACTGTTGTAACATTAATTTTTTTTTTAATGATTTTTCTAAATTATACAAAAACAATATAATTATGGTTAACGTACTATAATTGTTGAGCTGTTATCTTGTAGTTTAAAAATGTGGAATTCTTCAGTGACAAAAATTAAATTTTTAAATTTAATAACTATAACCAATTCGAATGTTGTTGTCAATATATTAGGGGTTGACAATATTTAGGTATGGCCTTACTCTATAATAACCAACCCAAAGGCAAACTACAACAGGAGGTGGCTTATGTTATAATTGTGCCCTATGTGAACACCATTACCCTGAGAATATAGGATACATTTTTTTCACCCTACAAATGAGTAACGTTTTATCACACTCAAAAATGTAAAATGTAAAAACGCCCAAAAGCCAATGAAGGATACTGGTCTGAGATCTGCCAGGACCTGAGTATTTTAACGACCGAAGGACATCCTTGGCCACTCTACTTCCTAACAAATTAGGTTTCGTCCTTAAGGACACTATGTTGAAACATTCCAGGATGTAACGATTTTTAAAATAGTGGATGGACATCCTTGGCCACTCTCCTTTCCGACAAATAATTAGTTTTGGTCCTTAAAACATTACTAACTAGAGAACTGCCGTTTTAATTTGAGGAAAAATACATGAAATAAAAAATATGCTGCAAGATACGTTTGAATTGATTGGTTAATCTATCTTCCGATCCCCAAAAGACTCTCATGTAACCATGAGAATTTACCGCGATACAAAATATCTGCTCGTTTAGTTTTGAGATAATTTTGACACTCCGGGACCATCAAAGCTCGCCCTTATGAATTAAATCCCTCCTCCCATTGAAATGCAGGATATCATAAAAATTTATATAGGACTATTGAAAATCTAAATAATTTACTCCCTCCTCTCTGAAGGTTCTGCTTTATATTTCTTGCTATCTTATTAGTACTTAATTTATTAATTATTATTTTGTTTATTCCATATATACGCGGAAGCCCACCACCTCTATTTCGAGTCTCAAAAGCCTGAGAAAGGTTAGTCGTAAAATTCTAATCTTCACTCTCATTACTATGCTTCCCTATTATTATTATTATTATTATTATTATTATTATTATTATTATTATTATACAGAGCGCTACAGTCCTAGTCGGGCCTTGTTGTAGAGTGTTTATGTTCAATAACGCAGTTGAAAAAAAAAATGTAATAACAGCTTGGCTTCTTGGCACCAAGACCGCATTGTATTTTTATATGATTACTGAAAAAGAAATGGTTAAATATAAGGTTAAATTGCAGTTATAGGATTACATATGCTTCACAGGAGGATTAAACTAAATAACAAATGGAACCTTTCTCTATTTTCCTCTAAATCACAAATAATAATCTAATCAAACATGAGGAAAACTTTGAACCGGATATGTAATCAGACAGTACTTTGGTAAATATCAGTATACAATGGCTATTAATGTTGCAGGTCACTGATAGTGCCGTGAAGTCATGTAATGGTCTTATCAGTGACAGCTCAATTTATTTTAGAAATGTATGCATTAAGTTAGATAAATATATACACGATTAATATTATATCTGTAACGCCGGTAGCACAAGAGTACAATTATTCGAAAATTACAACCTCCTGAAAAAAATTTAAAAAAAAGTTTCACACAGACATGGTTGGTGTGAATATGAACTTGACGACTATCTCCGCCAACTGTACTCTAATCTCACGGAATGGAGAGTTCCTACGTTTTTTCTCGAGTATGCTTTAGCAAAATATTTACTTTTACGTTTTTATTTCATCTATATATTTTTCACTAAATTATTTATTCTTCCTATCATTGAAATATTTAATCCTATCAGTAAATATTAACAATACAGTAATCATTGCTGAAATTAATGTAGGATAACTAAAACAGTAAATAACAATAAATTATACTAAAGTTTAATGAATACGAAACGTCTATTTTTTAATAATATTTAATAATATGCCTTTTGGTGGTTTATGGTTTTCACGAGTAGCGTGATGCTTCGTCACGTCAACCTAGAAGTATATATAAATCAATAGATTAGAGATAGAAATAACCATGATCTAATGTTTTTTTCCAGTCTGAGAGAAATTTATAATCTTAACATTCGATTAAGCAACTTCGATTTAGGAACTTGAGAAGTACACTGGACTTTATTTATTTATTTTCAACTATTATTGAAAAAGTTTATACACTAATCTATAATTTAAGATTATATACTAAAATATTATTAAAAACTCAATTAAGAATTTGTAAAATTATTTTTAAAATTATCATTACTATTTTTAAACAAAAACTATTTTTTTTACAATTATGAAATAATTAATTGTTGTTGATTAATAAGATTTTTTTATTTTGAAGAGAAAAGATTTGCCCAGTCGGGATTCGAACCCGAGTCTCCACTTTTCTAGCGTGGTGCCTTATCCACTAGGCCACCGAGCTCGTATCCGAACCAGGGAAATCTTTTCTCTTCACTGATCCATACCCGCGGGCACTCGCAGTTGCGAAGTACAAATCGGGGATGAATGTTCATTGAACATTACTGTTAACTAGATCTTGTTGACATACGTCATATATATATTATAATTATGAATAATTAATTGTTGTTGATTAATATATTTTTTATTTTGAAGAGAAAAGATTTGCCCAGTCGGGATTCGAACCCGAGTCTCCACTTTTCTAGCGTGGTGCCTTATCCACTAGGCCACCGAGCTCGTATCCGAACCAGGGAAATCTTTTCTCTTCACTGATCCATACCCCCGGGGCACTCGCAGTTGCGAAGTACAAATCGAGGATGAAATGTTCATTGAACATTACTGTTAACTATATCTTGTTGACATACATCATCTATATATTACAATTATGAAATAATTAATTGTTGTTGATTAATATATTTTTTATTTTGAAGAGAAAAGATTTGCCCAGTCGGGATTCGAACCCGAGTCTCCACTTTTCTAGCGTGGTGCCTTATCCACTAGGCCACCGAGCTCGTATCCGAACCAGGGAAATCTTTTCTCTTCACTGATCCATACCCGCGGGCACTCGCAGTTGCGAAGTACAAATCGGGGATGAATGTTCATTGAACATTACTGTTAACTAGATCTTGTTGACATACGTCATATATATATTATAATTATGAAATAATTAATTGTTGTTGATTAATATATTTTTTATTTTGAAGAGAAAAGATTTGCCCAGTCGGGATTCGAACCCGAGTCTCCACTTTTCTAGCGTGGTGCCTTATCCACTAGGCCACCGAGCTCGTATCCGAACCAGGGAAATCTTTTCTCTTCACTGATCCATACCCCCGGGCACTCGCAGTTGCGAAGTACAAATCGAGGATGAATGTTCATTGAACATTACTGTTAACTAGATCTTGTTGACATACGTCATATATATATTACAATTATGAAATAATTAATTGTTGTTGATTAATATATTTTTTATTTTGAAGAGAAAAGATTTGCCCAGTCGGGATTCGAACCCGAGTCTCCACTTTTCTAGCGTGGTGCCGATTTGTACTTCGCAACTGCGAGTGCCCGGGGGTATGGATCAGTGAAGAGAAAAGATTTCCCTGGTTCGGATACGAGCTCGGTGGCCTAGTGGATAAGGCACCACGCTAGAAAAGTGGAAACTCGGGTTCGAATCCCGACTGGGCAAATCTTTTCTCTTCAAAATAAAAAATATATTAATCAACAACAATTAAGAATTTGTATAATTATAATATTATATGAAATGTCAACAAGATCTAGTTAACAGTAATGTTCAATGAACATTCATCCCCTATTTGTACATCGCAACTGCGAGTGCCCGGGGGTATGGATCAGTGAAGAGAAAAGATTTCCCTGGTTCGGATACGAGCTCGGTGGCTTAGTGGATAAGGCTCCACGCTAAAAAAGTGGCGACTCGGGTTCGAATCCCGACCCGGCAAATAAAATAAAAAATATATATTAATCAACAAATTATTTCATAATTATAATATATATGACGTATGTACAAGATTAGTTACAGTAATGTTCAATGAACATTCATCCCCGATTTGTACTTCGCAACTGCTATATTTTCAGTACAAAAAGATTTCCCTGGTTCGGATACGAGCCCGGTGGCCTAGTGGATAAGGCACCACGCTAGAAAAGTGGAGACTCGGGTTCGAATCCCGACTGGGCAAATCTTTTCTCTTCAAAATAAAAAATTTTTTTTTACATTCTCCAGACTGTAAATTAACTTATATTTTACCTTTTACTATAAATATTTTTACCTGCTATATTTTAGTACAACATTAATTAATTTACTAAACTATATTATAAATTAATTTATCTATTATACTAACACACACACACACACACACACACACAAAACACACACACACACACACACACACACACACACACACACACACACACACACACACACACACACACACACACACACACATATATCTTTCAAATTTTGATTCACACCTGTTAATGGTGTAAAAATAAGTGAAATTCTTGGTGGCTAACCACTACTTGTGGTGTAGTGGTTAGCATAGCAACCTACTAAACCCAAGATCGCGGGGTCGCCGCCCGGCAGATGACCTTAGGATTTTTTAAAGGAAGTAAAAGACCTTAGCTATGCCGTCCTTCGGAAGGGACGTAAAATGGGGGGTCCCGAGCCTGTGCGATGTCAGATACTCGTTAAAGATCCCTATCCTAATGATACCTGGATAGGAAAAATTTTAGTGACGTTAAACAAACAAAATAAGTGAATTTGAATTTGATAAGTGGCCCAAAGAAGTCCTTCCGCCATCTTAAAACAGCATTTATAAAGACGAAAACTAATTCTAATTGCTGAAGGAGAGTGGCCAAGGATGTCCTTCGGCCTCAAAAAATCGTCAGATCCTGGCAGATCTGAAAAACAGTATTTATTTATCTCGTTTCAGAAATCTGGAAAATGCCTTTTAACAAGACAGAAAGAATGATGTATTTAAGGGATACAGGTAAGTAGACAATGACTGTACAATCCTGGCTGTAAGGAGTTTTTACCGGAAGAACTGGTAACTTCACCACTGGTAACCAAGAAATTCACCACAATGAAGGGAATTCATATAGAAAAATCTAAGTCAAGTTCAATAAAGATTGGGTGCAGTATATGGTTAGGATACTGTTCGTAGAAATACGTATAAGTGGTGGTTTTTGATAATATTTTGAAATTGCATTGGCAATTTCTTTCTGAACCGCCTGATCATTGCATTGATGGAAATTAATATATGCTATACTACTTATGTGATATCTAAAATAATCTCTATATCATAGACAAGTGGTATATAATGTTATATATATATATATATATATATATATACATACATACAGGGAGGATTCCTTGCAGGATTGACTAGATTCAATTAGGCCAGAGGCACTGTTGCAGGAGCCAATTAAAATGTCGGATAGAACTCCACTAACAGGCCCTCACTCGTTAGCACCGCTCCCATTGGCTGACTGCTTATAGTGACCTTCTGTTTCTGGTTAAACTATTCTGGAATCCGATTCGCCAATTGCCAAAAAAAAAGAAGGATGCTAACAAAACTTGGAAGAAATTATATATTTTATTTAATACCTAAGCATAGGCTAGAAAGTCAATAAAGGGAAATTAAAAACATATAAAATGTTCATAAAAAATTGATTGATTCGGTCAGGTATTTGATGAAGATTGTCTTATAAAGGAAGGGAGGAAGAGAAACATCATTACTAAATACTGGATTCCCATGCACGTTTTGATATTTCATTTAAAATATAGTTTTTTTTTTATTCTTCATTTTGAAAAAAGTTGATTTACTTTGCAATTATCAACAATAACATTTAATTACACAATTTTCCAAAAAATAAAAAAGTTTTAAAGTTTTAAAGTTTTATTCAGTTTTAAATTAAATAGACACACAAAAAAAAAATGCCTAAGAAATTATGATATCTTAGCATTTATTTCGGCAGACATATAACTTTTTCGGCCCATTTTGAACAGAAACACTAAACTGTACGAACAAAATCATATAAACTTTGTTATTCTATCCTATAACCTCAAGGAGTCTTTAATGACCCAAGCTCATAATTTATAAATGCGTTATAAGGCCGACATTACTATATGGGACACCGATGTTCCTTCATTATATATTGTAGGTGTTGTGCTTGTATGTTAAAATCCGAGCTTTTTCGGCCTTAAAGTGCTTGCTAATTACGGTACCATCAAAGCGTCATAACTTTGGGACAATATCTACGTTTCCTCAAAATATCTGCTGCACTGTTGGTTCTTAAGGAAAGCTTTAAGGCTCTGTGACTTGAACGGGGAAAGATAAAGGGATCTTTATTCGTTCCCCGCATTTCTTTTTGAGTTCGTTATCATATGTTTAAGTTACGAGTAACCTTCCCAAACTTAATAACATGTCAATGAGAGATCGTTTGAATTGTTCCTATTATTTAATAATTAAATAAAAAATAAAAAAATTACAAAAACAAAAAAAATATTATACGCGACATGTCTTTGTTATATTTATTTCGTCGAATTAATACAAAAGAAAAAGCGATAGAATTTCTTCAAGAAAAGGGTATTCTACATCGAATAACACTTAATAATATATTTAAATAAATAATTAAATAAAAAAAAATTTTTGTTTTTGTAAATTTTTTGTTTTTTATTTAATTATTTAATAATAGGAACAATCAAACAATCTCTCATTGACATGTTATTACGTTTGTATTACTCCTAGCCTAAACATATGATAATAAACTCAAAATGAAAAGCGGGGAACAAGTGCAAAAGACCCGATAAAAGATTTCAATTTTTCGGAATTCTCTTAAAAAGTAGCGGAAATTGTGATTTTTTTTACAGTTTCGCAGTTAAAAATGACGTGAAGAGCATACTTTATTATAAACGAGTTTAAAGTTGAGTTATAAGTTGTAATTTTACTACGGCCAATGTTTCTATATATAAATAACAGGCTAAAACATAGCTTTATAAAAACGTATTCAGCTGTTAGTGTATGTATTGTACGTTTCTATTTATTTTATTTTATTTTTTTAAAATGTTAATGTATAATTTTTGATATAATTATATTACGCTTTTATCTATTTAAAACACGTGTTTCATTGTAATATCCGGTTAAACCCAACGCCTTGGTCCCAGTTTCAGCATCGTTAATATTCTTAAAAGATAATAGATCTACGTACTAATTATGTAATATCTCTTAAATATTTTCTGTACAGAAACAATGAATTATCGATAGTAAGCAGTTTTATTTTCTAGCGCATTGGTGTGATGGTGGAGTCTATATTTTTATTATTGCTAAGCCTCAAGGGGCAAAGCAGAGCAGACTTTATGAAATGGCACGATTTATGATGGTAGTTACATCGAGTGTCCATGATGGCCTTAGTTGAAACACTATGAAATCCTATAAAAAGAGACCATTGTCGTCTTATTTTATTTTGTTTAAAATATATTATATAAGACGTCGGATTCGTGAGGTTCTATCTACTGTATACCTAATTGATAAAGTATTAAATAAATCCCGATTTACGAATATATTCCTATTAATGTTCGTAAATATATTTTTACTAAAAAAACAGTCGGTAACTCGGGTATCGGAGTGTCACAGTTCTGAACTGCCTCTCCGAATTGAATACCTAAGCTATTGGATTGAAGTTGTTATAGCTGTCAAGATATTGGCGGGAGTTGACAACCAGATGTCTAAAGTAACAACCTCCAGCCGCCCAATTCTCGGAACAACTCCCAAATAAATGTTTTACCTCTTTTGCAATATTTGCCTGAATTTATGTTTCATTTGCTCCTTTCAATGATAAATAGAATATTTTTTTTATAAAATATTTTTTTTTAAATTTTAATAATAAATATCATGGTCTACTTATTAATTAGTTATTTGTTGTTTTTTTAAATGATGTTTCACACAAATGTTCCACCATATATTTCACCATTAAAGACTGATGTTTTATTAGATTTATTTGTAGGATTTCTAGATGTTCTCACATATCTCTCTAGTATTCTGTAATTGTGTGGCTTTATCCCATTTTCCGATGTCAATACTTCAAAGGTGCACTCCTATTTCAATCCTTGAAAACAAAAAAAACCCACCTATATTCATAACCTCCTTACTCTGCGCTCCTCCATCCACCTCTTAAATATTAGAACCCAACCCATCAACCTGTACACTCCTGCGCATCGAACTGTAGTATCCTCCGAGAAATTCTTTATTGTCCTCTCTTCCACTTTATGGAACTCATTGCCCATCTTAATTCGAAAAAGTTCCACTCTTACTTCCTTTAAACATCTATTTCTTTATCTCCTGGATTTTTAAAAATCCGGGCAAATGGTACATTAGATGTATCATTTTACAAGATTTCTCACTTTTTTTTGTTACTCATAATTTAATTAATAATCAATATTTATTATAATTAATTATCATAGCCAGACGATTGTCCTGTGTACTGTAATCATATGTTATTCTTAGGGGAGAAGTTGTCACAGAATGAAGTTCATTCTCATCTTCTTCTTCTTCTATCTTTGGGGATTTTACAACACTTTTCTAACATTAGGTATAGTCCCTGATAACACAATAGCCCCATCTATTGATGACTCATCTATAACATTTATAGGATTCTTATTGCATTATTGTGCAAACCAATACCATTTTATGTAGTGCCATTTAGGTGAAAAATAATTTACCCTCTAAGGACGAGCAAAACATTTTTCTATCAAAATAAGATTTTTTATATTTTTCTAGGTTAATGAACATGCTGATATTCAGGAAAATTATTAAAAATAAAATTAGACTCACCGTTTGTTTATATGATCTTGCTAGGTCTTCCCCAAAGTGATTTCTCTAGTACACTAAGGATGTTTTCAATTTTGGAATTTCATTATAGAAACCCTTTTATTAACAAAATATACCTTTTATTTAAACTAATATACATAACAAACAAACAATAAATAATTATTTATTATAGAATTGATAACTATTTTATATGAAAACCCCCAAACCTTGAAAACACAAACCTAAATCATACTTTGATTCCATGGCACATCGGTGAGGTCGATCTTATCATACAATATCTCTCTCACCGACTATGGCCTATTGATGATTGGGATGTGGTTCTCGACTTGGGTGTGCTTTGTACCTGGCTAGATAAGTTAAAACTATTTTCCCGCGATTTTGGAGTTTCGTACTCAAATTCTCTGACTATTTGTGGATAATCCAGGCTTTATTGATTGCCATATCTAACAGCCATGTAACTATCTAACATCTAACAGCGGCCGTTACCTGGAGGATCAGTAAAAGGACATTAGAGTAACCTGTCAACGGTAATATTTCTACCTGGAAGGGTAGATAAGTATGAGAATGGAATGAAATTTGAGAAACTTGGACGATTATAACTACATTTAGATTTTACTAATAATGAACAATATTCATTATTAGAGAACATTAAAACCTTCAGGATTATTATTTTTTAATGATGCTCGTGATACGACTATGTAGAGTCTAGCTGTATAATCTTATCAGTAAAAAAAACAACAAAAAATAACAAAATTATAACACATAACCTTGGTGAGAATCGATTTCAACAATTTGACTAATTTCAAACTTTTTTTCTCAAAACAAATCAACACTAACACCTCTTGGATAAGGGCATGCAGAGGTATAAAAGAATAAAATAAAGTTGGAAGAGCAGGGTGTCCTTTTGAGTGGGGGTACGTTTGGTGTGATCATGTGGATAAGCCAGTTCTTGGAGGGTAATAATATCGGTAAATAGATTAATACTAAAGAAATACTATAGCCTTATAAGGCCAGGACACAAGTTATATTATCTAGGTACTTATTACTTGCTATTAATGTTATAGGCTACTTATCTAAGGTGTTAAAGTCTAAGGAGGCATCGTGGGGTTTATCTCTACCAGGTCATGGTTGGAATCCAACAGCCTCTTCTTCCATTTCCGGTCTCTTCCTTAAGAGAGCTTATTATTTACCAGAGCTTTCCATTTCTTTCTTTGAATATTTTATCCCTTTGTTTGTGACTTTCACTTCAGGTATGTATGGTCCAAATGTATGAATAGGGTATTTTGCCGAAAGCCAGTCTCCTTAACTGTCACTCACCCTAACAATTTTAAAAATGCAATACAAAAACAACAAAAAGATCTTTTCCACGATTTCCCTCCATTTATTCCGGTCAGCAGCCGCCCTCTTCTAGTAACTTACACCAAGGGTCTTTTTTTACTTAAAACTTTTCGATTTTCCCTATAATTGGTAGGTTTTTTTCTGTACAAATTGGAAAAAAAAAAAAATTAAAATGAGCCTATTGGATTGGTTATGGACGATTTTATTATTTCTATTGATTCATAAATATTTAATTTTGGATTATTTTCTACTAGATGTTGCTGTAATGTTCTTGGGGTTTTTAGAAAATACTATATTACTATATAAATAGAACCCCATTTATTAATATCTTACTTCTTACCATTATTGGATTCTAATCTAATAATATATATATATATATATATATGAAACTATAGAATGATTTACAAATACTGTATTCTAAGGTCAGCACACTATTTACCATTTCTCTACCTAATTCAAACTATTACAAAATATTGGATACTTATCAATATGGGTCTTCAGTCGGCATATTGAGTCTTGTTTTAATCAGAGCTTCCTTCCTGTCTCTCTAGGCTGGCCATCCAAGAGATCATCGCTGAGGACCTCCATCATCTCCCCTCAGCTATATTACCTCCAACCGTCTGTCTTTATTAACTCTGTCTCCAAAGACTCCTTCCCAAAACTCTCCGTCGATCAACTCTCCATCCTTGCGTTTTCCGGGCCATCCATATATACACCCTTGTCCCTTGCATTTCACTTTTAGATTTCTTTGTTTAAAGGATTTCATATCTCTATTCACATCCTTCTTTGTCTCCAGTAACTTTTGTGGACAAATACTCTCAGGTAAAGGCGGCAGTCATTTCGAAGGTTTGGCCTAGTTTTGTCTGGCCCAGATCCCCTTTAAAGGGTTTTATGGCCTAACACTCATATTCCAGACTTCCAAGGATTTCCGGCCCTTTTTTATGTCGCCGTCTTATTGCTAATTATTAATAAACATTATATTACGTACACATAATACATTGCAATGCATTAGTTTCACGCCGCCAGACTTATATGGACCCTTCTATGCTTTTATGCTTACTTTTAGTGATAAACAGACAAATGTTGAAATTTTTACCCCAGATTACGGATTATTTCTCATTTAAATTTTTGTTTAGACAATCTTTTTGTTTAGAATTTCTATTCTAAACTTAAACATGATACTACTTTTTATTTTAATAACTAATTCATTTATCATATCTACCCTGATCTAACTCCTTTTAGTGGCTTATAGTTATCTGCCTACTTCAACACCTAAGTACCCAATCAATTACCAAGCGCTCAATTACATTGCTCTAATTAGGTTAGATTGGACAGATGCAATTAGGCCTCGGCGCTTCTCCGAAATTTGGAATCTAAACCATCCAATAACTCAAGCTTTCAATCCTTACAGTCTCGAATTTTACCTAAAATCTTTAATATTCTATGAATTTAACAAATGATTTAATTCTAATGACGTAAATGTCCCATATTTTGGCCCAGATATTTTTCCCACCCAATTACCTCCATTTTTTTAATGGTGTTTTTCTGGTAAATGTTAGAGTTGTCGACGAAACACAATAGTAAAGGGGGGTCACCTGTGGTGTAGTGGTTAGCATAGCAACCTAGTAAACCCAAGATCGCGGGTTCGCAGCCCGGCAGATGACCTTAGGATTTTTAAAGGGAGTAAAAAATCCTTAGCTATGCCGTCCTTCGGAAGGGACGTAAAATGAGGGTCCCGAGCCTGTGCGATGTCAGGTACTCGTTAAAGTACCTGGATAGGCAAAATTTAGGACTCCCACCGTAGCATCGTCCGATTAGCCATAGCAGCATAAAGTGACGTTAAACGAAATAAATAAACAAACACAATAGTAAAGGTTGTGTTTTAAGTCTGGTATGAAATTGTTATGTCGAAACAAAAAAGTTTTCGTTTTTTTTTATTGATTTCCTTTTAATAGTATATATATATATATATATATATATATATATATATATATATATATATATATATATATATATATATATATATACATATTTTGCAGAAAAAACAAAAAAATAAATAGAATACGTCAGAGGCACTTAAATCAAGGCTTGGGCTTGGGTTGTGTAAATTCAGTTGGCTGATATATAAGGGCAAAGAACAGAAGGCGGAGCCTATTCCCACCTGTCAGGGCCTAACATAATAAATGGAGATTGCAAACCACGCCCCCCTTCCCCGGTCTAACCAATTATAAAGTAATGTGTGAAAGTCTTCCCATTCACTACGATCTCATGTTATTCCAAAGTGGTTTATCACTAACTAAATTAGCGATACAAGTTGTCGGGGGTTTCGCCAAAATTCGTTTTGTGTGAAGTCGTCTTTGAGAACACGCTTCATCTTCATTCTATGTCTGATGAATAAAACATTTTCTTCAAATGATGGAATATTTGATTATTATCAACAATACAATAATATGGATAGTTATTTTTATGATTAAGACCAAAACTGATTAACCAATCTCAAATAAACCAACCTCGGAGAATATTTTTGACTAATAGTTCTACCGACTTACAGTTAAGTTTATTTAATTCAAAAAGGAAACTCACACAGGTGTTTTACCCTAAAAAAATTTACTTATTAAAAAGACCTAGAAAAATTGGGAAATTGATTAAAAAAAAAAAAAATAGGAAATCACGCTGAAATCATAATTTTATACTTTTTTGTACTTCTAAAACGTGATTAATCACATGGATATTATTCAGTTACTTGAGATCAGTTTAATTGAGTTATTTAGCAATTTATTAAAAAAAAAAATTGATTTAAATAAAAATAACTTAATTATTAAAACTTAATTTTTCTCTGAATGGGAAAAACAATCATGGATATATCTATCTATAATTAAACTGCTTTTCCCAATTTATATTTTGAAATTAAAAGGATCAAATTACTTAAACTAATAATTAAATTAAATTAACAATCAATGATTCTTTGATTTTGACGGGAGAAAACAGCGGTTGCAAACGCGACTTTTTTAATCTAAATTAAAATAGCATCTAAACGGTAGGCACTAGCGACAAATATTATATATATAAAAAAAAAATATTTTCCATTAAATTTCTGACGAGGGAACTGTCGTTATATTTCCCATTAATATTCATTAAATCAACAATTAATGGTCATTCGATATTAACAAAGTTGAAAGAAAATAAGGGTTTCGAACATGACTTTTTTCATTCAAACTAATATAGCTCTTGAACGGTAGATGCTAGCGACAAATGTTATAGAACAAAGAGTATTCTCTATTAATAGGACGTATAAAAAAAAAAAAAAAAAAAAAAAAAAAATCGTTTTATCGAATTCCAGAGTTCAAACGTCTGTAAATATCTTATTGCAATTTATTATTTACCAATACTTAATAATCCCTTTAGAGTATTCTCTATGCTTGTTTACTAACACTGGACTTCATCAAAAAAAGCCTCAGTTCAGTTATTAATTTCAAAGAAGAAACATGACGGTGTCCTACGAAATTCACAATGTACGAAAAAATTCACAGCCGCTGAAGTAACTCGTGAAATTATTAAATATGAAGAGGAAGGTGTCCTTAAAGAGCGCACTGCGCGGCGTTGGGTGGAAAAATTTAGAAGAGGAGATACGACGTTGGAAAGGAAGAAGGGCTCCGGGCGGCCATTAATGGATATTGATGAGGCTTTGTAGGAAGCTGTTGAGTCAAATCCGTCCACAGTAACTCGCGAACTTGCCAGAGAGTGTGGTGTGTCGAAAGATTCTGTTAGTTGCCATCTTCTCTCTGTGGGGAAGGTGATAAAGACCTGTAGACTGGTCCCTCACGAACTTACTCCTCAACAATCAGCAGAAACGTTTACGGAATTTTATGGGATTGAACTCCTGCCTCATGCACCATATAGTCCAGACCTCGCACCTTCGGATTACTACTTGTTTCGATCCATGGCTCATTTTCTTCAAGGGAAAAAATTTGATGATTTTGCGGAAGTTGAAAATGTTGTCCAAGAGTTCTTTGACAGTCATCCCAAGCGATGGTATCAGCGTGGCATCGAGCAATTGGCTAGCAAATGGGTAATGACGGTAGATAACAATGGACTATACTTTGAGTATTAATTGTATTTTATATCAAAGAAATAATAATACAAATATTTGTTTAAGAAACGGTCATTTTTTTGTATACACCCTATTACATTTTTTACTAGGAAACTGTCAAGTCTTCGATCAGAGCAGCAACAGGGCTATAGCGTGTCAAAATCTGGCCTTAAGTGATCACAAACGAAAAATGGCTTATCCTTTTATATAATAGTATAGATATATATGATTATTTCTTACACACCTAAGGCCAAATTAATTTATTGAAAACGTATATTATTGCAAGGGAGTTGCTTTGGTTCCCTCTTGTGATTTTAAGCCGGCCTTGCTGAAGATTTACACAAAGCGGGAGTAGATGCACTTGAACAAACAGGTTTTAGTCGGACAAATAGGACAGCAGTGCCTAATGCAAACATGGCACAATCAGGCCCCGGCCGAACCAGTCGGAATATCTCCTTCTTCTGTTTGCTCTCGCCTAACTCCTTCCGTATGCTTCGGTCCGTCTCTACTGCTCTATTGTTTTAAGAAACTGAAGAATTCATCTAATTCATGAGATGTGTTTTCATATATAATATTCGAGGATAGTTAATTAAATACTATTCAGTATTCAACTTCATTTCTCACTCAAAAAATAAGTTCGCTTCTAAAATTGAATCGAGAGTTGACGTTTTTGGCTAGGGTTTGTTTAATATATAAATGCGTTAATACCCTATTGAGAAATTTAGGTATAATGTGAAGGAGAGCCATATCTTCATTTACAAGCACTATTTGTGGGGTAAAAATCACTCTTAAAAAAAAATTGATTGCAACAATTGTTCGTACCAACCCTTTTAAAAGTATAATAAAAGGATAAATAAAAGTTTATCATTTTTAATTTTTTAAAATTATTTTCAATCATAAACATATTTTCATAACGTTCAAATTAAATATGTTACAAAACTTAGACAAAACAGTTTACTTTATTTGGGTACCGAGCCACGTGGGAATCGTGGTAAACGAGCTCGCTCTTACACTCCCAGGTAGGGAAGTGCCATCTTGACTCCACAAGATATTAGCTCTCCTTTAAAAAATGAAATTCATGATAGATGGCAGTACACATGGAACGAGAGTCTACCTAGTAAGCTGAAAACCATCAAAAAATAAGTTAAACCATGGACCACATCCATTCGATCCAATCGTAGAGAGGAAGTAATTCTGTGCAGGCTAAGAATAGGTCACACTAACCTTACTCCCATCTAATAAGCAAGCAGCCACCGCCAAAATGTCAAAACTGCGGTGAGATAATCACTGCTAGTCATATATTCCAAGAATGTCCATAGTATATAATGCAACAAAAAAATCTAGGACTTACACCCGGCATATATCAAATTCTTGGAGATAATGAAAAAAATTTAAAAACTCTGTTCACCTTTTTAAAAGCACAAAATTTACATAATAAAATTCAGATCCACCAAAAAAATAAATATTTAAGTGAAAAAAAAAGAATAATAAAAATAAATAGCTAAAAGTTTATAAAAATCCACAGGCGTTCATGGCCTTTGTAGTTTTACGCCTATAAACAATAACAAACAAACAAACAATTACGTTCAAATTATTATTCCACCAGGTAGCATACTGGACATGTATTCTGCTCTAAATGGATAAAATGTTTTATTAAATGGATTTAATATAAAATATGAACAAAACAGCTAAAAAACAGGGTGTTGTATTTTCTTCTATAACATAATTATTTATTGAAAAAAAAAATTAATATAAATAAAATTCTATCCTATGGTTTACAGGTATTGATGATAAGCTTTTAGTAGGTCTTGAAAGATAAGGTAGGCAGGAAGGCAAAGTGTTCGGGCCCGGGTCGATAGCACAATATCCATATTTCAGGATTTTACATCGAAATCAGTAAATTATTTCTATAACCCGCTGTCGGAGCTTGTTATGATATTGACACTCTATTATTTACCATATTTTCTATAATATTATAGGACGTCCCCGAATCAAAGTCGGCCACGCATTTTTAAAATGTTTTCAGGAAACAAAGAAACTGAGGAAAAATTTAAAAACAATTATAAATAATCTGTTTTCATATTCATTATACATATGACAGTAAAAATCGGTTTAATTTAGCTGCTATGAAGGAGAAATTATAATAATTTTTGATATTCTTTATAGTTGGTAATTATTAAAAAAAATTAAATCTACCAATATTTGGGTAAATGGGGTATTTATTATTTTTACATTTTCAGTAATCATGCTTTATAGCAGCGTTCTTGTTATTGTTCCTTATTACTCAATTATGACTAATCCAACTTTATATTTATATGATATTTTTATTTATTTATTAATTTTTTTTTTACATGGTTATGTGTTTTGACTGCGGGTCCATAAGTTTTTTTTTGTGAAAAAATACCCTCAAAAATTGAACACGCAACCCTGTTTGTTTTGATAGGATCAAATACTTGCCGAAAGTTTCGTAATCAGAAATTTGATTGGAAATATTTTTTGTTGTTTATTTGGGCTTAACGTCTTTATATACGCCGGGGTCTTTATATAGGAAGGGTTATCCTACAGGTTACCAACCTCTTCTAGCCAGAGTGGAAAGGTCAAGATTTATTCGTGGGTTCGCCGCGAAATAAATTTTAACCCGCCCAGGTGGGATTCGAACCCACGACCTTCAGCAGCGAGTGCGCTGAAGCCCTCACTCCAACTCACTCGGTCGAGTCACCGAATATTTGTTGTCGCTAGGACCTACCGTTCAGGAGGTATATCAGTTTGAATGAAAAAAGTCAAGTTCGAAACCCATAATTTCTCTCAACTTTGCTTACTTCGAATAATCAGTAATTGTTGATTTAATGTCAATATCAATTAAAGTAATTTCATCCTTTTAATTCAGTAATTTAAATTGAGAAGAAAAGTAGATTATACATAGACATATGCCATGATCTATTGGTTTTCCTAGTCTGGGAGATATTTTTTATCTCAATAAGTATGGAAGGCTCATAAAGCTATTAAGAATACTTTATAAAATCCACAGTTTGTAATTACAAATAATAATAAATGTATTGAACCGTCGGTATTTTGGTAGGTATATTTTTTATATAAGAATATTTCACTTTTTTGATTTTATTTTATTTTATTTTTTTTTTTTACTAATAAATGAAATATTTTTAATTGTAAAGCATAACTTTTGATGTTATATAATCAAATTTAAGAATATTTTATATTGTCTTTTAGTCATTTAAAATACGATGTTGATCAATGATTATTGTATATCATAAAAATAAATAATTAAAAAACAAAATTATATAAAAAAACATACTTAATATGACTGATTGAAAAAAAAGAAAAGAAAAAAGTTCTATCAAACTAGGCTAAAATTTCCTATTTCACTTGTCAATAAAAGCCGGTCGGTATTGCCCTGACGTCGAGTAGTTAAATAGGCCCGAAGAGAACCAATATTTGACTTGGCCACAGTCGCACACACTGCCGCAGCTCCTACATGGCTAACATCGACTCATGTACTGCCCAAACCATCCATTCTTGGAATCGAAAAGCCTTTAAATTATACTTGAATCCTATTTCATGGTATTTATCTTTATTATTTTTTTTTTGAAAACAAATTCCACAACACGATAAAAATATTTTTGGTTATTGACAAGGTTGGAATGCGTGAATACCTTTAAATATTCAGAAATTACAAAAAAATTATATTCTTGCACGATTATATCTAATAAAGCATTCTATCTTGTGCTTGGTTCATTTCTGCGCCAGACGTCGCACAGTGGAACGAAACGGCCGAGTCTCTGGACTTTTTTTAACCGGTTAAATGAGTACAAAAATTTTAGAAGGGGTCGTATTCTATGTATTGTTTGATGCAAAAAGGTTTGTATGGAGATAGAAGTTATTGGGAAGAGGTTTAGGGCTATGAAATACCAATACTGAAGGATTTATTGTTACGATATGAAATGCTTTTTCAAAGAAGAAAGTATTATTTAAATTAAATTTTAAAATATTCGACTTCCCAGTAGGCTGGTCACCTGAGAAAGCCTAGATCTACTCAATGGGAAGGTCCGTGTGCTAGCGTGTGGTCTTGTTCTTTAACGTTTTCAAATGTAGTTTTTAATTGTTACAACTAAAGTTCATAATTCTGTACCTTTTGGGAAAAACTAAATAAGTGCATTTTTGTTCACAATAAGAAAAATATTTTGAGAAAGCCATATTGGGAGTCCTACTCATCATGTTTAAATAGGCAAGTTTAAATGGCGATGGTATCCTGTTATAGAGTTGACATTACAAGATGAGTAGGACTCCAATATGGGTTGCTCAAAATATTTTTCTTACTGTGGACACTTATCTAGTTTTTCCCAAATGGTACAGAATTGGTACTAAGTGTTGCCACATAATTAATTAATTATTAAACATAATTAACGGACGAAAAGGATCTAAGTGGTCTCTGATTCTTTCATATGAGGCAGCCTAAGGTATATAAACTAGGTACCAAAATAAATGAAATGTTTATGTTTAAAGTGTGAAAAAAAGACATTTCTTTTCTTAAATTTTTTCCGAAGTTAAAAAATTGTTGAAAATTTCTTACTTAATCTTAAACAATAGAACATAGTCATTATTGCACTATTGATCAAGATTAGTCAATACGAAATTCACTATAGGCTGACACTTCAACATGCAAAAAGAAAAATGAAAAGGTTTAAGTAATAAGATGATAATCTCCCAAGTAAAACTATAAAACCTAACCAGTTTTCTTCCTAGCATTGAAATAAACAATTTAAGTTAATCCTTGGCTTTGAGCCGTTGTTTTTATATTGGGATTGTGATGTTTTCTTTTTGTTCTAAGGTTCTAATTTCAATATTATCCCTCAACAATTTTTTCCGAACTTCATTTTTCTCATTATTGAACTAAGCTTGTGACAGTGTGTGACGGTTTAAAACAGCTTATTTTTTTCGGTGTACAGGTCATAATCAGTTCATACTTCACATGCTCATTTTAATTGGTTTACGGTGCTATTACTTCCATTACACTTAACGGATATCTCTCCAGCGATTCCGCTCTTCGTAGCTTTCTAAAATTTCCGTTGTGTCCATCCTTTCTTGGGTCAAACATTTGGACAATACTTCATTTTTTTTTTTTAACTTCATTTTCCTCTCTATGTATTTTAAGAATAAGTACAAGTATGTTAGAAACCTGTAGAGGAATAATATTCTAGTAAATCCTAATTTTTCTGTTTCTAAACAGCAGGCGTAAACTGATTAGCTCCAAAACTAATTGTATTTGAAATATTTTTTAAAAGTAAATAGGTGTAAGATTATATTCCAAATTTTCTGATCTCTCTCTATTATTATTGTTAATTTTGAAATATTTACTTCTTGTATTATAACTAGTAGTCTAAAGTGTACACACTACACACACACACACACACACACACACACACACACACACACACATATATATATTATTATTATTATCGCTTTTTTTTCCACTTCAGGAGAGCGATTGAACTAAAACTCATGATTTCACTTTCCTTGTGTTTTTTCTCTTCATATCCCCAAAACTCTTCATCCTCTCAGACTGCTTCTTCTTCCGTTCATCTGCCCGCTGTTTCCAAGGTTGTCGCGATATTTGTAGTGTTCTAACTTTGCATATTTTATTCTCTTACGGCACTTGGTGCGGTCTAAGAGGTTTTCTATGTTGATGTGTTTTCTGTTTCTACCTCTTTCAGCCGTTCTGTGCCGCATTTACTTGTTGTAATAATGTCGAGTATATTTTAAATATTCTGGATTTATCCATCCTGTAGAAATGTATGAAAAATTTTGATATATATATATATATATATATATATATATATATATATATATATATATATATACAATATAATAGTATTAGTGTTGATATGGGGGGGGGGGGGGGGGGGAGGCGTCTGCACGACTAGTTGTTGGACTTATTTCCTAAGCCTTGAAGACCAGAAAGGTTGCCCTCTAGTCTTAAATATGTCAAGTTTCATTTCACGGGACTGCCATGAAATAATAATAATGGACTGTAACACGTGCAAATCGAACCTACGACCTTCTGACCGGGCGCTCTGGGACATTCGCCAAGCATGCTTCACCATCAAAGCTTCTTGCATATTACATGTAACTGAATAATTTACAGTGCAGCTGTTACGGTCTAATAGAGTAAAAATCAATAAATATTTGTCTAAAAAATATATAATAAAATTACATACAAATAATAACGAAAAAAATGATAGAAAGTTACCGATACATTAAGCCAATTATTTTCAAATTTGCTTGTTGATAGATCAATATTGAGGATAAAGCCAATAAAATGCTCCTCGTATTGCTTTAAGATTTGTTTTCGTTTATGGACAGTTATCTCTATATATTTATTTATTTAACGTGTTTAAGCATAAATTTAATATTTATATATTTTAAATAAACAGGTAGTAACTGTTGAGGCCGACAGCGTTGTTTATTTTTGCTTGTGGTGTATTGGGTATGTAGTGAATTTCTATATGATTCCTAGTCACGCGCCTCAATAATAAACATATGCTATGTTTTATATTCACACGGGTGAGACTATATTAGCTATTTACTTTATATGTTGTTTTTTTTTCATTATTTTAAGTGTGTGTTTCTTAAATTATCAGTTAATTATTTGTTATTAGTTTTGTAAGCTCACATTTGTATGTTATCTTATTAGTTTATTGTTACTGAGCTTATATTTATGTTACGACTAACACTTATATTAAATGTTTGAATCGACATTTTTTAAATTAAAAGTCATTAGAAATACAAGCCTAATTATTCGTACATTCTGTATGATATGCGAGTCACATAAGTAATTGTTATTGCTCGATGATTTTGGAGCTCTGCACGTACATTAGCTGTGGTCACGTGACAAACCACTTCTCCTCGAGCTAAGTTAGTGTGGCCTATTTATCTTTTCATATATAAGATAAAGAAAGAGATTGTTTTAATGTTGTTAAGTATGGAATATATATTTGCTAGCAAATTGTTTAAACTATAATTTGAGCTACCAGCGCTAAAAAAAGCGGTTGATTTTCGGCTGAGTTTGCAATGAACCCCTGAGAACCACCAGTACGGTGACAATTAATAAAAAGACACTTCGTGTATGGAATATCGTTTCACTCGGTGTCTCTCCATTTTTTCATCAATTACAATATATTGGTCTCTTAAATTATTTAACCCACCTGGGACTCGTATAACGAAATCCTCGGGTTATCGAGACTCCAAAAAATCAAAGGATATACTTAAGCAAAAATAACGTAGAAGAAACAACATAATAAATATATATATTTATCAACAAAATAATACTTATGAATTAATACATATATATATATATATATATATATATATATATATATATATATATATATATATATATATATATATATATATATCAGTTGTATTAATAATCTTGCAGTGTAACAAAACTTAATATGTATGTATTATGCATGATAATTTAAAAAAAAGAAATAATAAATTTATCAAAGACGAAATTGAGAAGTGAATCTTTTTAGTTTTTGACTACGAAAGAATATTTTATGGGCTTTAAAATGATACCAAGAAATGTCGTCCAATTGAAAATATTTTGCATATCAACTAATAAATATTTATCCAGGAGATAGTTTAGTTATTAAATTTTTAAATTTACTAATTTCTTTTGTTAGGTACCAAGGAAATATCTGCCACCGCACTGGATTCTCAACTTCTGGTCAGGGTTCGAGTTCTAGCAATCTACTTTGCTTATGTCAATAAATTTTAGTTATACAAATAAATATGTTTTTTCTTTTCTTTTATGATTTTTAAAACAATTAATGAAATTACACGGCACCAATGCCAATACTTGCAACACATATTCATATTGCTAAAAATAACAGACTCCCCCCTCCTCTCCGTTCCCTCGGTATAGTATTGATGACAGTGTATAATATACAAGCCTCTTCGTCCCTGAGCAATATCAATTTACAAGCTAATATAAATTTTATTTCATTGTTTTGAAGTAATTAATTACTGGTGTATTCAATTCAAATATTATAAATTTCAATAAAAAATATCTTTTTCTGATACGTTTTAAATTAATTAATTTTACATGGAAACATTTACAAGCCCTAATTGGCTAACATTTACATTATTTGCTGGAACATATATCGATTCCAAATATATTGCGACACTGTTTATTCGAAAATTTTAATTGGAAAATAAATAAGTAAGTGGAAATATCAAAACCAATATTCATAAATGAAATTTTAAGATGAGATATCAGGAAAAAAGTTATAGGAAATTAAATCCTATTTTTTTTTTAGGCAGCCATTATTATACAGAAACTTCCTTATTGAATAAGTTATTTCCGAAGGTTGATTTCTTATCCTTTTTATGGTCAAAGCTAACTTTAGTATGTCAAACAAGTGGCTATTATTAATGTATTAATTTCCATACATTTGATTTCAAAGCGCCTTAACATCTAAATAAAGGATTTGAAATGAAGAACTTGTAGAATATAATAACTGGTACTAAAATTAATGTATTTTATTTCCATTTAATTTTATTAAATGATTTATTTTATTAATTTCAACTAACACTATTACACGTTAAAAATGTCTTTTTCCCAGAAGCAATAAAAAATGACACAAAAAATATGGAAGTCTCTCTCTCTCTCTCTCTCTCTCTCTCTCTCTCTCTCTCTCTCTCTCTCTCTCTCTCTCTCTCTCTCTCTCTCTCTCTCTCTCTCTCTCTCTCTCTCTCTCTCTTCTCTCTCTCTCTCTCTCTCTCTCTCTCTCTCTCTCTCTCTCTCTCTCTCTCTCTCTCTCTCTCTCTCTCTCTCTCTCTCTTTTTAAAGATAGGTATCTGGTTTGGGACAAATCAGCAAGATACAAAACATTAAGATCTTTATGGAGAAGTTTATTTGTGTCAAAATAAGGAGAAATTAAGGATTTTTCGAAGGATTTTGGATTGTATGGATTGGATACGAGACGAATTGGATGGTTTAGTGGAGCCCCAAAGGTCAAATCCGTATTCCAAACAGGTCTTATTTACAATTATTCCAATATAAAAAAACTCCTTTTTAATATATTGGGAGCTTTGAACGCTTGTTGGAGTTTTCGGAAACGACGATTACTTTTTGTCTTATAAGTCTAGTATGTTGCATAATTTAAATTTAATGAAAATAGAAATATAATGCTTAAACGAAAATTACGCAAAATATTTGTCATTTGAGTAAGTATTCACAATAGTGGAACTTAGACGCTATACGATATGAATACAAAGCTTTGGTTAAACACTACGTTATTATTACTTCGCAGAAATATATTGAAGTGATTATAGTAAGTCTGTTAATAGGCAGTGGTACATAAGTTTGACACAGCCCCATTCGTCAGGTGTAAGCTGTAAACTAATCAGAGCTTCGATAACTGTCAGCCGCCCCCCTCCCCATCTTACCTTATGTTAATTAGGTTCTCCAGCTTAGGTAAATCCCGCCAACAGGTTTCAGCATCACTCACTTTGCTAGCTCCCATACCATCTCCTTCCTATACATTCACTTCTGTTCTCAGTTCCAAAAGGCCTTTGATAGAATCACTATGTGTTAAATGCTTGATAAGCTGTTGTAAATAGTTGAGGAACTGGTGAGCTGTAAGACTATTTGAACTTATACATCTAACGGGTAACAAATATCCGTGCACATTCATATTTATTAATAATTAAAATCAAACATTTATTAGAAAAGCGTTCAAAACTCCCAATAAATTACAAAAGACTTATTTACATGAATGTAATTAGGGCTATTTGCACACACGGAGTTGAGCTTCTCCTCGCATCGAATCCTTAATTCTAAAATCCTCAATACTCTTTATTATGTCACAAACTTATCCAGAAAAATCTTGGCGTTCCACATGTAGCAGGATAATATGGAATTAATTATAATACAATTTCTTGATAGTAAATGAACAAATAAGATATAAATTTTATATTTACAATTAAAATTAAATTTGAAAAAAGGATTATATAAATGAATTAAAAAGATTTTCCTGGCAGGAGATAAAGGTTAAGCGACCATAGAATCAATAAGAGAAGGGACAAATGATGAAGTTACTGCCGGGGAAGAGTTACTGCGCCGCCTTCATTAGCTAGTCTAAGAATTAGGTGGGCCTTAATTAACTTACCTCGTCTTACCTTCCTGAAAGAGAAAATAAAACAAGGAAATATTTTAAAAGAGGATATTCTTTTGTCTCGAGGAGGAATATCGACTGTACTAAATGGAACAACTGGCTTGTGTATTAAAACAAAAATAAAACATTTTTTATAGTCAGTCTAAATACACCCACACGCACACACACGCACACCAACAAACACACACACATATATAATGTAAAGTTAGTGGTTGTCACTAATAAAGATTAAAATTAAAATAATAAGATTTGTGTATATAAATACAGTAAGTAAAACCTTAATAATCCGCCTCCCTTAACCGACTCTTCCGGTCAGCGGAATCCATTAATCCCAAATAATTCTTCAAACCTGTACATTTTGGTATGCAAAAGTTTTGATGTGTTGTTGATGTTGTGCTTGTGTATGATAATCCAAGTTTTATATAAGGAAGCGCTACCACTTGCTATAGCGATGTTATATGTCATTCTTCTTCTCCCTTCTGGCATTACTGCCGCCAATAAGCTGGTTAGTTTAAGGAATTAAAAAGTAATAAAGTTCATAGCTGATTCTAGCACTTAAATTTTGATTTTCACGGGATTGCTACAAAGATAACAGAACCTTCAACGTTCTTAGTTCTTGGTCAGCTGGTCAAAAAGCTATTTATAAATTTTATAAAGCCCTGTCAGTATTTGTTGTGCAAGTCATATCTGCATTTCCTATCATAAAGGCAAATTCTGTTGCTAGCTAATCTTCATTATTAAAAAAAAGAATTGGATCTTTGTCTGTCAAACAATAGGCAGTCGTAAATTATATGTTTAAAAGTATGTTCTCGTCGGTCAAAAGTATATGTTTTTGAAGGATTCGGTTGATGGAGTGGTATGTCACTTTTTTTTCTGAAAACAATCTTGTTCACTGGATGAAGAATTTATATGCAGAAGTGTTAGGTAGCAAAATCTAAATAATTCAAAGAAACTAAAAAAAAAAAAAAAAATATATATATATATATATATATATATATATATATATATATATATATATATAAATATTATATGTATATATATAAAAAGAAGAAAATGAAGGAGCTATGTAACATTTCCCTACTGAAGAAAAATGCTAAAAAAAACATTAAATATAAATTGCTCAAAATTTTGTTTTGTTACTTGTAAATATAACCCCACCATCCACTAAACCCTTCATTTATTAAATTAAACCTTTTAGAATACGATTTGGTCAGTTCATGTTCAGTAAGGATCAGTGCCAGTTTTAATGTGGGGATTTTACTATGTTAAAGATTTTTGTTGTTATTTTTGGGATGAATCTATAAAGTCTTAGAGGTTTTCCAGCGATCATTTCAACTTGATATAATGTTTTGTCTGAAGCGATATTTTAAAAACGATAATAGGGTTTTCGTATATGATTTAAATAGTTGACTTTTTGTTGCTTCTTTTTCTAAGGTATCTGCTATTTCGTTTCCTTTAATAGTTCGTTACAATAATTTCGTTTCCGTAGTTGCTTGCTGAGGTTCGTTCGATTTCTTAGGAACCCGTCCCTATATGTCTCACTGCTACGCTTATTTATTTTACAGGTAATGGGGTCTCGCAATTCCTCCAGTGTTTGTATATCTTCTAAAACAAGAAAATAAGTTTTAAATATAAGTTGAATAATCTAGAGTGAAGGATTTTTAACGATTAGAATATAATTTTTTTTTTTAATTTTTCTAAAATTTGTGCGACCTCAAGATAGATTTGTCCTCTAGACTCTAACGCAATTTTTTTTTTAGCCAATTTCACCACTTTCCTTGTATCAGGGTGTTTCAGATTTTCAAACTTTTTTTTTTCCTCCACCCTAATGTTTGATTATATAATATACATGTATATAAAAAAAACATTGTCTTCAAGTCGCTGATAGTTATTATTCATAATTTATTAGCAATGACTAGGAAACTAAGATGAAGTGCTAATCCATAAGAGAGCACTTAGAAGAAGCTTTAATCCAGGAGACTTAGCCCTTGCCTTTGGTAGATTAATATCGCAATCTCTTTGACCTTTGAGACCCTTTAGAGCCAACACTCGCCGGCCCTATCTGGCCCTTCCAAACTATCAGATTTGCCAGATATGACCGACCTAAAGACCTAATACAGTTGAGTCGAGCCTTTGAAACGTAAATCTTAACATCATCTTAGAAACTCATTTAATCAAGCACAAGGCGGTGAGTTAAGCTTATCTCAACAACTTAATTTTAACCTTATTTATTGGTAATTTTTTTGTCAATGGTTGGGATGGAAGGACGGGTTTTCCTACATGTTACCAACCAATTCTTTATTAACTTTTCTTTACTGGACAAACGACTTACTTGAAATACTCATATGATACTCAGAAGACAAGAAACTGCTTGTCGTTTTTGACTACTCCAACATTTACTAGACAAGCGACAAAAGCATACAAACATTAAAAATATCATCATTTTGATATACAGATTAAATTTATTATATAATTGTAAATATATAACAGAATAAATTAAATATATGTTGGCCTACATTTACAATTACTAGAAAGACGTTCGTAGCTCCCAATTGATTATAATTACTTGACAGTAATTAGACCCGTTTGGACATACAGAGTTGAGCTTTAGGGCTCCACTAAACCTTCCAATTCTTACAATCCGAACTCATTCATGAACTTTTCATAATTATTTCACAGATGAACTTATCCATAAAGATCTTAATATTGCTGAATTATTAGCCATGGTGCTCTATGGCTGGATTCACTGTTATTATTTTGTATCTATCTTCTCTTTGTTGGATTGTAGAAGAATCAATTAGCGCTATGTTACTGCCATACTCCTGGTTAACCTCCTGGTATTTTATTTTCTACAGCAATGGGAGGTTTTAAAAACGCTTTTCGTGCATATTAGACATTAACGTTGTATTTTACGATTACACATAGCATCAGATCTTAGATATAAGCCCTTCACATCAATGTTTGTAATAACTTTGTAATATTTAACATATTTTTTGCATAGAAATATCATTCCTCCCCCGATGTCTTGGAGTCCTGCGGTCCATTCTTTATTTCCATCTTTATACAATTGGTCTGGAATATTTGTAAGTATCCTCCTCTCAAACCGGTAAGATTACTAATAAATGATCATTATATATATGTTAAATATAATAACAACTTATTTTGGCGACAGTGAAAAAATACTTGACAGGTTACATAAAATTATATGAGTTACAAAGGTTCTTTCCAAACATAAAGTTAGCTGCAATATAAATATATAAATCAACCTGCAAATACATAAACAGGTAATTTAAGGTATTATTTATGTCGATAAACATTTCGTGTTTTATTTTGTTAAACCTAAAACCACAATAAACCAAACCAAACTGCCCTCACCACGCATTGCGGGCAAATAAAATATTCTTTGACGTTTGATTTTCCTGAAATTATTCACTATGGACAAAATAATTTTAAAAAGAATATTAAAATAATGATACCCATATAAAAATCACGCAATAAACAAAACAGCCAGACGTCTCAAACTGAAATTCCATCTACCTGTGACATACCTAAATATTACAAAGCCTGGAAAAACCCACGTAAACCTTTACCCCTTCCAAACCATGTACCCCTCACTTATTCCTTAACATTTCCATTCTTGACGTTTGTACACTGCATTTATCGTTAGTTAGTTTAATCTCTAAACATACATGTGATTTATGTAGGATATATCATCAGTAAATATATCAAAAAACCTACCTATTAACTTACACCACTCTCAATCTCAACAGATATCTGTTTTTGTTAAATTTGATTATGATATTGTGTTTCTACTAGCTGTAGGTAAAGTGTTCGATATAACTGACAATGTCAATTAATAAACCAATGATAAAGGAGCTATAATAGTGAATAAATCACATTTTGAAATTTGTTGACATCACCGTTATCATTCTCTCACCGGCACGTATGTAGTCTTTCTATGTTAGCATTATAATATGGGATTGAATCTAATACTGTTATGCTTCAGCCATTGACTTATTTCTCTAGTATACTACTTGACTGGGCACATTTGTGAAAAACGTCATGCGGGTTTTACTATGCCTGGAATATTTATGGGTTTTGTAGATGTTGCTGGAAATAATAGATTGATCGGTCTGGAAAAACCCACCCAACCCTCATCTCTCACCTATTTCCCAAATGTCCCCAAACCAGTTGTATACTAGAGTTGCTATAGTTTGGTAGCCGATACATATCTATGTGGTAACCAATAGCAATGTACAAGGTGTTTGGAAGATCGTTGGTAAAAGAGGTATCTCGGGTAGGGAGTTACATTTTGAACCTATTTAAGGTCACTTACCTATATATAAAGTCTTGCGGTTTTGTTTTTTTTAAGTGGCCAAAACCAGAAATTTATGCCTTATAACTTCATTTTACTGTTATATCAATTTTTTTTTATATATATATATATATATTTTTTTTTTTTTTTTTAGATAGATAATACATTGTCCATGTAAAATAAAAAGATTTGATGCAAAAAAAACAAATTAAAAAAAAAAAACAAAAAAAAACGGGTGATCGTTAAATATTGTTAAAGGAAAAACAAACAACCATGTTTTTAAAATAATTTGGATTTGGCTGTTCCCTTACTTTGACAAGATTTAACGATCTCCCGTTTTTTTTTGTTTTTTTTTGTATTTGTTTTTTCCATTAATTTTTATTTATTTTACATGGACAATGTATTAGTGATTACAGAAAAAAAAATGGCGTTGTTATATAAGTAAACAACGAAGTTATAAGGCATACATTTTTGGTTTTGGCCATTTAAAAAAAAAAATATCATAAAAAAAAAACCAAAACAAAAAACCGTAAGACTTTGTATATAGGTTAGTGACCTCAAATAGGTTCAAAATGAACCTCATTCTACCTGAGATACCTCTTTGGCCAACGGTCTTCAGAACACCCTTTATTTTTTAAATTATATACAGTTAGATATTACTACTTTATTATTTATTATAACTTATAACCCTAACTTTATGTATATTATTATTATTATTAGTCGTAAAGCTCCCAAGGTGGAAGACGCTTCAATTTGGGGGAAGACTGGATGTATCAGTAATTAATTTAAACATGAAACAAGATCTAAGTACAAATTTATCCAATTAAGGATAAATAAGAGAATACAGATATGTTGGACGTTATTGTTAATGACTTAATAAACATGCCAGCCACACAACTTAGAGATAATATCTACTAATTTCCACTGACAAAATTAATTTATTCCGATTCTATGAAGTCGGTTATTAAGGATGAGTTAATTGGCTGTTGTACATTTCCCCTTTGCTCCATTCTTATGTTGCTTTGACATCGTCTTCATGGAACTTTTCAGCCCGAATCATCCACTAAAGCTTCTGATTTAATCTAAGATTTCTCTTTAAAACATTTCTTCATAACCTAATTTTTACCAACTACGAAATTTATTTTCTCATTTTTCTTCTCTCCAGAAAAGGGAATTTTAAACATTTATTTCATTTTATGCGCAGATCATCCCTGAAGAAGGATAGGTATCGTAAAAAAAAAATCGATATACCATATCGTCGAAATTTTGAGCTCTGAAAATCGATACACTGGTATCGATATATTGGAGGTCGAAAATATCGATTTATAGATATATCGTAATTTTTTTTTTTTTTTTTTTTTTTTTTTTTTTTTCATGAAACACTGTTTTAAATATTTTCATTACAATGATATTTTTATTTATTTTTTCACTTTAGCTATTTTAGGTTACGGCATCGAACCGCTGCTCCACCAAATTAGTCAAAAATACGAGAACGTTTACCAGAAGTGAACAACATAACTTTCAACATATATTAAGAATGTAATAGAACAGAAAAATAATTTTATTCTGAGACAAAGTCCATTGAGAAAAACAAATAAGTACAGAAATAAAAGCAGTTACATCTGGTTAGAGACATAATGAAATGAAAAAAATTATAGTTAAATAATAAAAAAAAAAATAGTGATAATATATACATTGAAAGTAGTTAAATATATAGAAAGGAAAATAAAAGAACACTCTACAAATAAGAAAAATAAAATCTTTTGGTACAATGATTAGAGTTGTATGTACAATAGAGGTAGGTACATAAATGTTATATTTGGAGAGAGTAAATTTATATTAATTGAAATCTTAATCATCAGAACTGTATCTGAATCTGATTTCAGAAATGCAAGAACATTAAAAATTTTCTCTTACTTAAACCACTTTTATAAGGTTTTGTTACTTTTTTTAAACAGTTGTATGTTGTATTTTTATAATATAATAAACAATATATCGTAAGATCGTAATCGACAAATCGGATATACCATAAGTAAAAATGTCGATATAAAATATCGGATTCACGGAAGAAAAATATCGATATTTCGATATATCATATATCGATAGCCACATCTTTTTTCAACCCTGACACAATCCACTCATCTACGTCTCCAAAGAATATTATTAAATTATATTATTTCATCCAAAGATTTTAAGTGTACAATTTATCCGTCACGCCAGTATTACCTCGAATAAATTGAAGAAAGAGAATCTCACAGTTTTAATCCTGAATTTACCTCATTTTTTTTTTTTTTTTTTTTAAATAAAGTTAAGTGATATGGTATATAATCAAGAAAAATAGCGAATATGCTTTCAACACGAACTACAAAATTTTGAAAAAGAACATTGTTCGGTGTTTGGTAATCTTTAATTTATTTATAATTATCTGTGAAATAGCTATTTACCAACAGTAAGAAATTATGATTATAATAAACAAATATAAAGTTGACTGTAAAGTATGAAATAAGAAAAAATGATCAGAGCTGCAGTCAGAAAGAAATCAGCACGTTCAAATAAGAAAAAACTAAAATAGAGTGACAACGTTTCGAACTGCCTTACAGGTCTTCTTTAGGAAGAATGGACAATAAACTAGATATGACCAAAAATAACTGACAGATGAACTAATGAAAAATGGATATATAAACGTGCTAAAAGATAATAAAGAATGATATAGATATCATAGTATAAATAAAAACAAACAAAAAAACATAATACATTGTAATAATGCCTCTGGAAAAAACAGATATAAAAATTGGTGATGATACAAAGAAGCAAGATGAGGATAATGTACTCCAGCTAGGGCACGGAGGACGGGTTATCCTACAGGTTACCAACCTATTCTAGCCAGGGTGGGAAGGTGAAGATTTATTCGTGGGTTCACCACGAAATAAATTTGAACCTGCCCAGGTGAGATTCGAACCCACGACCTTCTTGTTACGAGCCCTCCACATCTAGTTATTAGTTAATTTTAGCCCTCAAGAAGATCTCCAAGGCAGATCAAAACGTGGAGCTGTATTACAGTGTTTTTATTTGGACATGTTTATTTTTTTATGACTGCATCCCTGCCTGATCATCTTCATATGTGTTAGAAATTATCTACTTACATTAATCACACTATATGGTTTAATACTTCTTGTAAAAAAACAAAAAAAATAAAAAAAAAAAATAAATAAACTTAAAAGGGGATATTTGAAGTTGTAACACAGATTTGAATGCCGATTTTTGTACGGGTATTAGGGACCTATAATAGTGCAAAGCTAGAGTTATAGCCACCAATGGGCATTGGGAGCCGAGAAAAAAAAAATTAATGTTTTAAATTTTGTTTCTAACCTCTCAGTCAAGATAGTGAAATGATTCTTTCACGTTGAATTATAGATTTGTATGCATTTTGACATAAAAATATTTTCGTTATGCTCAAAACACGACCTGGCTTCAGGGTGCTCAAAAACTCCAAAAAAAAAAAGACAAAATTCTAAAACAATCCCATGTAAATCAGTGGAAAATTTTTTTATTGGAAAATTAACTTCAAATCTCGATTCAACGCACCAGAAAACCATTATATATAAAATTTTATTAAAAAAAATTAACCCTTTCGAGGACCTTATTGTTATTTTTGAAGTTGAGATTTTATCAACAACTTCTAACGGCCATAGCATTTGTTGTCAACCGATTAAAATAATAAGGTCATCACTAGAATCAGCGTGCAATCTGCTTTATATATATATAAAACATTGGGTTTACTCCAGATTTTAGTGCACAAAAACTAATTAGAAAAAAAAATCCGAGGTCAACTATAACTTAAGATATCTCGATAATAAAAAAAACTGATATCATTTTCAGATTCCTCATCCCAAAAAACACGTAGAAACCAAATTTGGTCGAAATCAAAAATTAAAACTTTTTTACCCCCAAGATTTTAGAAGGCAAGAAAGAGACTGTCAATTTGTTGAATAACGTAAGCAATTTGCGCTATCTCATAGATTTTGCCACCAATTGAAACCTATTTTATTTGACACCGATTTTAAGGGCTTTTAGAAGCCGTAATACTGCATAATTTAGCCCAAATACAGAGGTAGCAGGATTTCTCCTTATTGAGATATCTTAAGTTATAATTGACCTCGCAATTTTTTTATTCTAATTAGTTTTTGTCCATTAAAATCTGGAGTAAACCCAATGTTATACACATAAATAGAAAGCAGAATGTTTTTTTTTTATTTTGATAAAATGTTACATATAAGGGTTTGCAGGTGCGTTAAATCGAGATTTGAAGTCAATTTTCTCATAAAAAATTTTTCCACTTTACAAAGGATTTACATAGGATTTTATTGGAATTATGTCATTTTTTTTTTTTTTTTTTTTTTTTTGGGGAGATTTTGAGCACCCTGAAGCCAGGTCGTGTTTTGAGCATAACGAAAATATTTTTATGTCAAAATGCATACAAAAGTATAATTTAACGTAAAAGAATCATTTCACTCACTATCTTGACTGAGAGTTGAGAAAAAAAAAAAAACATGATTTTATATTTTATTTTTTTCTCGGCTCCTAATGCCCATTGGTGGCTATAACTCTAGTTTTGCACTATTATAGGTCCCCACTACCCACACGAAAATCGGCATTCAAATCTGTGTGTTACAACTCTAAACGTCCCCTTTTAGATAATTATAAGAAAAGAATTTCAACTTCATTCCGAAGATTTGGGTTCTGAAATAACTGGAGATTAACGCATCCTCCTAACATGATGTAGTCCTCAAGGATACACAAAAGAATTATCACGCCGACCCTTCTTGGAGCACTAGAAGAACACCTCTACTCCCCCACTCTCTTAAGATACTCTCAGTTCATGTAACTAGTTTCCTATGTAAATCTAATGTTGTTCCTATGCAAAGAGAACCACGTTGGCCAAATTCAATCTAGTCCCCACCTGATTTATTCCCTTCCGAAACAAGCTCTTTTACATTTCTCCGGGAGTTTTCCTTTCGAAATAGAATTACTGATCTCGGCTCGGTTATCCGGTCCTATCACACTGTTCAAACGCCAGCTTGACACACTATCACAGGAATGTGTTTCTATTATTCTTACTGTTCCCAATTTAATAGGCACTCATTAAGAAGGTAATAATATAAAAAGTGATTTCATTTAACCTAGAGAGGTTAAATGAAACCTATTTTTAATTTTTAAATTATAAATCTATACTATTATTTTTTTTATATACTATTTTATTAATTGAAATTTACAATTGTATTAATAAAACACATTTAATAAATATGCTGTACCTTTACAATAATGGCATGGTTATTGGTAGTACTCTAATTACTATTATTTAAAAGCCATAAAAACGATAAATATATGGTGCGCAGTGAAGTTTGGTAATCGACCGATAGGTGGCGAGCACCATTCGAAAGAGGTTACAAAGGTATGGTGTTATGTAGAGCAAAGAATTTATGATAAAAATTACTTATTTTCAATTTAATTGTTATTAGAAAAACTATAAATATATTAAAGCGTCAACTGGATCCCAGTGCAGTTTGAAAATCGACCGATATGTGGCCATTCTGTAACAAAGTTTGTAATGATAAAACTATTAAATCCAACTGTACCAATATTTCACTGCAGCATCTTCACAGTACTAGAAAGGATTACAATTATAAATTTTAGTGTAATAATAATTAAAATGTATAGCCTTGAGTGCCAGAAACGAGGTTTGCAAAACTATCAAATTCTTTTACAGTTAGAAATTAAAATTCAACCAGATGGATCGATAAAACTATTTATGCCAAAGTGGACCTAATCAATGCAGTTTTAACCTGGTTAAAATTACTGCCATGCGTGAAAATACCATTGAAGTAATAATGCTAAATTCCATACCATAATATAAGATATTTATCGGTAAACAAATGAAATTCAATTATTAGTTAAAGTTATAAAGTTCTTTATTTATGTGAGTGGGCGAAGCCGCGACGGGGTATGCAAGTACATAAATAAAAACGCTGAGCGAACCCAAATTAAATCTATGTACCAACCTAGTCAAACGTTACTTCTGAGAAAAGAAATAATTCACCAAATGACCACATCAGATTAGATACAAAACTAAAGAAAAGGTTAGGAACATATGTTGTTATTTGTTTTATTTTGGTAGTCACATCAAAATCTCATTAACAACTCATAACAATATTTTTTACACCACAAAGTGAGTAGGCCCCGAAGACATCCTGGAGGACCAAACGTTAGGAATCAGGATGAGCTGCACTGTAGGAGACAAAGTGGTATTTTACTGCTGCTGCCCCAAACCTCCTCCGTCTATTCCAAGCTGGTTGAAGAGGGCGTTCCTAACGGTCATGTTGGCAGTGCCAGTGTTACTGGCAGTGCGGTGGATAGTCACTAAGGGTCATCTCGAGTACATTAATGGCAAGTAGTCTTCTTACTACTTATTATTAATATTATGGAATGATTTTCTTTTTTTTCTTTATTTTTTCCACGTAACGGCCTTAGATACCACCTCGAATATCATTCACTTCTCTCCTTCCTTCTCTCTTCCCACCTTTTCTTCATTCTTTCCGATTGCTCCTTCCTTCTTTCTTCGGTCCACGCTATTCCTTTTTTCGCATCCTTCCTTCCCACAAGAACCTTGATTACATTTAGTTTTTTCCTGTATTCATCCCTATCAAAACAGTCCTGTTCTGTTATTTCCAGTTTCTAAGTTTCCTCTTTCATCTGTTTGACATATTCCCCAGAACTCTTGTATCCTCTGATTTTATAGAAGATTTCTCTAATTAATCTATCTGGGCCCATCCTCACCATATGCCCATGGAACTTTTATACATCAATAATTTAAAATTAAAAAAAAAATTTAAATTCTTCAGCTGTAGGATAATCCCTCCTAAAAACCACTTTTATTCACTAGAAACCATCATAATAACCTATACCTATTAAAAGGTTATATTAAAATGTTTTCCACGGATTATGATCAAGGGAAAAACCGATTGTAGTCTTGTTTTCCCTCATATAGTAATCCTGTGGAAGGGGGGTCTATTTAGATATTTTGTACACCCATAATACTTATAGAATATTACCTTTGTTCATTATTACTGCAGCGTTTTATGATGCCTTTAGAATTATAATTAGAAAATTATTTCATTATTATATTTCTTTTTACCATTATTGATATCCACAACTGTATACATTGTTTTCATCAAGAAAATTTGAGAAAAATGATTACAATGTCTATAGTATTTACTAGTTGCACTTCAGTATTAATTAATAAGAAGGTTTCTTGGCCAAGTTCTTTTCAGAAGCCTCGGAGGACTATCGAGAATTGAGTGAGAGGCAAGTTGGGAGACTAGTGGATTCGAGTGGGTACAGTGTTTACTATGAAAAAAATTGTATCTAGATTGGACCAGATGAACACCATATGGAAAATTAAGTTCTTTTTATATAGGTTTGTTTGTGACATAATAAGGAGCTTTGAGGATTTTAAGACGGATTTTGGCTTGTAAGGATTGGATACGAGAGGAATTGGAAATTAAGTGAAGCCCCAAAGCTCGATTCCCAAATGTCCAAAAGGTGTTTAATTACTGTCTTGTAAATAAGTCTTTTGTAATTATTTGAGAGCTTTGAACATTTGTCTAGTAAATGTAGGAGTGGTTGGAAACAACGAACAGTTTGTTGTATTCTAAGTCTGGTATTATAACACATTTGATAATTTATCGACAATAACCCAGGTGCTACTATTTCTTATACCTCTTGCAATTTTATTCAAGTTTTAGTAAAATGATTAAACAATTTTGTATCATTGATAAATAAAAGCAAATACATCATGACAAAAAAGAACCATCATCAGTCTTTCGGATCTTCATGTCGATTGTCAGATCCTATTGTTACGTTATAATTAGTGCAGATTTTCTTAAATCCTGGTTGAATGTAAGGCTAATGCAAAGTATGTGTTAAAGATGTCCTAATGTTGTTAGTTGCAGTGAATCCTGATTCATTTTCTTTTAAACATACATGATATAAATATAATAGATAAAGGCTCGACGAATAAGAAGTTGGAATCTTGATCCTCTGAAAGGCTAACTGTGCAAGATTCTATATTGTCGGGTTAAAAGTAAAACAGCACTCAACATACATGATTTTGAGTAAACGCCGATCAAAAATTTTTGTGTTTATCTACTTTGGTTCTGACATTATTTTATCAAATAAGTTAAAGATCTAAATATGCCGGTGCTTTAACTTTTTTGATAAAATAAGGTTAGTACCAAAGTAGGTAAGCACAAAAATCTTCGATCGGCGTTTACTCAAAACCATGTTTTTTGACTTTGTCTGTATCACTTATAACCCCACCATTTAATACAAATGATTCAAAACTAAACCTACCATGAGGAGTCAAATGACTCTTTTCGGACATATTGGCAAATTTTTTTTGGAAACAACATCCATTACTTTGCTTCTCGACTTTACTACTTTTATTTAAAAAAATGTATCACAGGTATTTTATCAATATCCACTCCTCCCTTGGAGGAGGAACCCTTTGAACGTATCGCCGGTACAAAACTGTTTCTTGTACATGTATCAAATGATATATATTCCAGTAGCCGCAATAATCAATTTATCTGATAACTTATCAACAACTGATGTGGAGGCATAGCGGTTGTTTTATCCTGGATATGCAATACGCTTGCTTACAAAGTCTCTTTTTTAAATAAAAACGCCATTCATTGAAGTTATAGAAGTAATGAAGTCACCTCAGATCACTACACACTTAACATTTTCTCGTAGCTACTGCCGTTGAGCTCTAAACGATTAAGCTGTGATGGATATTGCCATAGTGTTATCCATTCTAAGTAGTGAATGACAAGAAAGATCGCTTTACCACTAAAGAGCTATCGATTATTAAGCTAATCGGATTATCGAAAAACGGCTATTGTTTAAATTATGGAAAGTTGGTCGGGGCTGGAAAACAAGAGGCGATGACAGTGACTGAGTGAAGCGAAGGGGCTTTTGTTCGGGCCCAGCGCCAAAACAGGAAGGCAACTGCCCTCGCATCGATTAGTATCGAATTTCAGCCCCCGTCGATATATCATACGGCGGTGAGGAAACTTGTCTGTTGGGTCTATCAGCGAGGGGACGGTGTAATCGGCCTCCCGCTATCGATAGTTCAACTCAATTATCCACAGCTCTAATTTAGAATTGCCATTAATATAATTGGAAATAGCAAGCGATGGCAGAATACGGAATGAGCATGTAATGATAAATGATATATGAATGTAATTGGCTTATATGCCATTCTTTGTTGAACTGTAGAATCAATAAAATCTATTAAAATTATTAGTATGGAACACTTGTCTTGAATTGCAATATATTGCACATCCCATTATAATATTTTAATTTATTAATTATGCTTCTATCATAAATCATATATTAAAATAGATGTTGGGTGGGATCAGTCAGAAAAACATTAAGGCAATTGTTTGAAAATTAACGAACAGTTTACTTGAGGTACGCATGATGGTATAGAAGAATCAATACAGTTAGGATTTATGAATTAATTGCCACTTCTATTGGGACTATTTTATTAGCATACTAATTTCGAATGCTAAAAATTCATCTTCAGTTCTAAAACATACAAAATTTTCAACACATCAGCACTATGTTACATGGATTATATATACTAAAGTTTTCAAGCATTGGTAATCACCTGAGGAGATCTAACAGATATCTAAAAAATATCAATTGTGGAATTGGGAAGGGGCAGATAGGTTAAATTTTTGGGGAGTATCATGGGATTTCCTCTGTGACTCATTGGACTATTCAGTTCCAATTGGAAACAAATTTATGGAAACTATTGGAAATGTTTATCTGCTCATTTAAACAAACATTTTTTTAAACGATTTTATTATTTCTAATGATTCATAACTATTTAATTTTAGGTTTTTTTCTACTTGATGTATTATTTTTACTCCTGAGTCCTTATGGTTATTTTCATTTAGATGGATTGCGAAATTGGAATTTTCGGTCTTATCATTGTATGCTCTTGTATGTTATTTTACTCTTTGATTTACCAATTCACAGTCATTACATTTTAGTTCTTGTACACCGCTTTTTTGGAAAGGGCCTATTTTATCTTTAGGGAAATATGATGACAATGGTTTATCTATTTTAAATGCAGGGTTCAAACCTAACTTTTTTAAAAATTCCTTTGTGACTTTAGTGGGTATTGAGCCATAATATGGTATCAAAATATATTTCTTCGGGGTAGGTTTATCCTCTGGAAGTGTTATGTATATATTATTCATAGTTTTTTAAACATTACGTAAATAATAATTAAATATGAACGTTAAACATAACTTTTACTAATTTAAGTTGTCCTTAATCCTAATGATACTAAGCCATAGCGGAGCAAGTGTACTTTCAGCTAGTAAAGTGATATATTAATAATGAGTACTATAACAGGTACTCTGCCTGTGATTGAGGCATATCCAAAAAACTACATATTATTCAACAACACTCCTTTCATTTATTGTCTACCTACTTCTTTATTATTTGGTGGTGTTCCTGCAGACCTGGGGCCAGGTAGAAATGCTAGGCTCCGTCGGCTTCCGGATCAACACGAATGCGGTGCTAGATTTGATGTCACGCGTCAGTACGCAATTCAACAACCGGACATTCCAGTTTCTGGAATAGTAGGAGGTTTTGACATTCTTCTCCGTACAATTACTAGCAATGCTGTCACACATACCCCATCTGTATAATATATAATATAATCTGTATTATTTTTTCTTTTTTTGAAAGAGTCATTTTTTTATTGAGAAAGTATTATAATCTGCCCCATAGAGAGTAATAAATAATATAGTCCATTTACGGACCCATTCCTTCAACAAGTACAGTAACAAATAAATGAATAGGAGAGAAAAAAAATAGCGAACTTCATAAAATACAATACAATTAATAAAACGAAGAAAAAATAAATAAATAAAGAACCTCAAACTTTACAATATACAAAGTGTTAAAAAAATAAATAAAATAACATAAATTAATAATAGTAAAAATTAAAATCAAATTAGATTGAAAATTAAAAGAACACTCGTACTTTATTAACAATATACTTACATCTAAGAGATCCTCCAACCAAACCTCCGAATCGGAGTCAAAAGAGATTCCAGCGCTTGTATTCCAACATGAAGATGGTGTTTATTGGAGCTTAGCGTCCTTATGTACTCTAACTAGGGCTGGAAAGACAAGTTATCCTACAGGTTACCAACCTAGCCTGGGTGGGAAGGTCAGGAATCAGTTCGTAGGTCCGCTGCTAAATAGATTTAAACCCGCCCAGGTGGGATTCGAACACACAACATTCAGTCCCAAGTGACCTGAGACCCTCTTATTTAGATGGTGAGAAAGTTGTTAAGGTAAATTTGAAAGTTTGAAAGGTATGCATTTTAAGACAAAAGGTTTATTTATGTTAATAGGAGTTGGTTATTGCTCTCAGGAGTTTGGATTGGAAGGATTGGATACGTTTGATATCCGAATATTTTACTCTTTCCCAAAATTCAAGTTCGTAGGTCCAGTTTAATGCTTATGCTTTATTATTTTATTAATTATCATTTAATTATTACCGTCTTCTATGTATTACAAAATTAATGTACTTTTCTATGAGGAGCTGTAGCAAATTATAACGCTAAAAATGTTGCCCAATGAAAAACAAATCGTAATGTGGTTGATTGAAGAGGTATAACTAAAAAAACAATTATGTAGGTATAAAATTTGTACAGTTTAAAAACTTATAAAACAATTATTCAATATACAAAAACCGCCATACACCAACCATTTTCTGAACTACTTCTTTTGTGCCTTCTGTTTGGTAGTTTATAGGGTCGGCATATATAATTTTGATTGACATTGATTGACATTGACGATTGATTGAAGGACCGTTCCTTCACAAGAACTTCTAACTTCAGTTAAAATACTAATCTAAATAAATCAGAAAATTGCTTATTTGTATTGACCGTTGCAATTAATGAACTCGTGTATTTTTTTAACTATTGTGTTTTTGGGCAACTTTATTAAAAACTTGATTGAGGTATTTGCATACAATTTTAGAGAGGATGCAATTCTTATGCAACGAGAAACAAACCCTCGAGAGCAAGATCCGGTCGATGTTGGACGAATGCTGCCCCTCTCAGAAAGAACTCAGTACTTCCACGGCCCGAAGGAAAGTCATCTTGGACCAGCTCAAGAACTGGGCGAGTAAGAGCAACTGCACCTTGGAGAGGGTGAGTAGTTATTATCCAAGTGTAGTCTTACTTCCTTGGAAGTAGTAAGTAGTTGTAGTCTAAAGAAATAACCTGTGTATAAATAAACTCTTGAGTCGAATATAAAAGGAATGGGTGCTTTGTTTCAGTCTCAAAAAATATGCTGTTTATTATTGCTTTACGATATGAATTAAATGAAACATTTTTTCATATCTAAGAGAGACATTTTTTCATATCTAAGTTCTCTGCTCAGTAGTTTAACCTCTTAGCTCCAAGATGGCTCTTCCCTGTCTTTTTCCTTCGTATGTTTCTACCCTTAGTTTATTTGCGACACCACTCTGAAAGTAAGTCATCTGCACACATATTTCATGTTTAACCCCTTTTTTTCTTTTCCCGCTTAATACTCTCGATTTTTTCATTAATTATTTTTTAATAAAGTAAATTTATTTATTTACACGACTTAAACGACTAGAAATGGCTCGTCGTTTTCGATTTCTTTAACATTTACTAGACAATAATTCTGATTATTCAGGAGAACTCATTTACATGAGAGCAATAAGACCCATAAATGTCTGTATCATGGAGTTGAGCTTTGTGGCTCCACTAAACCTTGAAATTCTTCTTGTATCCAATCTACACAATCCGAAATTATTCGCACAATCCTATAATAATAGGATAATCCTTGTTCCATATCTTGCTGATTTAGCTCAATCCAGACATCTATCCTTTCATAATAAACTCCATAAACAATCCAATCTGACTGAAAAGAGTATGGCCTCGAGACCTTCTAATATAGAACTTTTATTAAAATTCCACCAATGGGTGGTTGCTTTACAAGTTATTGTCATCATATAATCATCTTTCCACACATTTACTGTGTGGAAAATGAAAGAAAAAGGAAGTATGTTATAAATTGTCAGGAAAATAATAGCATAAGTTATACATAAAAATAGAATTTAAAAATAAAAAAGATAGATAATTCAGTAGATGATACCTAAATCATAAAACTCGAAACAAATAATTACCTAATTGTAAAACATTTGTAGTTTATGTTTAAACTTGCAAATTAATTCATATAAATTGAAAAAAAAAAAATGAAAAAATATGGTTCTTCCTCCCACGATACCTAAATTTCTCAATAGGTATTAAAGGATTAATATATAAAAAATCTCTGGCCAAAAACTTCAAGTCTCGAATAAATTTTAGAAGCGAACTTATTTTTTGACGGAGAAATAAAGTTGAATGCTGAATATTATTTAATTAACTAGCCCAAAATAATAACTTTGTTTGTGACAAAGTAAGGAGCAGTAAGGATTTTTTTAAGGAATTTGGATTGTAAGGATTGGATACTTCTCTCCTAAAGTTGAGCCCCAGAGCTCAACTGCGTATGTCCAAATAGGTCTGAAAACTGTTACGCAGAGTTTTCTTTTCCTTTTCTCTATGTTCTTTTTAGTTTATAATATGATTTATGCCTTAAACTTAATCTATTCCTTTATTGCAATGTACTATCGCATTGTTATCTTTATGTATATATGTATTTATCTGCCTACTGTTATATTATTTACTTATCAACTATATGCATATACATAGAATAGAATAGAATAGAATAGAAAGAAAACTTTATTCTGGGACAAAGTCCCTTAAGAATAACATTAAATAATACAAAGTAAGATCATAACTGGCGGAGAGGCTGTTAAAAATAAAATAACATAGGTAAATTTAAATACAAATATGTATGAAAAAAATATACAGAGAAAAACTAGAAAAAGAAAAAACTATTAATAAAAAGAGAGTGAAAAAATATATATACAAAATAGAGGTTAATATTGTAAACAAAATTGAAGAAGAGAAAACAAACAAACAGAAACTTAAAGAAAAATGAAATATAGAAAATCAAAAATTATCATTACAAGAAATCTAAACATTATCATAGTCAAACTATAATTTTTGCTAATGTTTCATGTCTGAGGGTCTTAGTAATTAAATTAGACGATTACATAAATAGTACATACATCCTTATAATTGGAGAGCGTCGGGTTGGAGGGAAAGAAGATGGTGAAAGAGTAGTGTTTTGAATGTTCCAAGGGAAGAAGCATTGCGGATATAGGGGGGGAGGAAATTTCAAAGAGTAGAGGATCGGACAAGGAAGGAACGTTGGAATGCAGTACTTCTGTGGGATGGAGTATAGAGATCGGAAAGACGAGATCTTGTATGCAGTGATTTGATAGCAGACTTGAATTTCAGGTTACCGTTAATAAAGGGAGGGTGACGGGTGTTGATAACTTGGAATAGGTAGGTGCCTAGGAAGTATTTTCTGCGGGAGGGGAAAAGCCAATTTAATTCAGTGTAGAGATGCGAAACATGGGAACGTCTCGAAGTTCCGAAGACAAACCTAATGAAGCAATTCATGATGCGTTTTAATCTATCTTCAAGAACCGTCGAGAGCCCGCCATATATACATATATACATATTTGTATATAATTGTAATTGACTTCTCTTAGGTAGTGAAATAAAGATTTAATTTCATTTCTTTCTGTAACAAAGCTTTTATTAACCATTCCTCATCACTTCTATTTATTTTACATCTGTTTACTAAAGTTTGATTTAGCCTTTCATTAAGTCCGTTAACATCATATCAATATTGTAGTCTTGCTTTACATTTTTTTAGACAATCCAATCCAATATAAAAATCTTAATTAAAATTGTCATTATCTACTACAAATATATCCATAATTTTTCCTATATTTAAAATTTTTATTTTTAGTGATACCATACCTTTTGTTTTCTTCTCACTATTTTTAAGTTAGCTATTTGTTCATCACTTCTATATTCTGTTAGCTTTATTTTCAATATGTTTGCACTAATAAATGACACATACGAACTAGAATCATAAATTCTAGAAATTTTTAAAGAATCATTTAATAGTAACTTGAATTTTATTAATGGTGGAAACTCTAGTTTTTTTTAATTCTTTTCATTCAGTTCTATTTTTAATTCGGAATTATTCAAAGTTTTCAAAATCTGTTTTTAAACCAGAAATTTTTCTCAGGATGGTAATATTTTCCTTTTTAGTATAGATTTTCTCAATCCACTGTTTTAAATCCACTGTTAGAAATGTTTTAAATTTCATTTTATCTTTATTGATTAGGAAACGTTCACATTCTTTTTTAAATGGCTCAATCCACTGTTTAACATTAGAGTTTCTTTCAATGAATTTCTCTATCATGAAATCCTTTGCGAATTTAGAGTTCCAGATAGTGTTATTATATTTTAAAATCCAGTTTTTCTAGCGAATTTTTAGCAGAGTTCCAGATAGTGTTATTATATTTTAAATCAATTTTTTCTGACAGTTTTTCTAGCCATTGACTTGAGCCATAAGGTATAGATTTAGCAGCTTTTGGATCTTCATGATTTCTTCTGGATAAATATCATTAAAGTGTAAATTTTCTTCATCTAAATATATTTTTAACTATCTATATTTTCCTTGTTTGATTTCTATTAGTTAATGAGTCTCATACATTGATGTAGTTTGGATTTTTCGTAGTTTCTTGGTGAAAATTTGTAGGTTGGGTGGTATTTCAAAAATCTGTCGATCAGGAGTAGCTAGCTATTGAAGTTATACACAATACGTTCAATTTTCCAAGAGCCGCTAGTTTTACAGCAAAATCAAATCTTAATTTTTCCATGTTTTATTAAATATTAGCAGAAAATGTAGTTTTATGATGGTTATTGACTTTTCTTAGGTAGTGAAATAAAGAGTTAATTTTGTTTCTCTTAGTAGCAAAGATTTTATTTACAATATATATGTATATGAATAAATTTTTTGACTGTTACTATTAAATGTTTATTAAGGTTATTGAGGTTCAGTCAATAAATAAAACAACTATTTTATATTTATAGAATACCCACACAGTCCTTTTAACTTAATTTTTAAGAAATAGGGTTTTCTCCATCTAACCCTAGTTAACTGTCTTCTTAAACTCACTCTCCTAGGTTAGTTGTGTACTAGAATTGTTAGTCTATTCATATCAACTAGTAACATTATAAGTAGCTTCATACTCCTCTCTATTCTTTAATTATATATATTTTATTACCCTGCACATGTTGTTATATACCTGTACTGTACATAAGCTAACTTTATGTTTTGAAATAACTTGTATAACTTATATAATTTTATTGTATCCTGTTTTTTCACTGTAGGGCATGATTATGAGAACAATATAGTCTCGAAACATCGCCAAAATAGTTGTTTTATTTATTGACTAAACCTCAATAACCTTACTAAACACACACACACATATATATATATATATATATATATATATATATATATATATATATATATATATATATGTATATATACATTAACTACAAGCTCTTAGCTGTTAATACAAGACATTTATGGTACTTATCTGTAACAAAGGAAACTACATTCAAAACCCTTATTCCGATCTTCTTTATATATTCGGAGTCAATATCAATGTAGTCGTACAGGGTATTCGCTTATAATCATAAAAAAAATTACTCTTATCATTCACAGCTGTTTATTGATTATTGTAGGTTGTCCTACTGCATCCTGGGTAGCTTAAGAAAATCTTACACAGAGGGGAGATAGATTTCATAAATAAATTGATTTAAATGATGCCACTTTTTTGATTTTGGTTTTAGAAAAAGGAAAACCAGAAATCTAGTATCAAAGTTTTAAATATATAAAGACCGTGCTGTTTGTATAAACAAAATGATTTAGCCAGTCTAGAAACAAACAAACCACAACAGATCACAATAGCCCAGCACTACTTTGGTACGATCAGATTTCAGCAGTTTGTTAGGCCCAGAGAGGCTTCTGGGCTTCAGGTTGGCTTTTGAACTCAGGTGTAGAGTTACCTTTGTCTCTTCGTTAAGATAGACCTGGGTCTTCTCAGTATTATTTAAATACATCTGGAGTTTCCATTTACAAAACAGAAATAGGTGTGGTTAGGGGTAGATTGATCTCAGAGATATTGTTACTAAAGTTCACCGCAAATTTAAAACATTGTAAGCTTATAAGTATATAATAAAGTTCATAAATAGATATTTAATAAATTTATGATTAAACATAAACATCAATAAACATCTTATAGAGTGCATAAAAATGCGATAATTTTTGACTTCATAGCTTCGTTAGTAGTAGTTAAAAGGTAAACATACTAAAAGTCTTCGCCTCTGGGAAGTGAGCTTTCGATTATATCTCGAAAACGATGGACTCTAAAAAAATATTTTTCAAATCAAAATTAAAGCTAATTAAATTTCCTAAAAAATTGATTTCATATTTGTCGAACGCCTAGCGGTTTCCAAAATATACATTATGAAAAAAAAGAAGTAATTTTTACCTGACTTTTTATCAATCACTTCCACAACCGTTACTAAGAGAAATAGTCAAAATAAAAGTTGGATAACATTAAATTTACTTTTAACTTTAAATTTTTCAAGATATACACTTAAAGCAAATGTTTGACAAAAAGTGAGGTAAAAATTATTTTTGTATCGACAATAATTGATTTTAAATTACGTATATTTCGGAAACAGTTGGAAGTTCGATAAATATGTTTAGAAACAATTTTATAAAAAAATTAATTAGCTTTAATGTTGATATGTGGCATATTTCTCTAGAGTCCACCGTTTTCGAAATATAATCGACTAGACTATATGCACAATCAATAAAATGATTACAATATGACATTAACTTATGAAGCAATACTTATTACTAGCACTTCAATAACTGTTCTACCTTAGAAAGTCGTAAGTCCATCTTGTTTTCAGACGTTTCGGAGGGTTATTTAGAATGGAGTGAGAAGGGATTTGGGAGACTAATAGATTATGAAGCGAGTATGTAGCTTGTCCTGGAAGGATAGGTATTTTGCTTGGCCAAATCTGCAACATATGGGACATCTAGATCGTTATGGATATGTTTATTTTTGTCATATTAAAGAGCATTGATGATTTTGGATTATAAGGATTAGATACGAGGAGAATAGGAAGGTTTACTGGAGCCTCCAAGCTCAACTCCGTTTGTTCAAACAGGTCTAATTACTGCCATGTAAATAAGTCTTTTGTACTTAATTTTGGTGAATGTTGACGTAAAGGACGAGCAGTTTGTTGTCTTTGAAGTTTTTGTGTGGATTCCAAGTAAGCCCTTTGTCCAGATGGAGCCCTGGGTTGTGGATTTGTTCAATAGGGATCAGTGGAATATCGTGAAAGTGTATTGTTGGACAGGAGATTTGTTTGGATTAATTTTAATTCTCTGTTTTTGACACTATTCATGAAGTTTGGAGTGATTAAGATGCAATGAAAGGATACTTATTTACTGATAACACCCATATGTCACTAGCCTACGTGTTGGAGACGGTGCTAGAATGAGTCAGAAGTCAGCTTAAAATCATATTTAAAAATGTAAAATTTACTTCCAGTTTTTTATACAAATTACAAAAAATAAAAGCTTTAATTAGATGCTGCAAAGGTAACCATTGTGATTTAGAAATTTCCTACAGATTCGTATGTAAAAAAATGTTACAGATCCATTTTTTTTTTTTTTTTAGATTTTTTATGAATTTGTGCATACATCATTTTAATAACTAGCTATTCAAACTAGATTATTTTAACAGTAAGTGATCGAGTGATCATGTAACATTTATAAAACTGTATCAAACCACATCATGGAAATACGAATTAGAATAAAAATCGACCACTTCAATTGACAACAGAAAATTTTAGAAGAATCCTGGAGAACAATAAATTTCAACAACTGTATGATGGTTGAAAAAGTTCAGAATAAGAATTGATTTCACATGTCATGAATGCTCTCCGCTATCTCCGTATGTCTCTTACAGTCAAGATCAGCAATTACCTAAAGGGATGCCAGTCAGAACCTGCCTTACAAATTATAAATATTTCTAGATTATATAATTTTTAACTAAAATAGTTCTTTTCCAAAGGTTATTTAAGATCAGGTAATCCAAGTAATTATGAAAGAAACTAAGTTAAAAGAATTAATTGGATGAGTTATGTTACAAGCATTTTAATTTTTTAAAAGTTGAATCAAATGAATGAGAGATGCTATGGTGTGGTTAAGGCCTCGTAAATGGAAAGGCATGGTCTCAGTTCAGTGCGGTTGCAGATATTGAGGGCAAAGAAAGTATCTTAAATAGCACAAACCAAGAATCTAAAAATTTAGCCCTTTTTATAGCATCGTCCCCCACCCTAAATAGTCTAGCTAATCTTAAATAGCCTACTAATTTCTTCTGGTTTGGGGTTTGAAGATAACTTAAGAATTATCCATTTCTATATTGCATAAATGTTTACATAAAATATTATCTAGCAAGTGATTGGTACTAATTGTAAGATCTATCCTGTTTATACTGCTCAGCTGCTGTCTACCACCGGAGTGTTTTAATGATTCTCAGATTTCTCGTCAAAGGCTGTGAGGAGTTAGCTAACTGTTAGGCAAATATTCATATTGCTAATTTAAAAAAGTATAACTTTCATCCATAGCACCTCTTTCGTAATATGTGTTTTATATTATGTGATTATCTACAAAGATGATGTACATAAATGGCTATTTTACAACTTCTTACATTTTATTTTATTTAATTATTGTTTTTCTTTTATAACAATTCATAATTTAAGGAAACTATTAATACAAAAATGTCCATAGAATGTTGTTGAAGTTGTTTCTTTGTTTTCCCTGAGAGAATTCCTAATGTTAAAGGGACCGTACTGATTTTGAAAGTCCAAGAGAAAAGAAATAAAACAAAAGTGGGCTCTAGGAAAACTCACATCTCAGGAAAACTTCAATAAACGAGAAGCGTGGCTTAATTCAATTCCAGTTGCTTTCTTTTGATGTTCACTACTTCCATTTTCCCCTTACAATACAGAAATTATCTAAAGAAATATGTATGCTAAATAAAGCACACAATATAAATAATACATTTAGTCTTGGGAACCTTCAAGGTTTTATTATTTAACATTTGTTAACTCTTATTATTTCAAATTAAAACAAAACAAGGTAACGAAACCGCCATAAATAAACTTACTACATTAATATCCATCAGCATTAACGGTAACTGACCACAACATATTTCGATCTTATTATGAGAAAAAAGTAGGGGAAGAACAAAGTAGCACAGAACTAGATACCCATCAGACAAAAATATTTACTGAAAATCAACAAACGATAGAGATAAATGAAAAAAATACGAAATTCAAAAATTACATAACCATACAGAATACCTTAATACCACCGACAAATATTTTTGGAATACCACTAAAGCACTTTTGTACTACAAAAATTCTAACCCAAGCCTAAACTAAGACAAAATCTGAAAGAGAATTTCTTCCTTAAATGTAAAAACTCAACTCTCTAAACACATTTTTAGATTGATATACCAACCAAAATAAACATATGTTAAGCTACAAATAATAATTAATAAAACATCCATCCAGGTTGCAGGCCTTCGTAAGGAAAAAGTAGAGCTACAACAGAGGCTGTCCAAAGTCTGCAAGGAAAGAGACAACGCGAAGAGGGACTTGGAAATCGTCCAATGCGTCATCAAGAGAAACTGCCACAAAACTTGCCCGGAATAGGTTCGCGTCGAGGGAGTCTGTCACACCACGGTAAAAAAATACAACATTTTGTAAATTTCTTAATACAAATAAAATTTGTGTATGTATTAAAAAAACAACAACGGTATTATAAAATGTAATAAACTACTAAATCTACTCCGTCGTTTTTGTAATTATGTCTAGGTATTAGTAAAATTGTTAATTATAATAGCAAAAGAAACTTTAGCTGAAAAGTGTAATTTTTAGATATAAAATAGTAAATCAGTAGGAACCATTGAAATTCCAGGAATAAATTTCTTCAGTATATTTTTAAACATCACTTGGACCAAAATGTTGAACTACATATTTATTACTGTTTTAATAACAATTTAAAATGTTAAACATTAAAGAATAAATAAGGGACATTAAGGGTTTTAGGAAGGATCTTGGAAGGTAAGGATTAGATACGAGAGATTGGGAAGGTTTAGTAAAGCCACAAAGCACAGCCCTGTACGTCCTGGTGTGTCTAATAATTGTCATGTTATTAAGTCTTTTGTAATCTTTTGGTAGCTTTGAACGCTTGTCTAGTAATTGTTGGAGTAGTTGGAAACGACGGGCAGTTCCTTGTCTTTTATGTCTAGTATGTACAATTCAAAATTAAATAATTTTAAACCATTTGTCAGGTAAAAGTTGACTGGACTATAACCATTTATACATTTTCTTAGTGCCCAGATCAACCGGCAACAGTAGAAAATTACGGGATTCCTATAAGAATGGACATAGTAGGTGATTTGAAAAAAAAAAAAAACATATATTTCATTTTTTTTTAAATTTATTTATTTTATTTTTTTTTTTTTAATGATTCTGTTTAATTGGACCAAATAAGAAGAAATAATAATAAGTCAACCATATCCAATCACTAATAATTAAAAATGATCTTGAAGATAAGTTAACAAGTAATCCTTTGAAAGTGAGCAGATCCGTTGACGTCTCATCGATGTCCTCAACTCGAACCATCAGCTGATTTCGTTGCGGTCGACTTAGGCCGATATAACCGGATTAACGGCTACGGTTCGAAACCTCCAACTGTCAGCGAGTTATAAGATTAATTGATTGTCAAGGCGTATTATCTCCGATAGATATTTCTCGATGTGAGTCCGATTTAAATTTATTTCAAGTAAATTAAATCGATAGTAAGAAAAAATAAAATTAATATTATTGTAATAGTTAAATAAAACAGTTTGATATTTCAGGAAGAATTTTACACTTATCTACCCAGTTGTGTTCTTATGAGGATGATATTAGCCAGAAATCACATAATGTTTTATCGCTCAAAGAGTCTTTCGATACGCTGAATGAAGATATGAAAAAAGTTGGCCTCTAGAGAAACAAATGTAAAACTAACTGCATGGGCACTGGCTTAGACAAAGGAAGTAATACTAAATAGTTTTACATATTTCCGTTCAAAACTGAGTGAAGAAAATATAAAATTAATGAGATAGACAAAATAATAATTGCATCCAACCGTCATATTTTGCCAACCTGAAAATTAAATACTGTCTAGGAATACTAAAATTCAGCTGTACAAAATCTTGGTTGGACTTGTTCTGACTTACTAAGCAGAGACATGGACCATACGGCCGCTGTGACAAACAGCGTGTGGGTGTTCGAAAGGAAACCACCTGCGAAAAATATATTGGCCAGTCTTTAACGCTGACCCCAATGATTAGAGAATCCTGACCAACGAGGAGCTGTACTCTTTATTTAGAAGGCAATAGGCTAGGCCACGTAATAAGAATGTCTCAAGAAATGTATTTGCGACACTACCAACCGTCGACCGCAAACTTCCCTCCAACCCACTCCTTCAAAACCCAAATCTCCCAGGCCGGCCCTGACGCAATCATCCCATCTTCGTCCCGGTCTACTCCTCAGTCGTTTACCTGACGGCTCAAAAATGATTACATTTTTCGAAATTCGATCATTATTAAACCCAACGACTTTACATGCCCATTTTAAACGTCGCGCTGCTATTACTTGATAACAAAACAATTAATGTGGGGATATAAATTCATTTAAAGTAGTTATGTTTGTAGCTACTGTTTTTCTTTGTTTTCTTTTTCATCTTGTGCCTATAACCTCATATACTACTGTATCCTTTAATATAATCCACATATCTCTTTTTACTAGATCTACTAATTTTGATTCCATTTGCCATAGATTAACAAGAATTGCTCATTCATGAAGGAATTGCCATAAAATCACGTAATGTTTCCAACTTCATTAAAATATGTATAGAAAATGGTTCAATATTGTATTGCTATGTTCGTTCGATCTATCGCGTCTGAATCTTAATCTAGTATCTTACTTATTATCAGAACAAATTTAATCTAGCCTACAAGGCAAGCTTAAAAGGACAGGACGGGCAAGAAGAAACAAGACCACAAGAGTATTTTTCGGCACTTTTTATTACAGCTGTCACCACCTTATATAGTCTAACAACAAATCTACTGATTTTTTGGTAGTTTGAGGTTCGAAGTTGATTTAGGAATGATTCATTTCTATTTAGCCGAAGTGTTTACCTGGAATATTATTAAGCAAGGGATAGCTACAAAGTATAATATTGCCTAGAAGAGTTATGGATCCCCGGATTTTCGTCAAGGGTTGTGAGAAGTCAGTTTACGGTGTATCACGGCGAATATTCTTATTGTTAATTTAAAAATTATACCTTTACAACTAACAGTATTGTTGGATAACGCAGAAGAATACTTACGGCAGTTAGCATTCAGACGAAGGAGGGCTGTTGCTGCCAGTAGACCAGCTTTGAAATCAATCTATGATATGGCCCATGTCCTTGGAGGGCAGGTGCGCCAAATATAATAAAATAATTGTATTATAAGATATACTTATTCGACTATAATAAGAATAAAGTGGATAGACATAATTGAACATTATGGCTTTAATAAACTAGTTATAGCTTATTCTTATCACGAAAAAGGTTTAATGCAACATAAACCCGTAGGTTTTATTATCAATTTCCGGACTTGCCAAGGGCCCTCCACATGTGCTAGACCTTTTCTATATAGCCCTTGATTATCTCATGAATTCCATTATTCTTTTATTTCCTGATGGCATTTATTTCATCAATAAATATGATGACCTGTTACTTGTCCTTAATCACGAAAAAAATCCTTTTAGTTTTCAATTCTTTAACATCGAACGTGAAGTCAATAATTCCCTCCCTTCTATTGATTAGAAATCCTTACCATACTGCATTCTTTGAATAGTACACTAAACCCACCAATTCTGCTGGGTATGAGGCTCGTTTTCAATATCCAAACCATAAAAAATGCAATGTTGCCAAAAATCTCATCTATATATGCTGAAAAAAGAAATATTTCCAAATCAATGAACAGGTACCTTCATAATATTATTTATAATTATTAATTATACGAGCGTTTATATTTACAACTTTTACATAACATTGTAATAAACTTTTGAGAGATTTAAAGAGGCCGGATGTGCCCCATCCACACCTTTTTTTTGCATAAATATTTGTAAGGGAAATTATCATATCTAATTATGCAGTATATGGTAGGTATTAGACGCACAAGGATTAAATCAGTCTTTATTAAATAAGTATAAATAAATTATAGAAAAATCTCACTTTAGTTATGGAAACATCCTTCTTCCGAAATAATGACAAAATCACGTGGAAATATCTCAAACTAATGTGAGCGAGAGGATATTATGTACAGATAATATAAAATCTTGTTTTCCCAAACTGCCTTTTTCATTTTAACTACTTAGTGATTAAAAACCGGTATCAATGAAGGTAGCTTTTTTTGAATATTCGGGTTATCCATCATTTCTTCATGGAAGGCATCTAACCCAATCATTATTTATACCTACTATTATATAAAAAGACAAGCCATTTTTCGTTTGTGATTGAACAATAACTACTTAACTAATCTGTACTAAATTTCAACCGCTTCATCTTTATAGTACCAGGAAGATTCAGCTATAATAAAATCTACTTATTTTGAATTAATTTGGTATAACAGTGAAAATTTACAGATAGGTGGAGAGCGCACACCGTTAGTCGTTAGGGTGCATTGCTCTCACTTCTTTGATTTTCATAAAAAAATGCAGTTTTATGTTACCAAATATGTAGTTATAAATGATAAATAAATGTCATTATAATGTATCAATAATTGTAGTATGGAGTATAAGGATTAAAAATATATTTTTACAAAGATTTATTGAAAAACAAAAAAAAAGTTTACTATTTACATAATAATGTGTTTTTCATCAGAAAGATCATTTTCTTCTATTTCTATACAACTATTACAAGTATATTTAGTATATTTATTGTGAATTGGTACATTGCAGTTTTTACATTTTTGTTTTATTTTTTTTATTTCTTTGGAACACCTATACCAGATCTATTTTGTATTGCTTCGAGCAACTTCGAACTAAAATCTTGAAATTGAAAATTCCAGATTCCTAGTAAATGATTGAAAAATAATATAAATGCAATTCACGACGATTTATCAACTAATTACATACAATTTATCTTCTCAACTGGTTTTTTATCCAACAATTCAAGAATTTTAGATCTACGACTCATTTTGAACCCAAATAATCACTAATCAATCGAAAGAAATTAGAAAACTCGCTCAGTAAAATGTCACGAATAATCTGATATTGCACGGGAGATAATCTGTTATTGAAGAGTGTGGAAATGGCAATTTTCAGAACAAATCTCGCAATATCTTGGCTACCTGCATCCGTTTTACTTAGAAACCGAATGTTCTTATCCGCAAATGTCTTAAACTCAGCTATACTGATAATTAAATTCTGACGAACTTATTAAATATTTTTTAGAAGGGTGAGGGAAATGCTCACCTAGCGACCAACGCCGGGTTAAAATCCAACCAGATGATATCAATAAAATTATTTCTGCCGACTAAAAATTATTACTTAATAACTTACTCTTATCATAAAACTTATTATAAACTGATAATACATTATTGGCTAGAGTTTTTTTTTTAATAATCTCTGTCCATCTGGATTACCAACTCATACATTATAATTAAAAGTTGTATTACGTAGTCCTCAAACACCGAATCAGAGAAATTTTAAATAGTTTAAAAATTACTGTAATGCGTAAAAATATCATTGAAGAAATAATGCTAAATTGAGTACTTAAATACAAGATTGTTATTGATGAACAAATGAAACTTCAATAATTAGTTCAAACTGTCGAAGTTCTTTACTTATGAGAGCGGGCGTAACCACGACAGGGAATGCTAGTTTATGATAGTGTATGAACTATCTTAAAAAGTAAAATAAATAAATAGAATATAATTATTTTAAATCCAGCCGGAGAAGAGATAGATTAGGAGGGGCGGAGGCTGGAAGTTCCGGTTCCTCCCGGCTGGATCCTACTGTCCTCACTTCCTTTGTATTAGCATAGCCGCCTTCTTCACCTTCCAAGTCGCTCTTGATAAAATAAAGGGTTGCGCTTCTCTTTTGTCCTCTTCCATAATGTTTCCTCTACCTTGTTAGCTTGTTATAGTTTTATTAATTTATTAATGTTTCTTCTAGCGCAGCAATAAACACAAAAAATACAGCATGCATTCAATTATTACAGAAACAATTATTTACACCAATTATTGATACTAGTCTTTAATAGTTTTGAATTTATTCATATTGGTTCAATAGGGGGAGGGGGGGGGAATAAATATAAGTTGTTCACGTGCCCCCTGGTTAATACTAAATGAGCAACAGTGTCGCCTTATACATCCCAAAAGCGACACCAAGAGAGCTTATGATTATGAAAAAAGAATTATAAAGAATTTTTGAAAAGAAGATTTAAGAAACATCAGAAACAAACAGGCAGAAGGAAATCTTTGGGAGAAAATGCTCGAAAGGTCAGTTGCACTGGCCACTCACCCGGCATTACCTGCAGAGACACCTACACAGAATTGGAGTAGTACATAGCCCAGAATTCATTCATTATCTGTACCAAGAATTCATCTTCTAGCATGAACCGTATCCACCTGTGTGCTCTGCTTTGGCTGATGTCCATTCCGACATTGAAGTTGACAGTATTTCTATGGCAAGACTTTATTAAGCTGTCAGGAGTCGAATGACCTCGCTGTTTACGGCTTAGGCGTTAAAAACTTGAGTTAATATTAATAACTTGATGTTAGCGGCATCTATATTATCAAAGGATCATCAAAGTGAAATTATCAAAGAAAAATCAGCTGTTTGAATTGAAACTAGCATATTTGATAGCCATCACCTCTTAGTGGAGTAGCTGTTAAAAGAACTGCGGAGGATTGCAAGGAATGAAAAGAGAAGCAAGATGGGAAACAAGTGGATTTGGATGTGTATTTAGTTTATTGTGAAAGGAAAGGTATATGGTTCGTTCCAAGTCAGCGAAATATGGCATATTAAGGTCATTGTGGATCAGTTTGTGAAAAAGTAAGGAGCACTAAGGATTTTAGATTGGAGTGATTGCATTGGAGAAGAATCCCTAGGTTTGGTGGAACCCCGTTACCCCATACTGTAAGTCTAGGATGCATTAAATTGACAAGATAGGTTGTGGGGATAATCTTAGGATGAGTTGGGATATCAGCTGTATAGGATATAAAGAATGGAACACAGGATTCTACCCTTAGGAATACCAGTATTCTGAGGAAAGTTGGATGAGTATGTATAATTATAGTTAATTTTAAATACTTTATTCGAAAAATAGGAATGGATGATGATGAAATATGTTGATGGAAGGAATTGGCGAAGTTTATAAAGCAGTCCTGGGTGCCATACACGGTCAAAGGCCTGTTCAATGTCAAAAAAGACACACGTGCAGTACTTCTAGGGCTCCAATGCAGATGAGATAACTTACACCACACGATGGCACTGCTGGGTAGTGGAGTGAGACTGGGGAAATCCTAACCGGTGATCAGAAATAATGTGATTGAAATCGAGAGTGGGATGATAGTGTTTTAAATGGAGAACTTCCAGGATTTTTCGCATGATAGGGAGGAGAGAAATAGTTTGGATTAAAAAAAAAAAAAAAAATTAAATAGTTTCTTTTGATAAGGCTTATTTTCCCAAAAATGATATTGATTTTATCGGGCAGGAAGTTCTAATGACATCTGATTATGAATCATATACTGAAAGCTGATAACTCGAGCTACCCCATTTATTAATTTTATTATTATATCTTGTTATAATAAAACTTAAATACAAATTAATAGAAATTAATTTATTTTAAATTATGAATTTTCTGTTTTTCCTAACATTTAAAAAAATAGTAAATAATAATAATAAACATAACAATTTATCTGTCACAAACAGATAAGGTAAGGATTAAGATTTATTTTTTGTTTTGTTATCCGCTGGATCTTCCTACATATTTTTCTACTTAAAAAGGTATTTCCAAAGAATTACGTGTAAATAATTCCTGAATTATTAATATATCAAGGTGATCCGAGCAGTAATTTTCAACAAGATAAAGTTATTGGCTATATTGACTATGTTAACTTTTACAAGTGTGACCTAGTGTATAAAAGCTTGTTGATATTATTTAATAATGTAGGGTGGCCTCAAGGAGAGGCAACAGTCTTTCGACTCCGGGGCTCAAGTTTAAATTGTTTCTCATTCAATTTTGAGCTCGATAATGAAAACATTTCTACCCCCTCCCCTCCCCTCGAGCGATGCTATATTAAAGTAATCTTGTTGCCTTTTAGAATTTAAAAGTTGGTTAATTAAACTTTACCCGTTTTTACCAATAAGTCCTTATTCGGTTATTTTTTCATTCTTATTTTATTATTTTTTTTTTTTATTTCATATGACAGCTTATGTGAAAATACAGCCAGATTCAAGAATTTTATAAATTATTTCTGGCAATGAGGCTTTCAGCAATATAGGTTTACGTTAAACCACATTTTAGGATCATCAGCTACAGAAAAAATAAATTTTAGAAGTTTTAAAAAATTTGTTTAGTCAAATATTATTGGTTTGGTGGAAAAATAAAGCAGATTTTCAATATTCTTTTTGTTTAGGCAAGTTCTTGCCAAGTAAAAAAAGATATGCCTGCAGTCTTGTTAATGGATTATAAAAAAGTTGCGGGTAATATATTTTTTTTTTTGAACGTCCGAATTTATTTTAAATCAAACAAAGTTAAAGTAATAAAGAGGTAGGGTGTTGTTTTACCTTTCGGCATTTGTAGATCTGTCTTCTTTACCATTCCAGGAGGGTTTATATCGACTGAAGGTGGTTTTAGTTGTAAATGGGCCTAAACCCCTTTCTTCGGCGAGTAGGCCCACTAATGGAAGCTTGCTACCACCAGGCATGGGGCGTGGGGCTATGTCCCTGAATAAAGAGTTGAAACAATGCCTCAGTTCCTCAACATATGCCGGTGGCCTATAAATTTCGGTACACTTGGCATCCTAAGACGGTCTAGGATTTGTCGTTTGTGTCCCTCTCTGCCACGGACAATAAACACAAGTAAGATTAGAAACCAGCTGTGGTAAAAAAAACTTATTTTCATTTTTGTCAGCATCGAATCTCCTATAAAGTCCACCCTGCTTTTTATAAATTACAATTTTATGATTACAAACTGATGTTACAACAAAATTGGAGGAAAACTTGGTGGTAAAGCGTTATTATTTTTTTTTTTTAAACTAAATCCTACCAATCCACGGGTGCTGAACTACATAGTTGAGGTAATATGTTACTGCGGGGTTAGTCGGCTTAACGACACAGTTGTGAAAGGTTAAGAACTGTTGGAGTAAGAGAAGTTGGATGAAGAAGAAATATGCCTCGAAACGTAATAGATTGATAAATCTGCCGTAGAGACTTTTCAAACTCGCATATATTTAAGCTAGATGATAGATTTAAGAGAGCTTGGAGCATAAGTTCAAAAGTTTTCGAAATAAGTGCTTTGTTTTGCCGTAACCACTATTTCTTAAACGGCTTTCCTTCGAGCAAACGTCATACTGCCAATTCGCATTTGTTATTGCTAGGTTAGGATTAACCTAGAATCCTAAATATTTTGAATGAGAACAAATACATATAAATTCATTGATATCTCTGAATATCTGTCTTGAGGAATTTTCTGGGCAAAAAAAAAATTTAATTTTTAATTTTGGTATAGTTTTTTTGTTGGAATGTTCTTTAAAGCAAACTAAAAGTTTCTGAAACTCAGGAGATGGATGACTAGAATGTCTTACTGTGTTCTTTATTTCGGGAGCTATTAATATTAACAAAACCTACTTTATATATAAAATATTTTATAGATTTTAATATACAATATTACTAATAATTACAATATCTATGTAAGTATAAAATATTTATTAAGTTTTTGTTTTTTTTTCTCATAGATTCAGGTCGGGAGATTTTATACATGTATACTATAGATTATATACTACAAATAAATTTGAGGAAAATGGTTACAATGACGTGTAAGTAACATGTAAAGAACTACTCATTAGCACTTGGAATGTTCTTGATGTTGGAGTAGTCATATGAGCAATTAAAAATTAAATGAACATGTATGTGTTCATGGTGTTGACCAAAGCAATTTTATGGTAATAAAAAAAACCAAACAACAAAGAAATAAATGAAATTATGTCTAATTTTAATTTTTTTCATTTGATTAAAATATTTATCTCTAATAAATTATTAGAATCCAATCGCAGAACGTAGCCGAATATAGTAATGTATAGATTAGAAACAAGATGGAGTCCAGGACCTTGGTATCAATATCGCTAACGAGATTCCTATGCCCCAATTAGCCAATCATTTAGGAGTAAAGCCCAACCAGTTAATTAATTATTATTCTATAATTATAAACTGCCCTTGGCTTCGCTAGGCAGCTTCACTGTAGTGGGACGTATTTAATCACTCATGTATTAGTTGATCAGTAAAGAGGCATTTTGAAGACATATTGTGCCTCGACCGATACTCAGAGCAGAGCGATAACCTTTCCCAACCTCCATACGCTTTGTTACTTAGTTTGTTGTGGGTGGTGTGACCGTGTGGGTACAATACATTCCATGCTAAAAATTATTTCCTACAATAAATTGTTAAAATAAATTGAAATTATTTCTATGGCTGATTTTAGATTATTAAGTATATTTATTTCTTAAAGCTGTTACTCTTTTTCGTTTCGAATTATCTCTAATCTTATAATTATAATAATATATAAAAATGACTATTTTTTGTTTGTGATCACTAACTACAAAAACTACTGAGACTAATTTGTTACAAATTGGAACTAAATAAATTTTACTGATTATCATTAAAATTGTTTCTAAAAAGAAATATATGTGTGTATTCAAGTGAAATTTAAAAATCAACCGATAGATGGCGAGCGTCATTCTGCAAGTGAGGTTCCAATATTATGGTGTTGTGTAGTGCTTGGAATTGATAATAAAATTTACTTTATTTTAAATTAAATTGTTATCAAAAAAGAAATAAAAATTTGGGGCAAGGTGAGGTTCCCAGTGAGTTCGAAAATCGACCGAAGTAGCGCTCATAGTACAGTAGGTATTATCTGTCCATCTGGATTACTATCTATCAATCAAATTTCCTTTTCGGATCAACATCGAATGTTATACACGAAATGTTTGGCGCAAGAAAAGAAAAACATAAGCGCATGTAATGCTCTAATCAAAAAATGTCTTGCTAAGAACTAGGTCTTTGTGTTATAGAAGTTCCACAGAACTCGAAGAGGTGTTCATCTGTCTCACCAGGCGACACAATGAGCTTCTCCACGTGGCATGATAACAGCAAAATATATGTTAAGGATTGATGAATCAATTGCCACTTATATTGGAATATTTTTATTAGAAAACTAGTTTCCAATTCTAAATATTCATCTTTAGTTCTAAAATATTCAAAACTTTCAACACATTAGCACTATGTTACATGGATTATATATACTAAAATTTTTAAAAATGTAACACAAGAAATCAAATATCGGTGCTCACCTGAGGAGATCTAGCAGATATTTGAAATATATCCATCATGGAAAGGGAAAGGGAGCAGGTAGGTTAAATGTTTGGGGTGTACCATGGGATTTCGCTTATGTCTTATTGAATTTTACTTTTCCTGTTAGAAACAAATTTAAAATGGAGCTATTGGAAATGTTCATCTGGTCGTTTAAACAAAAATCTGTTTCGGCTTTAAACGATTTTATTATTTCTAATGATTCATAAATATTTAATTTCAGGCTATTTTCTATTTAATGTATTATTTTGGAATTAAAAAAAAAAAAAAAAAAAAAATAAACTTAGATAAGTATACAGTGGAAAGATAACAAATTTTTCACCTATATTTGTGTGTGGGTGTGTCCTTTTCAAGTTTGCGAGATTACTAGAAATGGCACCAAATGAAACTGTTTCAGGCTAGAGTTGACGGATCTTTATTGAAAGAATTAAAAGCGACTGCCTAGCTAAGACCAGATGACCCTCTATTGCCCGTTGTATTCCATTTGGTACTCGATAAAGCAAATACAGCCATAAGAATATATCCCAGAGGAAATATTTAAAATAGGCTCACAATGCTTGCACAATGAGATGCTTACAAGAATGTAGAGATAAAGGAAATCAAATTGATGGGCACACATTTAGTCGCTGCAAAACTTTTAGATATATGGGGTCTCTAATGCCTGAAAAAAAAAAAAATGAAATTGGATATAGGTAAAAAGCCAGAATAGCGGCTGGTAGCAAACGTCATCTTGCCTTGATTAAATGAAATAAAGGTCTCGAGAAGTGTCTCGATCTGCGAAGATTAACAAAACAGTAATAAGACCGTTGGTGACATATTAGAGTGAATGTTGTGACTCAAGAGAATGGCAGGATACTGAGGATCAAGGAAAGAAAGGTTCTTACAAAGATTATCGGTTCAGTGAATTACCTCGGAAATCTGGGAATCGGATCAAAAACATGGAACTAGAACAACTGTTTGGTGAACAAAATATTATTCCATGACCAAAGTGGGAAGATTCCTGTAGCTTTGCCACCAAATTCCAGGCAGGAAGGCTTTTAACATTATGGCAAAAGGCATTTGCTTGAGATGTAGGTTCTTAAAAATAGTGATAAATAAAGGGATTTGCTTTTTCAATTGAAAACCATAAGCCTTCAATTACCTCCGGGCAAGTGAATAGTAAAATAATACAATGGGAAATGGGAAAGGATACAAAGACTTATCTCGGAGCTATTCACTGATTTTAAAAGAGATTACTCCCTCAGAAATAACAATAAATATGACTGGAGAACAATAGGTACTTATTCCAGTGGATATAATGCTGGAACCGGCTGGAGAGGGCGCTATTATCACCCTTAATTACTTCGATAACAGACGGAAGGTGGGTCTTTGATAACTTCATGAATTATACGCACTTCCAACCACTAAGCTCTCCTAACCTCCACCATTCCGTAAATGAAAATTTAATTAGAGACGTAAACAGAGTAAATGAATCTATTCTAAATCACTGGAGTTCTAAAAAAAAAAATCGTTATTAATATCCTTAAAAAAAAAAAAATTAAGATTAGTTTAATAAATAAAATAGTTCTTACTATTTACATTGCTGCTCGTGGACCTCATACATTATAGGTTTTAAATTCTATATTTTATATATTTTTTTAAAATTAACTAGCGTACCTTGTCTCTGCTTCGTCTGATCTCATAATTACCTAGCTAATTGTAACTAATAATCGAGGTTTTATTTATTAATCGACAAAACTCTTGTATTGAAATATACAATTGAGCATCATATCTTCAATGGTATTTTCATGCATTGCAGTAATGCTTACTGATAATACACTCTTGCTAATAATGGCCTTACAACTAAAAACCCATAAATAATATTTGTACACATAATATCAAAAAACAAAGGATCGAAATTTTTATTCGGCAGAAATAATGTTATTTCATCTGATAAGGTTTTATTTATGACCATAAAGTGTGGAAAACCTCGATTCAGCCACTCAACATTGCACATTTAAATTTTTATCATTATACATTTAATTATTGCTAAATCTTCTTAGAACTATAAAAAGGATGTAGTTAAAATTTTATACAGATGGCTAGCAGTTTAACAATCGCAAACTCTATTGCTGAATCACGGTAATCATATATCGCTCGATTTTCAAACTTTACCGGGATCCACATGTTGCACCAAATATTTAAATCTTTTTTAATAATTTAATTAAACATAAGTAAATTTTATTATCAATTTAAAGCTCTATATAACCTCGTGCGTTTGTAACCTCATGTAGAATGGCGCTCACAACTTGTCGCACAGTCGTAATAACGCCCAATCTAGGTGGACATTAAGAAAAATTTTCATGTCAACAGAGCATTGAAAGGACTTTGCAATGTTATCAAGAGTTAGTTGACGAGATATAAACAGCAACGAGAATACGATTTGATGGATTAACACTAGTGTAAACATACATTCTTTCCAAAAAAAAACAGATTGTTCTCAGATCAGCGTCAAGTGCAGGGCACTTCTATTGTGCCCAACCATTCATAGTGTGTGTTACATATAATAACGTCTTATATAATATATCAAAGGTCTATCTATTAACGTTTTATGGTGAGTAATACATACCTAAAATTTTATCCTTATGGGTGTATTTAGTTGAGTTAAACATATTTAACAAGTTAACAGATTTTCGTAATTAAAATTATGTAACTTTTTTCTCCAAAGTCCTCCGCCTTCTGGGTGGCATGGTTTTAAAGCATAACGTCAAAAAAATATTTAATAATTGAAATCTGACCCATCCCGACCCATAGAGGTAAGCTATTTATTGTTTTTCAGAATAATGCACCTCCTCAAAAATTGTCTGAGGTCAAAAGGCATTACTGATGAGGTGACTCAGGAATTAGTTAACAAAATAGTGGATTCATTTTTAATTCATATTCGTTATCGACGGGTTCAAAGTCGATGGAGCTGTCAACATTTTTTATTGTACGATTGGCTGAAGGGAAACTTGGTAGATACCGAGGCATTTGTCCTTGGCCCAAGTAGCAGTAAATCTCGTACGACCAAAGCATTTAGAGGTCTGGGGGAAAAAAACACACAAATAAAAGCGACAAATTCAATATTTGTTGGACAATTATTCCTAAGAGGAGCTGTCATATGCTGCATGCAGCTTTATTCATCTGGCCTATATATTTCAACTTTGTCAATTAATGAAGGCAGTGCTTTGTTGCCTTCTTATCCCAATGATAAATGTTTCCCGGATAAATTATTAAATTTACTATCTGAGCCAACTGGCTAATAAAATAGTAAATAAAAAATAGTCTGCGTTAAATTTAATATTAAAGTTATCTTTTTTTTTAACTTTATTTATTTTATCCACACCTGTCACTGAAATCGTGAAAATAAGCGGATGTGATATGAGAAATTATGTAAAATTGGCATGTTAGGGATGAGAGAAATATTTAAGTTATAATAATAAAAAAAAACAACATTCTGTTCTATATATTAAAAAAAAGTTTTAGTTCTTATTATTGTTCTATATTATTATAGTTTATTGTATTTATTTATGCAAAAATAAAAAATACTCAAAAATTTTCAAGTGTTTTCGGCTATTTCTTTAGAAGTTATGAGCAATGTCCACCTAGATTTGCCGTTTTTACCACTGTGTGTCGGTCAGTTTTCCAACTCCACTGTTATACAAGTACAATCGCAATTTTAATGACAAATTAGTTGAAACTCAGTTTACTTCTAAACCTTCCTGAAACTATAAAGTGGATGTAATTAAAATTTGGTACAGTTTGGTGGTTAGTGATTGGCTTGTCCTATTATTTAGTAGAATGAATTGTTTTTAATGTAATAATATTAAGACACATATGTATTATAAATAATTACATTTATATTTAAAGAGTCCTGGGCAAGAACGGGCCAAATCATATTTTTAGTATTCTCCAGCGTGCTTAATAATGATTATAACGTTACACATTCCAAATTACGAAGGATGTTATGACGACCTATGAAATTGGTTGAAAAAATTATGAAATTCACTGAAAAAAGCTATAATATAATTATTGAACAGTTTAGAATTATAAATTATACTTAATAAATTGTAATTTAATAAAATTACAATTTATTAAAATTACAATTTATTAAGTATAATTTATAATTCTAAACTGTTCAATAATTATATTATAGCTATTTCAGTGAATTTTATAATTTTTTCAACCAATTTCATAATTTTTTCAACCAGTTTCATAAATTTATTTAAGTATAATAATTGGCTTTAGTTCACTTTAGGAATAAAAAACTGACATGCGTTTTGACACTTTTTAATGCAAAATTTCCCTATTTAACATCTGACCTCTCTACTTGATTTCAGTTTTTATTACAAAACTCCACGGAGTAACAGTTATTTTCTAAAGTAGGAATGTTAACTATTTCAACAATTGTTTTTATTTGTAGGCAAACAGTGCCCACCAATCTTTACCAACGAAGATGGTAAAAACTTGAGATAGATCTACGGAAGTTACATAGCCAGCGTTTGAGAACAAATAAGGCTAACAAATTATCATTAGGTGTGTTATTTTTTAATGCAATAAAAAAGAAAAAAAAAAAAAAAAAAAAAAAAAAGAAAAAAAAGATTTTTGAATAGATGTGAGAAGCGAAAAAATTAAATTCTCAGTAGTTTCAGGCCCAGTACGAAGCACCCATAAAAAGCTTCAAGATAGCTTTAAGGTTTAAGTATTTGAGTAATTCTGGTTTAAGTTGACGCATTTAGCTCGGTAATAATAATCCATTAACTGGATCCAATAAAAAATTGGATATTATTCAAAAGACTTTGCTATTTATAAGAATTTGTAATTTTTACTAAAACAAAAGAGTGTACACATGGGTTCGTGGAATCGAATTTCCAAAAGTCGATCCCTTGTTACCGACCGATATCATTGGTTTTGCCAGACTATAAGGTAATTTTGTAGTCATTACGATTTAAAAGGGTTGAGATAACTTTTTATTTAATTGATATAAATCGATTCCTCTCTCTATAGTCATATCTATAAGCGACAAATTTACATGGAAACAATTATATATAGCTATTATATAACTAGAAAATGTTTTAGAGAAACAGAGTTTTAGGGTTCAAGTAACCTATACACTTAATACTAATCTACCAAAATAAAAAATACTTCACGAGTATATGTGAGTAATATGATAAGCTTGATCGCATTTTGTTGCACTTGTCAAACATACCACGTACTCATTAGGAGATAATATAATTACTTATATAGTTCTCTCTTCTTAATCATTACCTAGGTATATTTTTTGGTAGATCTCAGCATCATGTAAGTACAACAGATTAGCTCCTCAAACTTTTCAACAGATCTTACAGGAATGTTACTTATAAGGATACAAAAGATATACAATACCATTCTTCGTTTTCAATTTATTTCCTTTTTATTCTTTTTGAATAATTGAAGTAGTTTTTCATAAATACATTCTAGAAAGTCAGGAGTGAAGAATATTATTTTATTATCTGTTAGTTTCATTGATATTTAAGTTGTTCTTTATTTTTCATTTACTTTATTAACAAAATTAGTTTATTCAGTACATAATTTATGTTAGAAACTATAATAACCAACTATAAGGATATAAGATTCTGAAGAAATGGTGTGGATACATTGACCTGAAGAAAGGTGCAAGCTAGGAAGATATGGCGAGCGTGATAAAATGAGTCTTTGTCTCTAGAACTTGCGCATCAGCAACTTTGGATCCTACTAACACCTTCTAGAATGAGATGATGGAGGGGTGATCTAGAAATTGGTTGAAGCTCTTCGGTCGTGTCAATATAACAAGTTACCAAAAAGGAATCATCAATATACAGTAGAATAATTATTATGTAAATAATAATAATAATTTTTAACTAGAATGATATAATGTATTATTTCATTTCATATCCTAACTATCCTAATGATTTTTCTTGCCTTTTTTTCTATAGTTTATGTCTTTTATTTCTTCTATATTTCTCTCTCTACCAAATTTCAAATGACTTTGAAAATCCTTTTCGTTTTAAACCCATTTAGGGCCAAGTTTAAGATTAGTTGAATGTTTTGGGTTTTCTCCAAAGAAATGTTTAGACCAGTTTGATTTAATTTTTTAAAATATTTTTTATAACTATTGTTTTATTGAATAAATAATACAAGCTGCCTCTTGAAAGAGCAATAGATAATATGGACAACAAAGAATCCATTCATAAAATGTGTACAATTAAATTAAATAAAAAGAAAAAGGAAAAACAATCCTCTAACTATACAGGATACAAAAATAGTAAATTTTAATATAAAATAAATCAGAATATAAAAGTATAATCAATATAAACAGTAATAATTAAAAAAACAAATAAAAATCAGAAAAAATAAATAATAATAATAAAAAAAATTAAAAAAGCACGATCACACTATATACAATGTTCACAAACACCCCTGGGAAACCCCAGACCAAGCTTTCCTCCTCTCTCCCATTCATGGTAGGACAAGCCAGAGGGTTAGGGTGTTTGGAAAGGTTTTGACGGAATTTAGAAAATTTAAGGAAAAATTTTGAAGTCAAGGACAAAAGGTATATTATGCAAGGGTTTTTCAACCGACTTTAAAAAAAGAGGAGGTTCTCAACTCGTCTGTATTTTTTTTTTTTTGTGTGTGTGTATGTTACGCGATTACTCCCTCAATTCTGAATCAATTTTGATGATTCTTTTTTAGATCGGTAGCGCATATTTCAGAGGTGGTCCCATAATAAATATTTTGAAATCAACGCAGCACTTTTAAAGAAAAATCAAAATAACAGTTCGTAAAATCACTTATTAACTTTTTTTTTGATTTTTCTTAAAAAGTGCTTAGTTTATTTCAAAATATTTTTTATAGGACCACCTCTAAAGTATGCCCCGGCGATCTAAAAAAGAATAATCAAAATTGATTCAGAATTGACGGAGTAATCGCATAACGTAAACAAAAAAATAAAATAAAAAATACAGAAGAGTTGAGAACCTCCGTCAATTCTGAACCAATTTTGATGATTCTTTTTTAGATCGGTAGGGCATACTTCAGAGGTAGTCCCATAAAAAATATTTTGAAATCAACGCAGCACTTTTTAAGAAAAATCAAAAAAACAGTTAATAATAACGAAAAGTTAAAATTGATATGAAAAGTGCAGAAAGGAGAAAGAAGTTGGGCGTTTGTTGCTAGTGAATTCCGAATTCCGCGTAGTTCTCTTTCAATCGTCCTAAAGAATAAAGAAAAGATCGCCACTGGTGGAAGACGGTGTCTACTTTTAGGCACCCTCTGAAAAAAGCGCAATTCAGTTGAAAGTTTAATGATAAATTGGTACCAGGTATTTAATTTTCTGTATCAATGATTTTATATGTATGTACAAACAACATACACATATCCATTTATGAAAAATATACGTAATGATTTCAACTCCAATTTTGAGTTCAATTTTCCCAATTACATGAAGGTAAGTGAATGATAACCTCGATAAGTCTTTGTTCAGTAAGTCAAACCATTTTTCAGGGAAGCTTGAAGATAGAGAATTGACTGTATAAACAAAAATACACTCACCACTAAAAAGCGAAAAATAAAAATATTTTTTAGAGAAAAAACAAAACAAATTAAACCTATTTAAAAAATTAAAAATAATATTTTAAAAACCTACATAAATACAAACTTGAACTTATATACCTAAAAATTAAACCAAAACAAACAGAATTTGAAAATAAATTGTAATCGTAAAGATCCTCTCACAGTTTCATCACCGCCACACCGCTGTCTCCGGCCATTTGGATTAATTGCTTCAAAACAAAAACCATTAAAATGAAAAAGTCAACGAAATTATCGATACTTATATACTTACTATAGCACAATTTTGAAAGCATTGAGTGCTATAATGGCGGCAGAAAATAATGATGGTTTTGCATGTGAGAAGTTTGTTTTTAATGTTGCGCCTCGCACAATATTGGCCAGTGTTGCGCTCGCACAATATTGGCCAGTGCAATATATAATTAAATTTCTTATACATAAAACAATAATACTGTTTTGTGAAAACTTTTATTTGCAATAGTTTGAATCATAAAATTCTTCAAAAAAAAAATTAATTTTAATTTGTAGTGTGCTTTAAAATCTGGATGTAATTTAGCATTACATCGCTCACACAATTTATTTGTAGCAACACTTGTTTAGCTGAAAATATTATTTAAATCTTACCACTCATTATCTTGAAAAATAACTAATTTTACAATTATTTTTCAATGGATTTTAAAAACACAAAATTTATTAAAAAAATTATTTTTAATAATTACAAACCTTAAATAATAATCTGATGTGACTAATAATGGGTAATGTGAATTACTTGAACTTATAAAAATAAAAAAAAATGTTGTAAAATTAATGTTGCATTTACACAACAATGGACGTCAATGCGTTAAGAACTCATACTGTGTTTTAGAAAATTTGCCGCACCCAAGGGCAATAAATTATATGGATATTAATGTATTCATTCTTACAATGTGTACAAGAAAATATTAAAATAGCTGAAAGAATAACAAATAAATAAATAAAAAATAATAAACATATGCATGCTGGGTAATTAATTTTGGATTTTAATAAATTTATTATCTATTGTTTTTCAGCAATTCTCCTTAAAAATTATTGTAGTAATAATAAATAGTTTGTCTCATAGTTAACAAAATAATTGAGAACCGTATTATTACCGTTAGTTAAACACAATAGGTAGTTTGCGAACTCTGGAATAGTTACTAACTTTAAAATTATATGTTCTAGGTAACTAAAGTTCATCAGCGAAAAGGCAGTACGTAGTGTTAAAAATTCCTAACAAACCTTGCCTGTTAAGCCATTTTTTTTTACAATAAAAACTTGTTTTCATAATTAAAGAAACCTGTCTCCTATTCAAATAGAATCCGTCAAAATTTACCCCGTCGAGGGTAAATTGGGCAGATACCAAATTTAAAAAAATGGAAAATGATTGAGGCAAACGGTGTTGATTTATGAAATTTATGCAGTATAAGGTCGTTAAAATTTTTATATCAGCAAGTCGGGTTAAATAAAAATGAAAAGGGGAGTAGGAAATAAAAAAACATGAATAGGCTTAAATGAAAAATTACAGAGTCCTGACAAGTATGTTTGGCAACGTTGAGATATTGGATTTACTACGATTTCTTTAGTTATATTTTTTCTTAAAAACTGAGATTTTTAATTAAAATTTGTTTTATCATAGTAATTGTTATCAAAGTAATATAATAATAATAATAATAAGGCTTTATTGACATATTTACATTTACAAATCATTGTTAGTATTCATGTACCGGTCTTACATCCAAGATTAACATAGTTTTATGCTTCATTAAATAGTTTTTCACTTGAATGTTTTTCAGTGAACAGTAGGAAAACCCAGGAAAAAACCCACATAAAAAAAGTAAAAGAAAAATAAATAATATGAAATAATAATAATAAATAAAAAATAAATAAATATATAACTAGCATACATAAATGATGACAATATGTATACATAACATTCGAGTGATTTGTAGAAAGGTTTATGTTAGAAGTACATTATTCGTTCTTTTATGCGTGTATCTCTTGAGTGATTTTTGTTTAATCGTAGTTTCCAATTTCTTTTTTTTAGGGAATTATCTGAATCTGTTTGTTTTGCAAAGTATACTTTGGTTTGTTCGAGGACGCACTGTATTAGAGGGACAAGGCTTAAGTCGTAGAGCATGGTTAATATTTTAGTAAAACGAGGATAATCATTGACGATTCTCATACAAATGTTTTGATCCCTTTACAGTTTATTTGCACACGTTGAGCTTCTCAAAGCTGAATCGTATGTAATTTGAGCTTGAAAAACTGTTTCGTAAAGAATAAGTTTGTTTTTAGGCCTTAGTTAAGATTTTATTTTTATTTATTTTTTTTTTTTTTTGCAATACGGAAACATTTTTATAAATGTTTTTAGGCTTTGTTTTTTTTTTTATTTTTCATATGTTCAGTGTAAGTGATTTGTCTAGTATTTTTTGGGCTATATATGTTATATACTAAATGTGTTCACTGTAAGTTAGTGTTGTCTAGTATTCTTTATACTACAAATATTGAATATGCCTTAGTTAGTAGCTTATTGATTTAGACCGAGGTTCTCCAAACTTATCAGCCTTCGCGCCATACTGATTACTTCCAAGGGTTTTAATTTTCCTGCCAGTATCTATAATTTCAATCACTATTGTGTTGCACTGTATTGTTCCTAAAAGCTTCCTAATCCATCCGAATACAAAATAGCGAATGTCTATGGAAGTTAATATTCTACCTACGTCGATTTAACAAAACATATGAACGAACTCAATTTGAGATCGCAAGGAGAAATCCAGTTTCTCCCTGATTTATACACATATTTTAGATCGTTCTGGAAGAAAAGAGTACTGTTTCAATCACAATTGCGTAAAAAATGATTCACAAATTTTAAAACATCTGAAATATTTAACCACAATACTAAAACTCAGTTTTCTATCGCTTTTTCAGCCGAAGCTTTGAATGTTTTGAATATAAATTTTGATGCTCGTTTCTCAGACTGTGATGTCGTTGAGAATAAAATTAAAATTTTTAAATCCTTTTAATACCGAAATCAAAACTAGCTCCAGAGCTTCAACTTGAAATTATCTATCTACAGTGCAGCGATATATTTAAGAACAAATATCAAAACACATCTTTCTAGGAATCTTAAGAGTGCATCGCTTAGCTGCCGTGGGTCGGATTGATTTCACTGACAGGGCAGATTTGGCCCTCGGGCCGTAGTTTGGAGACCCCTGATTTAGACCAATGGATGCCTTCTGCGTTTAAAATGATATGCTGGTTTATGAGTGGTCTAAGTTTTGTGAAGATGATTGCCTCAAATTTTCATGTATTCACTTTCAGTTTCTATCTTCAGGAATATTTGTTTATTTGTTTGTAACTTTGTTGCAACCGATTTGCAATTGTCGATGCGGTAACAAGGCGTATAGTGCTGTGCCATCTGCGTATTATCAAAGTATATGTTTACGAATCGCATCTTTATAGAGCTGTGCCTGCTTAGGTATACGTTTATCATCAGCTTATAGCCATTTTTTTATGAATAATCTTGATTATTTTGAGGCATTTGCCCCTATCGTGTTAATAAATCATCATTAAAATTCACATAATTAAATCTTTGGTCGATTCTAAATAATTATTTACATAACATTATAAAACCTAGGATTGAGACAATATTTTGGATACATCCAGCATCTATGAAGTGGCATTTGCCTCTCAATTGGATTATAGCCGCTGATCATGAAAAAATACTTCTTCACCGAGCACAGAACGTTTTTAAAATTCATTTATGAAACTAGAACCGCTGTAATAAACTAATACATTTACTAACTCTTAAATGCAGAAAAGACAGAGACAATGCTCTGTATGGGGCAGAATACTTTATGCTTCCTTTTAGTTCCCTTCTCTAAGGTAAAGGTCAGGTAGCTTCTTTATGGAGAATGCGTGGGGCGAGGAAATACTGTACGGCCATGGTCGGGTTTCTACCAGACTTCGTTTGTGTTTTGGTGAAAATTCTCCAATCGCACGGGTTTCGAATGGTTAAGAGCAGCAAATTTCTTTCCCCTAATAATAAAAAAAAAAAAAAAAAAAAAAAAAAAAAAAAGAAAAAAAAAAAAAAAAAATTGAAAATAGAAAAAAACGTGGTTCTTTTTATTTTTATTTTATTTTTTTACGTAAAGAGAAAAGAATGCATTAAAAAAACAATAAAAAAAACCATCATATATGAACTAAAATGTAATTGCTACATAAACAAAAACTCGTTGATCAATAAATTAAAGATCAAAGCAACGTTTAAAGTCATAAAATAATAAACGCATACCTAATTCCAACTTCATTATTCATTTTTTTATTTTTTATTTTAAACCTTTTATTGAGTTATTATTACAATCTGCCACAAATGTGGGCAGTAAATAATATAGATGGCGTATGATTACATTCACACATTATATATAGTGAGAAAAAACCCAGAAAAGAACTATGCTATAGAAAAACAAAATAAAATATACATATAGGTAGATAAAATGTTTCATTTTAATGAAAAAACCGTATATTTAACAAAGATTTGGGAGTGAAACTTATTACATAAGGTAAAAAAATAGTCTGACATTATATATTTCATTGGAAATAAGTACCTCAACCATGTAAAACCAATCTTATTTTTTGTTTAAATGACGAAATAAATATTTCCAATAGTCCAATTTTAAATTTGTTTCTTGTAGGAAAAGGAAAAACAATTAGTGGAAACCTAAGGGATCGTTTGTTTACCTGATTATTTAGCAGTCCTCTTCCCTCCCCTTTCTATAAGATCTCTGTTTACTCCAGGACCTGCTTTAAGAAGCCCTTTTGCTATTTGTCTCTTTAGGTGAGTACCAACATGATTTCTAGTCTTACATTTTTAAAAATTCAATATATTGCATATGTGTTTCTGAAGTGACACTGCTTTAAAATCAACATTAAAAGGATGTGCTAGGATTGCGGGATCTTCTTGAATTACTAAAAAAAAAACTTTAGTAGAGCCCTAGGGCTTAGCTCCATATGTCCAAAAAGATCCAATTAATTTCATGTAAATGAGACTTTTGTAATTAATCATCATTTTAAAGCAAATGTTGAAGAAGTCGAAAACGACGAGCAGTTTCTTGTCGTTTTAGATTTGTATGTTGATCCTGAGTCATCCGTTCGTTAATATAGAATCCTAGCTATTTTAAATTCCTACGTTCTAAGTTCACAAATCGCATTTTTGTCTGAAGACGATGTTTTATTTCCATTCGAATCAATAAAGTCGGTAATGTATACTATTATATAAAAGGACAAGCCATTTTTCGCTTGTGATCACTACCCGCAAAAACTACTGAACCAATCTGTACCAAATTTTGACCGCGTCATCTTTACAGTTCAAGGATTGTTTAACAATAATAGAATCTAATGATTTCGCATTGATTCGTTATTAAAAAAAACGATAGTATGTGGATAACAGTGAAGTTTGAAAATTGACCGATAGGTGGCGAGGGCCATTTTATATGAGAGGTTACAAAGCTACGGTATTACATAGAGCTTGAAATTGATAATACAATTTACTTATATGTAATTAGATTAAAACGATTTAAATATGTGTAGCGACATGAGGGTCCAAGTGATGTTTGAAAATCTACCGATAGAGTTTACAATGGTAAAACTAGTGAACCCATCCGTACCAAATTTTACCTAATTCATTTTCATAGTTCTTGAAAGGTTTAGCAATAGTCAAATTTACTCTAATAATAATTTAAATATATAATGTTGAGTGGCAGAGTCGAGATTTATCACACTGTCATACAATTTTATGTTTAGAAATTAAATTCCAACTAGATGAATCAATAAAATTATTTTTGCCGAATAAAAATTATTATTAAATCAAAATGTTGATTCTTTGCTCTTTGGTATTGTGTAAAAAAAAAAAAAAATGTTTCATAGGCCTTTTGTCGTAAGTACTGATAATGCAGTACATTATCCATAAGAATTTCTTAAGAGTCTCTGTCCATCTGGATTACCAACTTATACATTAAAATTAAAAATTGTATTTCTAATTACGATTTTACGTGATATTTAAACACCTAATTAAGGTAATAGTTCTAGGTTAAAAATTACAGCTATGCTTGAAAATATTATTGAAGAAATAATTAATTGGTTACTTAAATTCAAGATTTTTATAAACAAGTAAAACTTCATTATTAGTTAAAATTATCCAAATTCTTCACTCATGAGTGCGAGCAAAGGCGCGACAGGGGATGCTAGTTATTTTATAATTGGAAATGCTGTCATGTGTCGCTTTGCACACATGAAGAAGTAGAGTAAATCCTTGATTGAATGCAGAGCGTGATACTGACACCACTATCATCCTGTAAGGGGGTAAGACGACAGAGAAAGCCCCTCAGCTAGTGCTAACTACTTGGAGGTGCTGGAGGCTGGCGATCACTTGCTGGACAAGTTCAACATCGCGCTCCATTTAACTTTGGATCGAGTTAAAGCCCCCTTTCTATTTGGTTAGCGAATCGCCTTCCACCTTATTCCATCAAAGGTCCAAACTATTTACGCTCATCAGCACAGCTAAGTAGCTCTGCCAACGAAGTATCAATTTGTATAAATTGGTCAATAAGTCAATTTATCAATGAAGAAATATATCAATAGAGTGTTCAAGTTGAAGCCATGAACTTTCAAATCAATCTAGCTTTGAATGAAACAATTTTTTTATTTGTATAAGATAGTGTTTAGGACATTGCAGATATATATGTTCATATACAGTCGAACTTGGATATGTGGTACCTGCATAAGTGGAATATCTCTATAAGTGGTATCAAAACTCTCCCATCAAAGGATCCCACCATTTTCCCCTTAAATGAACTCTTTTACTGGAATTTTTTCATCTCTATTAGTGGAATCAATTTTTGTGGAAATTTTCTTTGTAAATGGAACAATTTCTGTATTACCCTCTATAAGTGGGATCCACATATAATGGAATACTAATAAGAAAACCTGTTTTGTTTAGATTAGCCCCAAAGTGTTAACATTAAGCACATTGATGATATTCCACTCAAACCTAATGTTGATACACTCTAATATTTGGTAACCTCCCTGCCAGTTGATGAGTAAAGCTCATCCTGTCAACATGTCTAAAATCTTTTTCAATTAGTGAATAATTAAGTTTTGTTTGGGAATTTGAAAGTTGAAGATCAAGGAATGAGATCGCAAAACAGTTTGGTGTGACTAAATCAACTTTGTGCCGGATATTGAATAATGAAAACAAAATTGATGGTTCAGAAGGACTTAGACAAATAAAAAGATTTCGGCCTTGTGAAACACAGTGAATTAGAAAAATGTTTCCTAACATGGCTGCGGCTGTGCCTAAGTAAAAATATTGCACTTGGTGGGGCATTGATAAAACAAAAGACCCAGTATTTTGCACAAGTATTAAATGTTAACAATTACAACGATTACAAATTGTTTAAAAACCTCTTTTAGAGGTACATGAAACCATAATCACCTAGATAAGTGAAACTTTGTTTATGTGGAATACCTCTTTAAGTGGGGTTGAAATCCTTTGACCCAAGAGATTCCACTAATTCAGGTTCGACTGTATATGTATATAATGTATATACATACTTACAGTGATGAAATAATAATGTTTCATATTCAATAATAGCTTAATATACAACGCTGAGCAGACATAGCAAGAATAGCAGAGGACAAGACATGCTGATCACACTAAGAATGTTAGTTTGAGTTGGCAAGACGGTTTTCCTGAAGAGATGAAATTTACAAACATTTTATTTGTCAACCGTTTCTACTCTATAATAAATTATTATTAAACAAAATAACTGAAACACATTTAATTAGTACGATATTGTCTCTATCGTGAATTTAGTAAAAGGGATCGTGACCTATGCGGACAATCATAAATTCATACTATCAAAATGGAAGTCAGGTCAGAAAGTAAAGTAAAACGATTATGAAAAATCATTAAAAAAAAAATTAATTAAATTAAAACAAACTGTTTATAAACGGTATTTACAAATAAAAACGTTGATACCGTTATGCCTTACATTTTACCGTTTTTATTTATATATTGTATTCTAAGATATTCAGTGATTGTCGTTATAAATTCTGTACCTTAGAACCAGAAGAGTGTAAGTCCCACTAAGCCATTTTTTAGGAGAATAACTTAAGTGGACTTACATTTGTCTGGTTCAATCATAGGTAAGGACTTACGTTTTTATAACCCTTAGGAAAAAGAAAAGGCGATTTTTCAAGGGATTTAAGTAGTTATGGCTTAATAAACTTCTACATAAAATAGTCCAATAATCTTAAAATTGTAAAATTTGGACTTACACTCTTCTGGTTCTGAGGTACAGAATTGAGGCCTAGCAGTAACGCTCTCAATGAAAAAGTGTGCCACCATAGCAACCAAATGAACTGTAGATTCCGAGATCAAATCCGGCTGGTAAAGAGTAAGACTAATTATAAGCAATCAATATACCACCCCTATCAACCATTCCGGCATTGAAAACCCCTTGTTCAAAAAAAGAAAGGCCTAAACAATAATGTTTTATAGTAAGTCCGATTTTACCCAAATAGGTATGTCATTTTATAAAATCATAAACAAATAAATGAATGTTTCATGTAATTCTAAAACTATTTAGACTTTACTATCATATACGAATAGATTATTGTTCTCAAGTGGCGGAGAGTAATATTTACGTACATTTTTTTTTTTTTTTTTTTTTAATTGATGTTAATACTGTCATGAATACTAATGCTGTAACTATATCCAATTATTTTGAACAACAGTAACAACCCAGGCTGCCAGCCGTTGGATTCAGTTATGAAACTCCTCCTTTAGCTGGAAGCTTGATATATTCTATCGAGCTCCTGAGTGTGAAGCTCAGAGTCAATGGCCTTTCCATTTGGAACGATTCCAAGACAAATTTTTTCATAATTCTAAAAAAAAAAAAAAATCATAAAATTAAATTTATAGGAAATGACCTGATTTTTTTTGTCTATCTTTAAAATTAATTGAGCATAATATAAAGTTGAATAAGGCTAGACAATGGAATAGATTCTTCAAAATAAAACTGTTTCTCTATTTTCAGGAAGTGATGATTTAATGGTTATATTTAGTTTATTAGAATAATATATCAACATATTGAACATTCATTTAGAGTTCCTAAAACAAACGTAATTTCAAAGCTTCAGCTATTTGATGTAAACATTATATTTATTATATTAATGTAAAAGGTAAGACGAAAAAATCAATTAACTCTTTGAATTAATATTCGGAAGCATTTTCGCATTACAGGTGTGGAACTTTTCCCTTTTCCGGACGTTAATATTTTCTTTATAAAATTGTTTCTATTTATTATCCGTTGTTTATTTTGGTCATGTAGCGAGCATTTAACTTTTTTTTAAGTTTTATTATTATTATTTTATTAGTTTTGAAAATTCAATTAATTATAACGCCATTGTTAAACAAGGAACAAAATACAGAGAATTTAGCTGTACAAAGAAGTATACTTTGAAAAAAACAAAACAATTTTAATTATTTTTCAAAACGACAAAATGGTGGAATATCCTTCGGATGTTAAAAATCATTAAATCCTGTTAGATCTAAAAATGGTATATTTTAATGCCTCGTGAAAAGGGTTAAACGGAAACAGAGAGTGTTCTATTAAACAAGGTAAATTTTTAAACTTATGAATTTGAATAATTTGAAAACAAATTAACTGAAATTAGTGATTGAAGGAAGCAAATGATCATAATATGCATTATTTTGAACATACGAGTACAAAAAAAATATAAAGGAGATTCTTAAATGATTCCTAATCTTCTTAATCAGTCCAATTTTATTAGTTTATTTATTTTTATTATTTTTTGCAAAGTACTTATTTATTCTTTATTTTTCTTCCATTTCCTTCTTTTGAAAAATGAACCTTCCTATACTCGACGAACTCGTTACTTCTCATAAACATATGAAAAGCTTGGATGAAATTGGATTCATCACTCAGTGAGTTAATGGCATGTTTATGTTTGCCATTTTGTTGTCACCTTTGTTATATATATTTTATTTTTCTGCTCTATCTTTGGTCGAAATTAACCTATAAATCTTCGGATTTCATGGTGTTATAAGATTTTCTTGTGGATGCCTTAATGATCTCCACGGATGGGCCGTTATTGCATTTTTCTTTTCTCATTTTCTTTCGCTGTTATGGGGCTAATATGGGCTGAAAATGTCAGATTCGGAAACAGGATTCTAAATAATTGAACAGTTAACCACTAAAATAATTAGTAACGGCTAAGAATCCCTTTGTTTAGTTATTAATTTTTGAATCAATCGAAAACAAAACATTAATATGATGAAGCAATGAAGCAGTCAGATATAGTTGAATGACTTTTTTTATTAGTCCCAATCAGCAATATTATATCCACCCCAATAGGCACTAACTGCATTCCAGCTCGGTAATAACCACCTTCTTTTTCATCAAACTCTTAAATGCCATAAGCTGAGGGGCTGTGGGGTGCGAGGTTCAAGTTCAATCCCACTCGGCCTAATTTAAAAAGTTTGATTGTGCCAGGAGGTAATTACTAAGAAAGCGCGGTGGCGGGAGTGGTTTAGGCGGGAAACTGGATTAAGAGAAAGGAAGGGGGGATGTGAGAGGCGGGAGTTTATTTGTTGGGTAGTTGTGGGAGGGGAAGGGGGGAGCAAAGGGAGGGGAAGGTTGCCCTTACGGTGTCCCACCTTTACCTTAATGATTATTCCTCCTGCCACTTGTTCTCGAGGGAGCTGTACTCCAGGGAGGGAGTGTGCTTCGTCCAGAACTTATTAGGATGGAACGGTCTTCACTTCGGCCTCTGAGTCTGGCATATTTCACAGTTTTACTTAGAAGCAAAGTTATGACTCAATTCAATTATTTCAAAAGGAATTGCATTTCACAGACGTCTATGAATTCTATTCTAATATTAGTACAATATTTTCAATGATTTATAGAGCAAGATCGTAAAACTATCACATTTTCCACCAATTTGAGAGAATATGTTATATTTTAGTTCCCGTCTAAGCTACTATATTTTTAGCTCGAATGGTTTAAATATAAAAAGATTTCCTTTAGAACCAACTTTGGTGAAACGCAGAAATAGTGGAATGTTTTGAAGCTATGACGCTACCAATTAGCGCGGTGCTACACGATCCTGTACACGATTTTAAAAAATCTGTAGACGGCGCTTCAATACCTTTTACATACTAAAATGAAAATTTTTACTGGACTATTAGGGATTCCTTGAAAATATAGTCCCCCTCTCGGTCTCGGATTACCAGGAAAGTCCGCTTCGCGGGAAGCAGATTAGTGAGGTTCTACTGTATTTTCTCTAGTTATTTTATGTTCAATTATACTTGTGAAAATTCCAGTAAAGGCAGATTTAAAAAAAAATAAGTCATTAGAAATTCTTTGCGTAAGTTTCGTCATTCTTTTTCCTGCTTCCCTTAGCGCTTCCCCTTCCGTTAAGCCATCCTCTCATACACTCAATTTTTCCGATTTTCATTATTCAGAAAATCGGAAATATATGAAAATATAAAATACCCTAAGCCACTGAAAGTTGCTGACTTCAGATCTGCCAGGATCTAACGATTTTTTACGGCCAAAGGATGTCCTTGGACACTCTTTCCCGACAAATTAGATTTGGTTCCTTTAAAATTTATTTAATTGTTTTAATTTTCAAAATGAAACCCTCCTTTTCCGTTTATTCCTTTTTATAGGGTACTCAAGGATACAAGTCTCAATTATTATCGGATAAAGGACAACAATATTGGAATATTCTTCGGCTTCAAAATTCTTCCTTGGCTATTCTTTCCCGACCAAATTATTTTGGTGATACTATTGAAAATTGATTTAATATTCTCGTTCTATATAAAGGACACTCTACCCGCTCAATTTTTTACACAGCCCACTTAAGTATACTATTTTATATCTGCTAGGTTCTATTTTTAACGGCCGAACGATAGTCTGCCATTGTAGCCCTATTGAAAATTAATTACATCATTTCGTTTTTTCGAAGGACACTCATTCTGCACGTTTATTTCTTTGGATTTTGATCCTTTTAAATTAGTGTGTGGTATATTTATCAGTATATTCAGACCAGTTCTCTCAAGAGTTTAGTACTGAAGTTGCTTTTGGTACTTATATGTTTGAACAAGTTTCTGAATTTGTATACCTTTGCTCACTAGTGACGTGCCACAACAAAAAAAATATTTCAGCGAGTCGCTATTATTATGGACTCCGCTCGCACCTTTCTAGCAGACTTGTCTCTCAGCGCACTAAGGTCATCCTATACAAGGCCCTCATTCGCTCTGATTTAACTTATGGCTCTGAAACCTGGACCACAACAAAGGCTGGTAAAAAATAATTCCTTATTTTTGAAAGGAAAATCCTCGGTAGAATATACGGACCCAACTTTGAAAATGGACAATATAGAAGGCGTAGTTATAGAGAACTCTATAGTCTCTATAACGAGCCTGATGTGTTGATCAAGGTAGGATGGTTGAGATGGGCAGGACACCTCGTGCTAGTGTCGGATGGGTCGGTAACAAAATAAAATTCTAATAGAACAGGTATCCGGCCGGCGGAAAGTTAGGAGACCGAAGTTACGGTGGTCAGACTGTGTGGCAGGGGACTGGAGGGATTAGATGGAAACATCCCAGGACAGAAACACATGGCGATTGTTGTTGGAGGAAGCCTGGACTCGCTTGCAGGTTATTAAGCTAAAGGAAGTTGGAGATATTGTTCTCTGGGATTTTAAGAAATAATTTAAAAGAACGTAAACATTTAAAAATACGTGGTCATGAAGACAAGTTAATTAATTCAATGTACCAACTTTATAAAAAAAAAAATCTGTAAGAAAGAGCAGACTCAACATTCTTGTTTCACGTTATTTCTTTTCTTAAAAAATTTCATTATTTTACTGTCAATTTTGCCTTAAACCTAATACTTAATTATGTTTTACATCTACTTTGATTTCAATAGAATGTTATGTTGACGTTTGATATTGAAAAAAAACAAAAAAAACTAAAAAAAAAACGTAAAGATAAATACAATGATTTATCTTACCCCAGAGATATCCCCAGAGATTTTTCACAATATTGTGCTAACCTAAACTGGATTATCCTCGATCCCCAAAGCAAGTAATTTCTTTTTCCTTGTTTACATTTTCATTTTTAATGAAGCTACCTTTCCATCCACTCTTCTCTTCCATTTGTAGCATAAATCCACAATTCATCCGACAACTGCTCATTTTATCTCGTTATAAATACGGTGTTAGTCAATTTAGGAATTTTCCACCAAAACCGTATTACTACCTTATTTTGATCTTATCCACCTGGAAATCAATTAATACACCTTTTTTAATTCACGTGCATTTTTTAAAAATAATAAATAATCTATAATAAAATACATAATACACAGTAAAGTAATTTCAATCATGAGACCAATTCCATTGGAGTTTGGCTAAAGTTGATCACTCACTACGAAAACTATGGAACCAATCTCTACCAAGATTTAACCATATCATTTTAATAGTTCCAGTAAGATTAAGGAGTAATAAGATAATCTGACTTTAAATTAATTTGTTATTAAAAAAAAACACAATAAGTGGAAAACAGTGAAGTATGAAAACATACCGAAAGATAGCAAACGCATTCTACTTGTACATGAGAGGTTTCAAAGCAACACCGTTATATGGAGCTTGAGATTGATAATAAAATTTACTATTATTCAATAAAATTATCAAAGAATACTTAAATATTTGCTTTGACGTATGCATCCCAGAGATATGTAACAATCCCGCTATACCACCATTCCGAAATAATATTTACATTGATAAAATTACGAAACTCATCTGTACCAAATTTTAACTACATCATGTTCATAGCTCTAGGAAGGTTTAGCATTAATAAAATTTACAATAATATAAATTTAACTGTAGAATGTTGAGTGGCAGGAACGAGTATTGCCACAACATAATATACTTATAATGGTTAGAAATTAAAATCCAACCAGATGAAATAATTAAAATTGTTTCTGCTAAAAAAAAAAAAAATAAATAAATAATAATATCAAATCAAAATGTTGATCCTTTGATTTTTTGAAATTGCGTGTAAAAATATGATTGACTAGCATCCCTCGACGCATCTTCACTATCTCTTACAAATAAAGAACTTATATAATTAACCCTTTAACGGGCAGGACGGGAATTCAGAATATAATTTTTTTTTTCCTTTGAAAAGGTATAGCCACGCTAACCCCAACTCATGTATCATGAAATTCAAGGTTAAATAAAGGATATTAGACGATAATGAGTAGGATAATGCATCGGAAATTACACCATTTATTGAGCAAAAGGAATTTAATATGAGCATCCTCCAGGATACATAGCCTGCTAAAGGGTATAATCGATATAAATTTTGTTATGAAGTATTTAATTGAGCATTATTTATTCAATTTATTTTTATCCATAGCAGAAATTTTAACCTGATTAAAATTGCACTGATTAAATTTTTGAAGAATACGTTAAAGCATAATTGGACATCAAGTTTTTAATGTAATTTTATTGTATGAGTTAGTAACCCAGATGGACAGAAACTATAAAGAAAGCCTTGTGAGCAATAGACTGCATTATCACTGCCTACAACTAAAGGCCCATGAATCATATTTTCATACACAATACAAAAAAGAAAATAATTTTTATTGATTTATTATTGGTTGGATTTTAATTTCTAACCATAAAAGTATATGACAGTGTAGCAAACCTTGTTTCTGCCACTCAACATTGTTCATATAAATGTTTAATATTGTGAATTTCACTATTGCTAAACCTTTTAAGAACTATGAACATGGTGTGGTAAAAATTTGGTTCAGTAGTTTTATCTCTGTATGCTCTATTGCGAAATAGAGTATACAGAGTATACTAACAACAAATCGCTCGATTTTCAAACTTCACTGGGATCCACATGTCGCACCACATATTTAAATCTTTTATAATAATTTTAATAATAATTTTGAACTTAATCCTTTTTTTTTTAAATCTCTTCTGCAGAATGGCGCCCGCCACCTATCGGTCAATTTTCAAACATCACTGTTATCCACATATCATCGCATTTTTAATAACTAATTAATTGAAAACCAGTAGATTTTATTATTGCTAAACCGTCCTGGAACTATAAAGATGATTTGGTTAAAAGTTGGTACAGATTGATTTTGTGGTTTTCGTGGTTAGTGATCACATAAGAAAAATGGCTTGTCCTAGTTATACGCAAGTTTCTTAATATGTCCCTTAATAGTCAATCTAGATAACAAACTCATACATTCAAATTTTAACCCAGTAGAACTCGCTAGGGTTAGTGAGACTCGCACATAAAATTTTCTCTCACGCTCAAACGTTTGGCTGTTTTCGATGTAAATACCAATTTATAAACACCAAATGAAATTATTGTAATGTTTTTAAGGGAAAACGAATAAGCAAAACATAGAATACTTTAAAAAAAAAGTATTATATTCAATAAAGTTATTTTTATATAAGTCATTGCAATAAACGGGATCTCATCCTGCAAAGGCTTGCTCTCAGGATTTTGGGATACGGTTTGTATGAGAAGAGAAAAAAAGGTTTAAAAAAATGATAAAGCGGTAAAATATTTTCCAAAACATTGACCTTCAATTGCAAAAATTATTTTTCAAATTAGTTAGAAACTAGAAAATAAGATTCTACAACTTCTAAAACAAGAAAATACAACTTACCTCTTGTTTGATAAATAGCTAATGCCAAATAAATAAACTATTTCAGTATTACATAAAAATAATTGTCCAATTTAACCGCAGCTCAAGTAAATATGATTTTACATGAGTATCGATTTCAAGGAACTTTGTAACTTGAATACCTTATCGCATTTACTAACTACAGTAAAATATGGATGAAACTACTTGAAATAGAAGATAAGAGGATATGGTGTAATTTATACGGGAGAGGTATCGCTAGCTGTCACTAATAACCACCTGATAGCGGATAGTCCCAGCCGATAGTCTCCGGTTACATGCCACGGCTAATTAGAGATTGTTCTCAACGCCGGTGTCCCAATACGAGATGTTACTTCCTACATCCACCACTAATCAGGTCTAATCGATTTCATTAATGAGGGAATCCAATAAAAAAAAATATCCTTTTAAAAAAAACCTCATATTATTTTAAATAGATAAACTGGATAACGGAAATGTTTATATAAAAAATACTCCCTGACTGGTAAAAACTATAGATCATAGATATCACTTGAGGTACGCATGATGTCGTAGAAGGATGAATACAAAATATTGGGCCATAATATAGTATCAAAATATATTTCTTCGGGGTAGCTTTATCCTGTACTGTATTGGATTTCTTTATTATAATTTTGTTCATTTAATGGAACTTTTTAAAGGCGGTAAATCCTGCTTTTGACTAACTCGCAGCCTTTAATAGCATGATTTACCGCCTTTTGAACATACCATTAAATGAACAAAATTATAATAAAGAAATATAAACTATAAAAACTATAGCAAATACGGTAAAATCACGATCGACAATATTTAAAAAGAACAAATCCATAAAAAAAACTATGAATAATATATACATAATACCCCAGAGGATAAAGCAACCCTAGAGAAATATATTTTGAAACCATATTACGGCCCAATATCCACCAATGTCGGAAAGGAATTACAAAAAAAAAAAAAAAAAAAAAAAAAAAAAAAAAATTAGGTGTAAACCCTGCATTTAAAATAGATAAACTATTGCCATAATTTTTCCCTTTACATAAATACAAAATAGACCCTTTCCAAAATAGCGGTGTATACGAACTAAAATGTAATGGCTGTGAAGCTAAATACACAAGAAAAACTGGACGATCGGTAAATTTAAAGAGTAAAATAACCATAAATTCAATAAAGGCTCGGGAGTAAAAATAATAAATCAAGTAGAAAAAGCCTAAAATTAAAAATTTATAAAAAATTAAAAATAATAAAATCGTTTAAAACCATCCATTATTTGTTTAAATGACCAGATAAACATTTTCTTATTCATTTTAAATTTTTTTCCAACAGGAACGGAAAAGTCCAATGAGTCATTTAACCTTATAGAAAGGGGTAATTGTATTTTTGATTTTGATAAAATTTAACATATAAGGGTTTTATGGTGCGTTAAATCGAGATTTGAGGTCAGTTGTTCATGAAAAAAAGTTTCCACTGATTTACAGCGGATTTCCTTGGAATTTGGTCATTTTTTTAGAGTTTTAGAGCACCTCAAAGCCGAGTGGTGTCTTGAGCATAACAAAAGTATTTTTATATCAAATAACTTACGCAACTACAACTAAACGTGAAAGAATCATTGCTCTATCTTGACTGAGAGCTGAGAAAAAAACGTGATTTTCATATTTTATTTTTTTTCTCGGCTCCTAATGTCCATTGGCGGCTATAACTCTAGTTTTGCACTATTGTAGGTCCCTACTACCCACTCAAAAATCGGCATTCAAATCTGTGAGTTACAACTGCAAACGTCCCCTTGTTAGATAATTCATCTAATAATTGAAGTTTTATCTGTTAATCGATGAAAGTCTTGTATTCTAGCATGAAATTAAGCATTATTTTGTCGATGATACTTGCACGTGTGTTTTCAAAATTGTCAGATCAACAGTTTAGTAGAAATTATTATTTTAAAATTTTTTCTTCCAAATCGTGACCCATCCAACCAGCGATTTTCATTTTTTTAAGACCTACACACAGAAATTTTCTAGGCAATAATATTTCATTGGGTTGCCCGGTAAATAAATCATAACTTCATATCTTTTCATATCAGTTATTACTTACGGGTTTTGTGAAACAGCTTTCCGCACAACATGGCGTTCAGTTGTACCTGTGGACACCATTGCCAGCTGTACCTGTGGACAGATAGCTAAAGTGTCCACAGGTACAACAGATTTTTCTTTTTGTTTATTGATGCATTATTTCAATTATAGATATTGCGGAAAATTTTGTAGTTTTCGGTAAAAATAAAATTACTTTTCAAAATAAAGACACCAAGGTTCGATAGCCCCTTAAATTTCTTATCTAATGGTACAATAACCACTCAGATAAATAAAGCACCAAAAATTAGAACAATTTATAAGTGAAAATTGTCCACAGGTACACCACCTTCCCTAACTTGGTAAATTATTGCATTATTAATTCCATTATTTACTCAGCGTCATCCTTTCACTTACTGCCCTATGTTTCCTTAACTCCTTCCCAATATGACTAACATCCTAACCGCCTGTCACATAAACTCACAATCCCTACCAGCCCATTACGATGAGTTCCTAGAATTTTTCACCCAAAATTTTTACCACATCATTGCAGTCTCTGAAACCTGGCTTAAACCCTACATTCCTTCTTCCTCGGTTTCTCTCCCTAACTACTCCATCATTCGTCATGACCGAGTTAACCGGACCGGCGGTGGAGTAGCGCTTTACGTCCATAATTGCCTGAAGTCTCGTATCCTTTTTCTTTCACCTCCTTCAAATCTCCCAAACATTGAGTCCATATTTGTTGAAATATCCATTAATGCCCATCCTCTCCTGTATGTAGTGGTTTACCGTCCCCCACACGTTCCCTTTGACCAATCATTCGAATCTAACCTTTACCATTATGTTCCTTTCTACTCCAATATAATCATCTCCGGTGACCTGAATGCCAATCTCCTATCTGACTCCTATGACAAAATCTACCTTGAAAACCTTTTTTTTTTTCCCATCAGCTTTTTATTGTACCATTCAATACCACCCACCACTCCCGCGGGTCCGACACATGGTTGGACCTGCATGTCATAGATTCTAAAAAAAACCTTCTTTCCTCAAGTCAACGCCCTGTTTCTTTCCTATCCTCTCATGACCTGATACAAATATCATATGATATCCCAACACCTCGATTCCTTCCTAAAACAGTCTCCTTCCGTAACATAGACTCCCTCACCTGAGATAAGATTTTATCCGATCTCTAAACCATAGATTGGTATCCAATCTACTCCTGCTCCTCAATTGATACCATGGTTGAATTACTCACCACCAATCTCCTATCAATCCTTGATACCCATACTTCTCTTAAAACCTCAACATTTCGCCGGCGTCACCCTGCTCCTTGGATGAACCAAGATATTAAAGATTTACAAAGAAGACGCGAGGCTGCCCGAAGACGCTTCAGACGCACCAGGCTTGAAGATGACTATCAAGCGTTTAAGTTTCTTAGAAATTTAACACAATCCACGATCCGGTGAACTAAATCCAATTTCTTCCACGAAGCCCTTTCATCTGCACCAGATCCTAAATCCAAATGGCTGATCCTCCGCAAACTTTCCTTGTGTGATCCTCCTAGTTCCTCTCCCTCGGGAGTCTTTCCTGTCACTCCGGATGAGTTAAACTCCTATTTCGTTCCTTCCACTTCATCTGCTCCTTCTCGACCCTCCTAGCCCTTACCTCCGCCAGTATTTAACGACAATAATTTTTACTTTTCCTCTATCACTCCCTCTGATCTAATTACCTCTATTATGAAGTCTCAATCCAACTCATCTGGTTTAGACGGCATTCCTGTTAAATTATTGAAATTATGTCTTCCTGAAATCCTTTTGGTTCTCCTCTTCATATATAATTTTTCCCTCCAAAACTCTGTATTTCCCACTTCCTGGAAAAATGCCTTAATTCATCCTATCAACAAGAACCCAAACCCTATATCCCCAAAGGACTTCCACCCTATATCCATACTTTCCAACCTTTCTAAGCCCCTAGAAAGATTGGTGGAATCCCAAATTTCCAATTTCCTAGAAGATTCCAAGTTATTCGATCCTTTCCAATCTGGTTTCCGTCCCGGCTTCTCAACACAATCTGCCCTGATTAAAATTATCACTGACGTCCAAATAGCGATGGACAAAAAAATAACTGACCATCCTGATCCTCCTTGATTTCTCTAAAGCTTTCGATTCCTTAGACCATAAAATATCCCCCCTTTGGTTTCAATCTTTCCTTTCCCACCGCGACCAAGCAGTCGCCACTCTAACCAGGGCTTATCCTCTTTCCTCACTCTAAAGTCAGGAGTAGCTCAACGTTCGAGCATTCCCCCTTTACTGTTTAATTGCTACATCAATGATCTTCCCCATTCAATTCACCACCATTGTTCCCACCATCTTTATGCCGATGACTTCCAAATTTACTTCTCCTTTCCTCCATCCGAAATGTTAGCTGCGTTTGCCAAAATTCAGGAAGACCTAGACGAAATCTGTGCCTGGGCAAATCAGAACAAATTAACGTTAAACGCAGATAAAACTCAAGCAATTGCCATAGGATCACATTCCCTTCTCCATTCAAATGCCAACTTTCCCATATTATTCCTTAATGGTCATCTAATAACTTTCCATTCCTCTGGTAAAAATTTAGGCCTAACCATTGATCAAATCCTCTCCCGGAAATCCTATATTGCACAAATCTCCCGAAGGTCAATCGGTATCCTAAAACTATTTCACCGCTCCCGTCACCTCCTTCTTCTACCCACACGCAGACTCCTAGTATCCTCCCTTATCTTCCCCCAATTTGACTACGGTTGCGTGATATATGGCGGGCTCTCGACGGTTCTTGAGGACCGATTAAAACGCATCATGAATGCTTCATTAGGTTTGTCTTTGAAACCTCGAGACGTTCCCATGTTTCGCATCTCAACACTGAGTTAAATTGGCTTTTCCTCTCCTTCCGCAGAAAATACTTCCTAGGCACCTACCTATTCCAAGTTATCAACACCCATCACCCTCCCTTTATTTACAGTAACCTGAAATTCAAATCTGCTATCAAATCACTGCATACAAGATCTCGTCTTTCCGATCTCTATACTCCATCCCATAGAAGTACTGCATTCTAACGTTCCTTCCTCGTCCGATCCTCTACTCTTTGGAATTCCCTTTCCCCCTATATCCGCAATGCTTCTTCCCTTGGAACATTCAAAACACTACTCTTCTTTCCCTCCAACCCGACGCTCTCCAATTATAAGGATGTATGTACTATTTATGTAATCGTCTAATTTAATTACTAAGACCTTCAGACATGAAACATTATCAAAAATTATAGTTTGACTATGATAATGTTTTGATTTCTTGTAATGATAATTTTTGATTTTCTATCTTTTATTTTTCTTTAAGTTTCTGTTTGTTTGTTTTCTCTTCTGCAATTTTGTTTACAATATTAACCTCTATTTTGTATATATATTTTTTTCACTCTCTTTTTATTAATAGTTTTTTTTTTTCTAGTTTTTCTCTGTATTTTTTTTTTTCCATACATATTTGTATTTAAATTTACCTATGTTATTTTATTTTTAACAGCCTCTCGGCCAGTTATGATCTTACTTTGTATTATTTAATGTTATTCTTAAGGGACTTTGTCCCAGAATAAAGTTTTCTTTCTATTCTATTCTATTCTATTTTGGTCACATCCAGTATTTTGCCTGAAGGTGACCTGTAAGTTAGGTCAAAAGGTCGGCACTATAATTTATAAATCTGACTGTATCTCTAACCATCTTCAACTACTACGTCATATAGTCAACTATACTGTTTTCATTATTATTTTAACACTATTCGTCATTATACATGTAACAAAGAAAGTAAACATGCGTTTCATTTACTTTCAATTATGTTTATTAATTAAGAATCTGTTAACATTGATTTAAGTTAATATTGTTAAAACAAAATAATTTTCGTTTGTCATTGTTTTTTTAATTCCTTTCATAATAGCAGAGAAATGGTCAGGGATGCAGTCAGTGATAATTAACGAATCCAAGTTTTTAAATAAAAAAAAACTGTATATTTGGGGTGTCGAAGTTTCGACATGCCTCTCTTCTTCATGGCTTAAATAACAAAAAATGGATGTGACCAAGATGATACAAAAAAAAAACATTTTTTTAAAAATAAATAAACATAATACAAAGTAAATTAGTTTACCCAAGAATTGATAATCGTTTACATAATTAAAAGAATGTTTGAATTACATTGTTTCAATTACATAATTGAATACAAAATGGTAGCAAGGTCTAGTCGAAAGATACAGTTGTAATAAAATAATTTCGATTGAATAATACAAATTTTGAATTGTGTAAATTAATATAATGCCACGATTTTATATTTATATTAACAGATTATATTTTAAATAAAAATTATACATAGGAATTTAAAAATAATTATAAGGAAAATAAATGAAAAAGAGAAGGGTAAAATAGAAAGGTAAGAAAGAAAATAAAGTTGGAATAACAAATAACGAAGGAAGAGGTTAAGGAAATATAAGAAATTAAAATAAATTGACTTACTGATTGTAGGCTGGTTGAAGTCTTGACTAACAATGGCTGTTAAAAAATAAATTCAAGGAAAGGGGGGATAATGACTTGCAGAAAGTAAGGACATAAAGGGGCCACAGTGGCTAATATAACATATGAAAGGGGGCGCATGGCGGATGAAGACTGAACCATTTTACAAAAGTGGCGCGGAAGATGTGAAATATGAATTTAAACATTTTTACAAAAAATATAGCGATCACCGTTAGCAGGAAAAAACAGCAACATAATATAAATAAATAAATAAATAAAAAAACAAATAAATAAATGAATAAAAGATAAAATATAATACTTGGGAATAAGTGAGAAAAATATACTGTTTATCAATTTTATGGTTTACAGGATTAGGTTCTAAATGGATATAAATAGATTCTGATAATAAACGTATACTAAGGTTAGGTACAGTGGCAGGGATAGATGTTTTTTTTCAAAATCAAAGGTGTGATTCAATGATGAGGAATATTCAGAAAGTTTGGAGGTTGAGGGATTTTTGGAAGAGAAGTAAAGTTTGTGTTGTGAGATGCGAGTTTTAAGGTGATTTTTGGAATGACGATTCGGAGAGGAACATGGTATATGGTATTACTACGTTCTACAATAAACCACAGAATTTTCTCCGTTTAATAATAATCCAAAATAAATAAATTCTAATTATAAATTAGCCTATAAAAATAAGTTGTTTTTTTTTCTTAAAATCTTTATTTCCTTCCTAATTATTTATAGTTTCCTATTCGTCGCCAAGGGCAGGAGAGACGGATATTATTGAAACTCCTCAAAGAAATACTATGCTATTTATACATTACTGTATTCAATTTTTATTTTCAAACTTTCTTTTTTTTTTTTTTAATAATAAATTTTCTCTTAGCCACAAAGTCTATTTTAGTTTCAGAAAGTTGGCAAAGTCTTGCAGGTTGTTTTTCTCTATAAATTTTCGTGATTCCACTGCGGGGAATCTTGGCATCGCACGTAGTGAACATTTTCCGGCTGAAATTCTGGTTTATTGGATAGAAAATGTGTCTTATAGTGGAGCTAAGGAGGACACATTTGTCTATAAATTTTTGAAAATTTCTTTCTGTCTGACCGTATGAAATTGCCTCTGGAAAAAATATGATATATAAAATACTCATTAGTTTTTTTGTAGCAAATATAGCACATTTACAAAAGTTCTAATAAAATTGATTTAAGCATACTGTTTATTATATTCTTTAAATAATAAATTCATCGTGATTATCCTGTTCCCACTTTAAACCTTCCTAAAAATATGTAAATATATGTTGAGAGGTCAAAACAAGGTATAGCTAGATTCATGACATCATTTTGACTAATGGTTTCAACAGGTAAATACAGTCTGACTGGTATTCCTGTTATTAAGTAACAACCTGGAGTTAAGTTGATAAAGCTTTGATAAACAATAATAGATAGAATCTGTATTATTTATTTATTTCTAAGCAGAGCCATCCCCTATACAAAGGAGTTATTTTATTTATTATGTAGGTACTATGAAACACAATGCAAATACAAATATTATGCACATTATAATACTTTTTTTTTTTTTTTTTTTTTTTTTTTATTTAATAGAAATTTACAACTGTATATAAAATATATTATACATTAAGTAAATACGATTATAATGATAAAAATGACTTGTCACTTGTTATTAAAGCAACTACCCATTGGTAGCACTTATAAAGGTTTTATATAATGAAGCATTATATTAGAAGGTCTCGAGGCCATCTTCTTTTCAGAAGCCTCGGAGGGTTATCTGGAATGGAGTGAGAAGCAAGCTGTGATACTAATGGGTTTGAATGATTGTGGAGTTTGCTATGAAAGGATAGATATCTGGTTTGAGCTAAGTCAGAAACGTAAGGTATATTAAGATCTTTGTGGATAAGTTTGTTTGTGACGAAGTAAGGAGCATTTAGGATTTTTCTAAGGATTTTGGATTGTAAGGATTGGATACGAGATGAATTGGATGGTTTAGTGGAGCCCCAAAGCTCAACTCCGTACGTCCAGATAGGTCTAATCACAGTTATGTATATTAGTCTTTTGTAATTAATTGGGAGCTTTGAACGTTTGTCGAGTAAATGCTGAAGTAGTCGAAAACGACGGGCAGTTTCTTGTCGTTTTAGTCTTGTGTGTGGATCATTATAATACTACATCTAATACTTATGTACCTAAGATTACACTAATAAATAATAATACTATTAATATAACAAAGGATATTAAATATAACTAAGAATAAAAGTAAATACAAGTATTTCTATCTCATTAATAAACAATACCTAATAAAATAATTTACACTTTTTTATTTCATTTTAAAGTCTTTAAAGTTTATCAAAGTTCATATCTGACTATTCCTACCTTTAAATATAGACATTTCACATCTTAGGCAAATGAAAAATACATGATTCTGATAATTAACAGTTAATATACTATATTTCAGTGAAAAAAATTCTGATTTTAATTATATTCATAATAAAATATGCCAGTTTTTTTTATTTCTATTTCATTTTGTGGAGTAAGTATATGAAAATTGTCATTTGAATCAATGCCAAGGTAATGAGTGTCACACATGCCATCATAAATTGGGCAAGTATAAAGAATACGTCCGAGGTCTTCATTAGTTTTCATATTGCTAACCATATAGATTTCCTGTGAATTGATTTGTGTGGTTTTATCTTGAGTGGTTATTTTTATTATATGTTTTCCTGTAGTTCTTAACTGTGCAACTATTCTAGTGAAAAAGATATTAAATTGTGTATTAATGTAAACAGTGATGGAGCCGGTTGGATTACTGTTGTAGAATGTTCTAAAATTCAACAGTATAATAGATAAATTATGTATTTTTGTGATACTGTTTGTCTTTTTTATTTGAGTTCAACAATATTTGATTCAAATATCTATGATTTTTAATATAATATGTAGATCATTGGCCTTTGTTCCAGGAAACTTAGGAAGATCTTAAAACTAGTATTGCACATTATATATTCTCCAACTTCCGGAAAAATGTGTTAGACAATGACCAAAATCGAAAAAGGACCGAAATTCAAAGGATTTAAAGGGAAGGAACAGTGTTCCTTAAAAAAAAAAAAACTAATTAATTTTCGAAAAAACAACAATGGCGGAATATCCTTCGGTCATAAAAAATTATTATTCCCAGGACCATATAGAAATAGTATCCTTAAGTGTTCTGTAAAACAAAATAAACAAAACATTTTTAAAAAGAAGAAAATTAATTTTTCAGGAAGGAGGGGCCAAGGATAAATCTTTTAGCAGTAATAAAAATCCTGATTGGCAGATCAGTATCCTTCAGCGGCTTCGGCGTACGGATAACTTTAACATTCATTGCAATTTTTCGAACGAATAAACATGCTATATCAAACAAGCAGGATTTCCGATATTTACTCCAGCCAATATAGAAAAAAAATTGGCAATCAGAGGAACTAAAAATATTACTTCGATTTTTTTCAGGAATATGAAGGAGTTGGTTCTATGAATAATATAAAATTAAGTCCCTCCTAATCCTAGAGGGGCGGGGTAGCTGTGTAACTGTAAATGTTCCATTTTTAAGTTTTTCACTTGTAACTCGAAAAAAGTGCGTTGCATTGAAATCGTTTTGCAGTACAAAATTGAAGCTCATTAAATTTGCTACAAGTTTGGTCATATACAATTTTACAATAAACTGGACCGTTTTTGACCTAACGGCTTCGGAAAAGTAATTTGTGAAAAAAATTGTTTTTCAGTCATGTTTTTTGTATGTTTTTGTCTTCTCGATCCTTACTCTACCAAAAATAAATTATGAATGAAACTAATAGTTTCGGAGTTATCCATGTTTTCGCAAAGAAATGCTTGATGATGTGTACGAGCGCGTCAGTTTTAAAAACTCACCGGATTACGCCATTTCCGCTAAGGCTTATCACTTACTTACAATTAATGTAATTTAGCAGTTATATAAATTTCACCTGTTTATGTTTCCGTTCAATAGAACATCAAAATTTAATTTGGAAGACTTTTTGTTGAAATTTTTAATTTTATTTAGATCTTGCCGTAAGTTGCGACGTGTTTAATATATCTACTATATATTTGTCAAATACCACTCACTCATTTAACAAGAAATCTCATAAACTACCAAACGGATTGGAATGAAATTCGATATGTAGCTTCCTCTAGGGCCGCAGGTGCTCGCTAAGAAACGATTTAAAAAAAATCGTCGTGGATCGCGGCTAATTCGCGAAAAATGCGATTACAATTTTTATTGGGTGAATAACAATAGATTAATTGTCATATGGTATTTGGAGATAAGATAAGTTAAAAAATAGTTTAGATGTTTAAGCCACACACTTTGACCACAAAATAAGTTCCTTATAATTGTAAACAAACAAAAATACGAGCGATGTCGGCACCTTATAATATGGTACTTTCTGTGAACTCATGGTGGTAAGAGGTGGACCCTTACAAGTTTGAGTTTTTCGTGACGAGAAGCTATTAAAAGACTTATGTTAAAGAGGGGGTTAAAAGACTTATGTTCCCTGGTGATGATTAAGGCCAGTTCGATGTACATATTCCTTACGAGCAACCCGCCAACATTGCTTCACCCGTATCTTTGCCCCCCAAATACTCTTCCTTCAGTTTTTCCTGTCACAAGATAATCGGCTTTTCTCAACGATAATAGTTAAAATTAATCAAATATTAATAAAATATTTAATGTAAATGGTCAAAAAAATAAATACCATAAAACAATATAATAACACTTAAAAATAAAAGATTAAAGAATCAATATTTATATAAACTAAAAATGGATTTAGAGAATAAACTTCACCAATAACACCACAAATTATTATTCTTAACTTAAACTATCATAAACCCCATTCAACATTATAAAAATTATAAAACAGTCCAAATTTAAGAATCTAAAAAGTGAGTTCTATCAAGTGTATGATTCTCTTCAGTATCGTCTCATGTTCTACCATGGACATACTACATTATTAACATCCCTCAGTGTGACCCAAACACCAATACACCACTTAAGAAAACTGTGTCCGCATCTGATTTTTACGCCTAAATGTTGATGGAGCGAGGAGGTGAAGAACCTTATTTACTTTAATTTCGTGATATCCTCAACCAATTTATGCTTGATATATACGCAAAAATAGGAACAGAAAGACTAAACTTTATTCGAACAAATCAAAAAAGTTGAGAAGTTAAGACTATATTCACTTAAAGGTGGCCATAAGAAAAGCTGATGGTCTGGTATCAGAGCTGGGTAAGATGGTAGTGCTGCCTCAAAGCTTCACTGGAGGACTATCAAAATAATATAAAATTAACTTTTGCAAATTGTCAAATTTACTTATTGAAATTATTCTAAGAATGGAATTCTTTAGGTTTATTTAAGTAATAATAATTATCAACGTTAAGCTTAACTTTTACTAGTTTAAGTTGTCCTTAATCCTAATGATATTAAACCGTAGCGGAGCAGGATACTTTCAGCTAGTATATGTATCCCTATAGGGAATTTAATGCTGTAAAAGTTTTTTTCTGACAATTTTCGTCTAAAATGAACGAGTGAGGATCGAGAAGACAAAAATATACAATAAACATTAGTGAAAAACAATTTTTTGAAAATTACTGCTTTTCTGTAGTCAGTAGCACGAAAATATTCCAGTTTTGCGTAAAAACGTATTGTACTAAAATTGTAACAAATTTAATAAGTTTTAATTTTGTGCTAGAAACGTTTTCAATGCAACGCACCGTTTTCGAGTTATAAGCGAAAAACTAAAAAGTGGAACATTTAAAGCCTCTTCTCCCCCGCCCCCACGGGATTTGGAGGGACATTATTTGTTCTTGTTTAGGGGACCCTACCCTACACAATTCTGAAAAAAATTGGAACTAATATTTTTAGTTCCTCTGATTTTCATATTTTGACTGGGCTATATACAGATTTCCGAAATAATATTAGCTATAATTTTTTTATAGTGTTGTTAAGCGTAACACCAGTACTTATTATAAAATTAATCCATGCACATTTATTTTATCAGAAACTAAGTAATATAACTTACCCCGGCCCATCTCAACATTTTTTTGTTTGTATTGATTGAATAATGTGTTAAGGGAAAAATCTTTTTTAATTATTTATTTAGCAATTGTCAAGTTAAATCCCTCCACCGGAGTCAAACCCACACCTAGCTGATTTGTTGCATCGATCGCTAGAATCCTTTACTCCTTCCTCTTCCACAGCCTCTGCTGAATTATTCCTTTTACAATTATCCAGAGTGTGCTACTGCCAGAGCTGCGTACGGTAAATTGCAATCGAACTGTCAGGCAACACGTGTTCTTGGATTCCATCTTAGGCATCGTAATAATAATCGTATATTATCATATCACAGTATATGTCAATATACTAGATCGTAATATCATTATTACGATCAATAACGTTGTTCATTTCATATTATAAACCAAAGGACTACTTTGAAACAATATTGATGATTAATAGACAACTGAAAATTATCCAGCATTTGTTTTTTAATTTTACAAATTCACGAACCTGTTGTTATAAATAGACCTGTTGACTAGTGATTACAAAAAAAAAAAAGCAATTTTTTTTTAAACAATATTGGTAGGCACCTGAAAGGATATTGCATTACTACTTTACCCATTATTCATACAATCCAAGTTAAAACTTAAACAGAAACTTGCAACTTACATCTATGTGGCTTAGATTTATCATCAGTAACACTGTATGTAGATTCACAATCTTCCACATTTTTTAATTATATACGGTTATATATTTTAACTCATGTATTTTATATATTTATAGGGTTTTGTTCACTATAGGACATGATAACGAGAGCAATAGATTCTCGAAACGTCGCTATAATATTTTGCCATAATACGTTGTTTTATTGACTGAACCCTACTAAACACACAAACCTGAAATAAAATCAATTATATTTTCAAAAACTGTTTATAAAAATATATGGATACAAAAAACAACTAAAAGAAAAAGGTGAAAAGTGAGAAATTCAAAACTAGAAACAAAAAATCACCTCTAGTGCATTTTAAATACATACATAAAAAAAAAAAAAAATTGTGGTGAAAAAAGTATTATAAACTAAAAACTAAAATCTCCGACAGTTACATATTTGCAAAATAGGAATTAAATTCAGACTGACCCTTGGTGCCTTTTAACTCCCGAGGTGATAAAATTAAACTATCGGGGCTTAAACAGTGTATATAAAATAAAATTATAGATTTCAGGCAATATATGTCGATATTTTAAACATAAAAATATTTAAGAATATTCCTGAAAATGAGCTGAAAATGGAATGGCAGTTTAGGGATAGAAGATGAGAAATACTTCGACAATAGGGTGGCTTCCATCAAGCATAATTTCTTATTCAGTCGATTTTAAGGCAGTATTAAATATTAAACATATCTCACATTCTTCTCCAGATATATTATAATGCACATTTATTGTATTTTATATATATATATATATATATATATATATTTAAGGGAGGCCGTATAAGGAAGGGATATACAAGGGAGGCCGTTCGATCCTCATCAGCAAATTATTTTATTGAAATTATATAATATAGTTTCAGTAGGACCCCATTATCCGGGGCTCTATAAACCGGGGTTCCAAGGTGGCCAATTTTTTTTTAGGTACTTTTATGAAACTCCTACTGGTCTGTTTGCCTACAAAACAAAATTATTTACTCACAATCGGTTAAGCTTACTCAGTATCCATTTCAATACAAAACGTCGATCATAGAATTTTCTTGCTACGGGTAATAAGAACTAATATTACAAAAGACATGCTCAATAAAATACAAACTAAAAAAATGATTTTTTCTAAATGAAAATTCAATACAAATATGCTTACATTCATTCTTATTATTTTGGTATATTATAATTATAAATATATATATTTTTATATTTTTTTTTATTTATTATACAGCCCTAGATACGCAGAAGAGATGATTGGAGTTTATCCATAGCTTTTCTTCGCCATCCTCTCACTCCCAGATTTTTCAGGTCCGCCTCCACATTATCCTGCCATAATCTGCTACCATATCATTCCTCTTCGGCATATATATATATATATTTAAGTATATATATATATATATATATATATATATATATATATATATATATATATATATATATATATATATATATATATATATATAAATATAAAACTTTCGGATTTTGATTAAAGTTATTTTCTGTACATTTATTTTTAACTAACCTCCGTATAAATGTATCATCCGGGGTTTACCCATTGTTACCCCGACAAACAAGGTTTCTGCTGTATTATCAAAAATTGTAGAAATTTTATTTTATATTAATTTGAACTGTAGACAGTTCCTTGAGTCACAAATTATCGACTGTATTTTTATCCTGAGTTTATAGTTCGATTATTCTTATTTTAACAATATTCCCTCTTCGTGAAAAAAAAAGTGAAACTACTCCAAAAATACTCCAATCCATTGCAGATTTATAATATTTAACCCTCCAGTTCCCAGGACCTAGTTGAACGATTTTAAAAAATTGTTTTTTAAAATCCTTTTTCTTTTTTTATCCAAAAAGTGACGTTTTAATGAATTCTAAAAAAAAATAATGAATATTTTTTGCAAAAAAATAGTGGCATCTCCATTAGGAAGGTTAAGTGGCCTCTGGGATTTCAAACTCTGCACCTCTAGGTGCCAGCCTTTTTTTAGTATTAGATTTCACTTCGAAAATTAGGGAATATGAATAAGTATTATGTGCTTGAGCATTTATTACTTTATTATAAGTACATTTGTGACTCATTCAAAATATGAATATGTAATAATAAATATACAAAACAAATTGGATGCATGATGCATAAGATTTCAGCATTGGTTACAAATTACAAATTCGAATTGATCACATTATAATTATCATTGCAACAATTATGAATTGGTAGAAAAACAAAAGAAAAAGTAGGAAAAATAGGTAGTTTAGGTAATTTAGGAAAATGAAAAAGGAGGAAAAAGAGAAATCTTGAGATAATCACATTGTGAATGAAGTGGCCACAATATCCCAGAGGCACCTCAGGGTCCCATGGGCTCTTTTCCCTCATTTTCCAACTAAATAATTACAATTATTTTCAAATTAAAGGCCCAATACAATAATTATAACTTTCTTAAGAAGAATCCAATCAAACATTCATTGTAACTTAGGTTTTTACTGCCATAATAAATCGGAAAAGCACCTAGGTCCTGCACACCAGTCTGATTGCTGGATAAGCTCACTTTTAACTTGTAAACAAAAACACTAGCGCAATCAAGGGTTGGTTCCATGGAATAAAACTGCGAGTTAGTTCATGTGGATGCTATCAGAGAAGAAATAAAAAAAGCAGGCAACTGGAGGGTTAAAGAGTTTATGAGGAAACCATGTTTTATGCCATAAAAGGTGTCATATTTCCATGTTGCTCAACTTTTGAACACATTTCTAGATTTATCAATACATTTTCTATGATACAATGGTACATGTAACCTTGATTTCTTTGGAATAAATTAGGACCTAAAGAACATCTTTTAAAAGTATTGAGAAAAGTTACGATTTCTAATAATATTTCAGCTATCTACTTTTAAAAAATACATCCATATAACTACAAATATCACAAAAAAATTGAAAATAAGACCAACTTTTATTGTATGGTAAATTAATGATTTCGCTTTAATTTTATGGAGAAGGTAACTTTCAAAACCGGAAAAAAACGAGATATTATCATTTGGCATACAAGTCAGGTACTTGAATAAACAAAAAATTATGGATTCATAATGATAAAAGTATAGTTGACTGTTAAATATGAATGATGAAGGTGATGATTATAATTTTGATCAGGGTCCTGAAGAAGACCTGTAAGACAAGTCGAAACGTTGGCACACAATTATAGTAGTTTGCTTAGAAGTGTTGTTTCTTTTTGACTGTCTCTCTGATCATTTTCTTCGGTTAATGAAAACCTATATTTTAAACAAAACAAAATTTTCACTAAAAAGAAAAGAAAAAATGTATTGTTTATTAGAAAATAAAGGAAAGCGATCAATAAAGCACCGCTAGATCATAGGAGTCCGTTATTCACGTCAGACGCTCCTGTAATTTGGCACCGGCCTGCAGAATCCTTGTTTGTAAAACCTTAATGCTCGCCACCTCTGGAGACAGGAGCCAAATTACGTAATACATAAATCATTGATGTATGGTGTGACTGTAGGTTTGGGTAGAGCGAAAAAAAAAAGTTTGAGAATCTGAAAATTCCTGATATGGAAAAGTGGGTAAACCGACTAAAGATAATAGCGTAAAAGTTTTATGAAGTCAAAATTAAAAAAACAAAAACAATTCATATTATAATCGTTAGCAATCCTTCACTCTGGATTATTTAATTTATATTTTAAACATATTTTCTAGTTTTATAATAGATACAAACACAGTAGATATTATGAGACCCTAATACCTGTAAATCAAATAAGCGTGGCTGATTGTATTAATGGGACGGGTTTATAAAACCTAGAATGAACTCCATGTAGCACTTTTCACTATGCTAGCACAAATAACTAAATTCTCAATATTTACGACACGCAACCCCAGGACAAAGACCCAGATGAGCGAAAATGTTATGAATCATTTTTCAAGACCTCTGACCGAAATATATTGGTTTTTAAGAAATAAAACTTCGAATTTTCGCATTTTTGTACAAACCTAAAACTTCAAACATTTTCTGAGACCTCAAGATAGTCATATTTCAGCCTCAAAGTTTTACACAATTTATTTTACTTGATTTTGCAACTATTTCCAGGTTAGAGTTTTACAGATCTTCAATTTTTTTTTACCGTACTGTAGAGGTCCGACAGAGAGCAAGAATTTTCAAAATGTCCTCCGTTGTTCTAATTAATCTAAGTAAGTAAACAATTACTTTTCATCTGTTGGCGCTGAAAATGATAGTTTTTCTTTGTTTTCTTATTAACAATTAATTTTTATTCACCAGACGCGCCAGTTCCGAATGAAGTACAAAGTACAAACCCCTGTTTTGTTTTGTTTTTCACTCGATTTTGTCCAAATTTTACATGATTTATTATTACATTATTTTACATAAATATTTTGACCATTCTATATTTAAAATAGAATATATGTACAGTATATTTCCTCAGAGAATAATATTTTGAACGTAAATGAAAATAGGTTTAAGAATTAAAATTAATAAAAAAGAAATTAATAACCAGATCAATTGTTGTTTACAATACTACAGTCAAATATAATTCATAATTCATACATTGCTAAAATGGTTGTTTTTATAAACCATTATTGCAATAATTTTTTTTATTTTTTTTCAAGAGAAATGATTATAACATAGAAAATGTAGAAATCCCCTTCCGAAGTCCATCTTCATCATATCCTCATCATCGGTTTCTGTATCATGATCTAGAACATTTGCTATCCCCTTTTCACTCAGATCCGAATTTCTCTCTTTTAAATTTCGATTTTTTTTTCTCGTGTAGTTCTGCTGAATTCAGAGAACATCTACCAATTTTATAGTTTCCAATTAATAAAAACATTTCAGAGTTATTAATAGTCCACTCACTAAAATAAACAAAAGTAAAAGAACAAACGAATCCTTTTTCCAAATACAGCTGATTACCGAGAAAGGGACGAGGAAGACTGAGGACTAAATATTTACTGGGAAAGGAAAATTACTGGTTGTAAATAGAGAATTTATATAGAGGAATAGCTAACGACAATTTTACGAATTTAATGAAGCGAGAGAGAGAGAGAGAGTGAGTGAGAGAGAGAGAGAGAGAGAGAGAGAGAGAGAGAGAGAGAGAGAGAGAGAGAGAGAGAGAGAGAGAGAGAGAGAGAGAGAGAGAGAGAGAGAGAGAGAGAGAGAGAGAGAGAGAGAGAGAGAGAGAGAGAGAGAGAGATCAGAGAGAGAGAGAGAGAGAGAGAGAGAGAGAGAGAGAGAGAGAGAGAGAGAGAGAGAGAGAGAGAGAGAGAGAGAGAGAGAGAGAGAGAGAGAGAGGAGAGAGAGAGAGAGAGAGAGAGAGAGAGAGAGAGAGAGAGAGAGAGAGAGAGAGAGAGAGAGAGAGAGAGAGAGAGAGAGAGAGAGAGAGAGAGAGAGAGAGAGAGAGAGAGAGAGAGAGAGAGAGAGAGAGAGAGAGAGAGAGAGAGAGAGAGAGAGAGAGAGAGAGAGAGAGAGCGATCGGTGGAAGGTTAAGTATACTTATGGAATAAACAAACAAGTTAGTATTACTGATATACACACAGCTTGAAATCATATCTTTACTACTTATGTTTAAGTTCAAAGCAGACCTAGGGCTAGAGAGAGAGCGGGAACCTAAATGGACTTCTTAGCGACCGATTAATCTTTGGGTTCTGTTAATCTCTGGCTTTATCGGATTGCCTTTGAATAATGGCTTCGAATTGTTTTCTTCTTTATCGCTCCTTTGGCCCTCTCAGCTTATTTACAGTTCCTCTGGGAGCTTAAGGTTGTTCCTCTATTCTGTCTCAACTCCTCTGAAAATTCTAAACTATTCAACAAAAAAAAAAAAAAAAAAAAAAAAAAAAAATCGAATTAAGTTGAACTATAAAATAAAAGATCGATCAACCTTTTAAAATACTGAATAATAATTTATCAATAAATAAAATGATCTATTACATTATAGTTTTGTAACTATCTATACAATTAAATGAAAGGACATACCAGTTTTCCTTTGTGATCACTAACCAAGAAAACCACTAATCTTATCTATATCCAAGTTTAAACCACATCATCTTTATAGTTACAAACATGTTTAGCAATAAAAATTTCAATAATATGTGGATAACAGTGAAGTTTGAAAATTTACCGATAGTTGGTGAGTGCTATGCTACATAAGAGGTTACAATAATAAGGTGTTCAATTCAAAGAAATTATTAAAACAGATTTAAATATGTGGTAAGACATGGTAATCTCAGTGAATTTCGAAAGTTGACCGGTGTGTGACTAGCGCATTCTGCAACAGAATTGACAATGATAAACCACCATAATTTTCATAGTTCTAGGATGGTTTAGAAATAATAAAATTTACAATAGTAAAAATTTAAGTGTAAATTCGAGTGGCTTAAACGAGGATTGCAACTCTGTCATATATTTTGAGAGTTAGGAATTAAAACCCAGCTGGTTGAGTTCTACTTTCACCCATTTTTTTTTTACACTAAGAGGTACACACCCTGTATATTCCGATTATCCGAATTTTCGGTTATTTAAACCACCCCTGACAACATTAATTTGGATAATCGACGCACTACTGTACTTAATATTATTCTATAATGTCAAATAATTTTAATATTGACCTACTCATAAAATGATGAGTTAAAAAAAAGGGATATTATTGAAGATAAACAATAGTCATATTAAGGAAATTGAAATAAGCAAGTAATGTTGGTAGATACGTAGAATAACGAATAATATAGAAGATAGAGTAACACCTTGCCAACATATAAAAACCCTGAGATATAAAAAAAGTCAGTGTATCGACCGGTCTTAGCTTCCACATCGGGATTTGCCTAATGGTCTGTCATAGTTTTCCCTTGCGTTTGACAGCTCCTCATGAGAAGCCGACATTGAAAGCTTTGCTCAAAGAGTGGTGGATTCGTCCCGAGGTAAAAATAATCTTTGACGTTTGGAGTTTATTGTAACTTTACTAAACGGGATGTTATTATTATACAGGGTGTCCAGAATTTAAATGGAAAAACTTCAGGAACTTATAGGGGACCGAAAAACTAAGACAAAAAGTCCTTTAGAGATTTGCTCGGTTTTGCTTAGTCTTAGAGAAAATCGCAAAAAAAGAAACCAAACAAAAATGTTACAGGTAGCGATTATCACCTTTCAAAGTTCGTCAGGCTAGGCAGTGAGATATGTAAACACTTAATGTTATCCTTTACATTTTTTTATTTGTTTATATTTTGGCTTCCTTCTAGGATTATAATTCCTACATCAGTCTTCAGTCAGTTACTCAGATATTTTTGTGTGAACAGCATCAGCCACAATTCTGCATACATATTCTAATGTTGAATACGCTGATATGATTTTTGTGTATGGTTTCTGTAACGGTAATGCTTTAGAAGCGGTGTGGGAGTATGCGCGCCGATTTCCAAATAGAAGAGTGCCTAATCGACGAGTCTTTTCGTTAAATTTTTATAGACTACGAGAGCCTACGTCATTCTCAATACGTAATGAAGGCCACCAATTCCAGGCAGCAATAAGAGCAGATTATCGCAGAAGAAATTGTGTCCAACGCCACTTCGATAACAACCCTGAGACTAGCATCTGCAGCATTAGCAATATCGCGGCAAGCAATATTGCGAACTTTGAAAGGTTATAATCGCTACCCATACAATCTTCAAAAAGTTCAGAATTTATTACCTCAAGATTATGTCAAGAGATTGAATTTTGAGTTTGAACTGGTTTCTTGACAAAATTCGCGATGATAATTTATTTCCATTAAAAATTATATGGACCGATGAAGCTACCTTTACAAGAGGAGGAATTGTTAATCAAAGAAATTATCATGTATGGGCTCTTGAAAATCCCAAAGCTATTAGAGAGAATAGGTTTTAGCATGAATTTGCTATTAACGTTTGGCTTGGAATTTATTAATTGGAACGGATTACTGGTGGGACCATATTTTTTACCTGGAAGATTGAATGGTATCACATTTACACAATTTTTGGAGAACGACTTTTCTAATTATTTAGATGACATTCCCTTACAGCAGCGGATTGAAATGTGGTTCCAACTCGATGGATGTCCAGCTCATTATAGCAGAGTTTCTGGAGCTTGGCTGGATATAAATTATCCACAACGATGGATTGGACGTGGAGGAGTAGTACCATGGCCACCCAGATCACCTGATATGACACCCATGGATTTCTTCGTATGGGAAACCTTGAAGCAGAAAGTTTATTCGGTGTCAATCAACTCAAGAGAGCAATTAAGAGACCGAATCATAGATGCAGTGCACCAAATATCATCAGAGCAATGTTTAGCTGCAATTTATGAAGTGAGTGCTAGATGTAATGCTTGCATTGGTGCAAGAGGACAACATTTTCTGCAATATTTACATTAAAAAGAACATAACATAAATATAAATGTAAATAAATAAGTATAAAAATGAAACCTTGTTTTGTTTATTTTTTTGTGATTTTCTCTAAAACTAAGAAAAAACAAGCAAATCTCTAAAGGACTTTTTGCCTTAGTTCTTCGGTCCCCATAAGTTCCTGAAGTTTTGCCATTTAAATTCGGGACACCCTGTATATGCTGTTATATAAAAGGACAAGCAATTTTTCGTTTATGATCACAAACCACGAAAACTACTCAACAGATCTATACCAAATTTTAATCACATCATCTTCATAGTTTCAGGAAGTTTTAGCAATAATAAAATCTAATGATTTTCAATTAATTTGTTAATAAGAAGCAATAATATGCGAACAATAGTGAAGATTGAAGAATTACAGAAATGCGGCGAGTGCCATTCTACATGGGAGATTACAAAAAGACGGTATTATATGGATTATAACAAATTGTGAATACAATTTATTTATATTCAATTAAATTAATAAAAAAGATTCAAATATGTATTGCGACATATGGATCTCAGTGATGTTTGAAATTCGAGTGAAATTCGGAAAGCACCAATCGGCAATAGAGATTAAGATGGTAAAACTACTAAACCTATCTGTTTATATATTTCTAGGAAATGAAAATTCATTAAATAGAAAAAATGAAATTTAAATTAATTATAATTTAAATGTATAATGTTGGCCAGAAATCAGTGGCAGTAATGATGTTTGTCACACAGTCATATACTTCTATAGTTAAAAAATAAAAATCCAACAAGATGAAAACAAAAAACATTATTTTTGCCGAATTAAAAGTATTACCAAATCAAAATGTCGATCTTTTCCTTTTTATTATTCGGTGTAAAAATATGATTCATGGGCATTTAGTTGTAAGCACTGATAATGCAATCTATTATCTGCAAGAGTTACTTAATAGTCTGCCCATCTGGATTACCAATTCATACGTTCAAATTCAAAATTAGATGTCTACTAATGCTTTCACGTAATCTTTAACGATCTTTAACGCAATTTTAACCGGGTACAAATTATTATTATTATTAGTATTGCTATGCGTGGAAATATCATTGCAGAAATAATGTTCAATAGCATACTTCAATGGAAGAAATAAAACTTCAAATATTAGTCAAAATTATTATATATAGAGCGAGCAAAGCCGCGACGGGGGATGCTAGTTTTAAATATTCTAATGGGATTTTTCAATAGTTTGGTAGTTCATTAGCAAAATAGGGGTGGGTGTATTTTCAGGATTAATTTTATCATGGAGGATGTTCCAGAAACTATGGATTTTTTTAGAACCAGAGGTAAATCTTCTGGCTCAGTCTTTAATTAAGTGGTGATTAAAAACTTATTTTCTATATTTTTCAAGTTAATTTAAGATATACTTAAGTCAAAGTTAATATTAGAGATGGGTCGACTAGTCGGTAAAGCCAACTAATCGGCTGCTTTTGTAGTCGGTGACTAGTCCATAATTAGTTGGCAAAATGCGCCAACTTGTCGGCCATTTTATTGATTTATATTTCTACGCTTATTGATTTTAATAATGGTATTTTAAATATGGTTTTAAAACATATTTATCGCTTATGGAAATATAATTCAAAATCTAATTTGTATTATTACTAAACCCTCCTTGAACTATGAGGATGTGGTTAAAATTTGGTTCAGTAGTTTTCGCGGTAAGTGATCACAAACGAAAAATAGCTTGTCCTTATATATATATATATATATATATATATATATATATATATATATATATATATAGTGTTGTGTATCAAGTACTTTAAAATAAGAAATGAATATTAATTTGTATTTATTTTAAGGACGAGAAAGTTTAAGATTTATTGATCTTAATTGGAACCTATTTTATTAAGCAATAGAATATTTATAAAGAAAGAAAGATAAAAAATATTTCCTCACAGAAGGATGATAAAGAATTAATCCTTTGGCAGATAAAAAAGTAATCCTTGGGAAGAGAGGTACAAGGATTAGTCTTTCTCTTGATCCAATACAAGGCTATTTACTTTGTCAAAGATTGATTAAGCTGTATAAATAACTGGAAGCTTTAAAACATTTATCTAAAAAAATTATTTTCTTTCACTGAATAAAATAAAACTGTTGTGCTATTGTAAATATATCAAATGTATCGATATTTCAAAAGTTCTCTTTAAAGCTGAAATTGAATGAAACGTATAAAGATATAATATATAATATAATTGAATGAAATATAATTTAATTTTTTATAATAACATAATAAGTTATGAAATGTTAAAAGGTATGTATTAAAGTAAATTATTTTCGAGTATACTAAACACAAAATCAGTACAACTACAAAATACAATCATATATTTGAATAACATACCAGACTTGAAAGACAAGAAACTGCTCGTCATTTCTGACTATCCCTACATTTACTAGACAAGCTTTCTAAGCTCCCAATAAATTATAAAAGACAGTAATTAGACTCATTCGGACATTCAGAATTTGAGCTTAGGGGCTCCACTAAACCTTTTAAATTCTTCTCGAATCCATTCCGAACCTTTTAAATTCGAAATCCTTCCTCAAATCCTCAAAGCTTCCCTTAGTATCTCCCAAACGAACTTATCATTAAAGATCTTCCATACGTTGCTGATTTGGCCGAAACCAGATTCCTATCCTTTCGTAGTAAACTCTATACCTACTGGAATCCACTAGTCACACAACCTGCCTCACACTCAATTCCCGATTATCCTCCGAGGCAGCTGAAAATAAGTTGGACAAGAGACCTTCAAATGTAGAACTTTTATTTAAGTGCTACAAGTGATTAGTTCTTTTTACGTTATTGACATGTCATTGTAATCATCAAGAATAAATACTGAATAGCTACACAATCTTTACAAACGATCTAATTGCAATCCTTATCTACCTAGTAACATACGCACATAGGACATGGCTCTAACTGAAAAGGAAATGGAAGAGATATTCACCAAAGGTTAATCGGTTTCAAAACGTAGTTGTGAGATCACTTAAGGTAGGTATGATGGCATTGAAGGATCAACACAATTATGATTGATTCATTATTTGCTACTTGTAATATTTTGTATGACTAGATAAATACTTCCAATGGACCCATTTTAAATTTGTTGTCAGTAGGAGCAGATAAACCAACCAGACATAGGGAAAACTGAATGGGTAACCCACATATCTGCCTGACCATGTCCATTCCTACATGAGGTCCTCTTTCTACTTTTCTAACTAACAAAAGTAATACTACTTTTGTAAGTATTATACAAACTTATGTATTCGGACTGTCACGAAGTATATTTGGAAAAACAACAAACGATTTCATAACAAATACATTGGACACGTTAACAGACAGAATTCCATAATGTATCACCATGTAGGCCAAAGAGAAGTTGGATGAGAGATCTCCTAGTGTAACACTTTACATTAACTGAAGGTTAAGATTAAACAGTTAAGATTATTTAGAAGTACCTAATCATAGTGTTACAAACACAAGAAGGAAAAAGACAACTGCATTAAAAAAAAAAATCCTACTTTAATATTTATTTTAAAGGAATTACTAAATACAGTACATTAGAGAACGGTAAGTGATGTAAAAGCTAGATATATAGCGAGTGGCATATTGGCAATATTGTGGATGGAGGGGAGGGGTAGATAAGGCCTCTTAGTTGATCAACAGTTCTCCATCACTGTTGGCACTCCGTCAACCGTGATCAGTATACTCAGCACTCAGCGCTCCGCACTCTGCGCTTCGCGCTTTGCACTCGCTGCTCTGTTTTCTCCTGTCTTCTCTATATAATCCTTTACCCATTTTACTCGTGTAATCTTTATATATCGAAAATGATGCATTTTCATTCCCTATGTAATAGCTAAAATTTCCTGACATGTTGGCAGATCTAAAACCAGTATTGTTTATTGTTATGCAAAAAGGATTAAGCAGGAAGGGAAAGTGCTCGTTAAAAAATATATAAAATCAATCTTTTAAACGACGAGAATTAATTTGTCTGGAAAGATGTCCTTTGGCCGTCAAAATTTGTTAGATCCTGGCAGATGTGAAACCAATATTCACTGGCTTTTGGCATTGGAATTAAGTTATGTATGTGTAATTGCAAAACTACATTATGCATAATCTAAGTTCTATTTTAGAAATGAGGAAGCAAATTCTCTTAATATATCCGATATTATAAATATACAAATTTACTTCGAGTTATCAATTTTTCTAGATATCGAGTTAAAAAAAAATATGTTTTAGATTTTTTCCCATTATATACATATACTGTGAAACTCCAATTAACCGGATTGATTTGAAGGTAATATATGTATATATATATATATTTATATTTTTTTTTTATATATATTTTTTTTTTTTTTTTTTTTTTTTTTTTTTAATTTCATATTATTTTGTGATATTTCGACGCGATCTTGGCTTAGCTGATCGAAAATTTGACCAGAGCTTCCTGTTTAATTTAATGTAGAATACTTTTTGTTATATCAAATTTGTCGCTAGGACCTACCGTTTTGGAGATATATTGCTTTTAATGAAAAAAGTGATGTTTGCCTATATTGTTTTTTTTTTTTTTTAATATTGGGACTTTTTTGACACGCTCTAGCTCTGTTAGTGTTGCTCTAATCAAATGACAGTTTATTGTCAGAAATTTGATCGATAAAATCTTCTGTTATATAACATTCATAACTAAGCTACCGTTTAGTAGCTATATTGATTCAGTGAAAAAAAAAAATCATGTTGTAACGTTTTTTTCACTATCAAAGAAGTAACGTTTTTTCACCTATAAAATGTAACATTTTAACACCATCTAGCTCTGTTTGTATAGCTTGGATTGAAAATTTAATAGGAGCTACACTGTCAGAAATTAAATAGGAATAATATGTTGTTTTATAACATTTGTCACTAGGACCTACCGTTTAAGATTTATATTGCTGTGAATCAAAAAAAGTGACGTTTGGAACTCATTTCTCTCAACTTTGTTTATATCGTAATTTGATATTGAGGTAATTTGATCTTTTGATTGTAAAATTTAAATTCGGAAAATCGGTAAATTATATATAGTTAAACATATCCACGATCTAATCTTTTTCCAAATAAGGGAGAAATCTAGATTCTTTTTTTCTTTTTGTACCATTATCATTTTATAATTTTCTTTTAATTTATAAACATCGATAATCATTAATATAATTATTACTTGCTTGTAAATTCTACTAGTCCTGGTAGATCAAGATATCATCAAACAGTGACCTTTAAATGGTTAACCGAAAGTTAATAAAACGCTGATTAATCAATTTTCAAATGGAAAACAAAAAATATTTCAAATATTTACAACAAAAGACAAGAAGAGAAAACCTTAAAAGATTAACATTGTATTAAAAAATGAAGAAGCAGTTCATGGTTTTAATCGATAGGCAGAAAAAAATATTATGTTCGTATGCATAACCAGATATGTTTTAACAATATGAATATGTAAAAAACTTCAGTTAATTATGCAAATATGTATATGGTTTTGTTGTTACAGATTTTATGATCAAGCCGACCGAGGAATATGTTCAATACAATATTGATACCAAAATAAGCTTACTCTTTTGTTTGCAATTTAATTATTGCGACAACTTATTTAAATAATTCCACATCATACATCTGCACTAGGAAACTGCTTTCATGACCGATATTAAATATCATTTGATTTGAAATTTAATCAGCTGGATGAGTGTTTGCAATGCGGCTCTAATTAGAGCGTACATCCAGATATGCATTTGTTATGAGCCCATTTACGTCTAACCCTAATGAGTACTCCGTCGTTCTATCATCGAAATAGAATATTCCATTTTAATCTAGTTTGATTTGGAAAACATAATGGACTATTTATGCATAATCCATTATAAACGTAATATTAACAGTATTATATCGTAATTGATAATTTAGGGATGATACTATAATTATCCTACGAAATCCTATGAAGAATATTTAAGAATATTCTATCCTAAACGTTTACAGATCACCTGTAAGAAAAAAAAAAAAAATCACCATCATTCCTGGGGTAACCATATTCATCCCCAAAGCCTGATTACAGTCAATGATATAATAGTGCATGTGATAGTGCGGTTGTTAGAGGAAAGCGCGTCATATCGGACTCGTCCCCCTAAAGTGGACCCCTGGTCTTCTAACACCGCATTCTCTTGAACTATATCGTGACCGATTGTAAACAGTAGTTTAGGCAACTACCGATATGTAGTGGAGCGCACTCATCGCCCACTTCACCAGTCACTTATCAGTTCACCATTACATGTTTTGATAGTGAAAAAAGTTTTTACTAGTGCTACGATTTATGTTATTTTTTCTATATATTCATAGGTAAGCCTTTATATCTATATATATTCTTAAATGGCATGGTTTAAGGTTAATGCTTATCATCAAACCATTTCATTTAGATCTTTGTTTAAAAATTTATCGGGTTGACAAACTGTTGTCTTTAGTTGCGCAAACATGACCCCTTATTTGTTCATGTTCAAAGTTTCCTAAATCTGTATATACGCTTATTCTTTTGAAATTTCGTTTCAGGTTTCTAAAGGATAATGGGAAAAACTGACCAAAGAAAGTGGAGTCCTTCTAAAATGACAAAAGCAATTCGGAAAAAGAAGATGGGTTGGAAGAAGGCAAACAATGAGGTTGAATAGGCAGCAAAAAAAACAAAACAAAAAAAAAAAAAAAAACAGACCTACAGTTTTGGGTAATGATCTTGAAGAAGAGCTGGTTCGCCAGTGCCTTGCTATGCAACATTGGTTTATGTGCTCACTATGGGCTTATGTGGATCGTGCTGGAGTTGAAAAAGATGTGTACATCTTCGATTATTGTCGATAAGGAATTAAATAATGTTTCTATTTAAAATACATTCTTTATCATTTTTTGAGAATAAAATCTTCTTTGTATTGTATTATATTGTATTCTGGTTGTTATATTATACTTAAATTTGAAACTAGATTGAATATTCTTGGCTTTAATATGATTCTTAAAATTTTGATTGTTTTTGCAAGGGGTCCGATTTCGGAACCTATATCACAAATTGAGAAAGAGTAGGATTTTATAAAACATTTTTTTTATCTACTAATTTTTAATTAAATTTTCTAAATGTAAAAGTTAAATGATACTCAACATTACAAAGCAAATACTACATGATTTTAAACGTAATTTTTTATTATTTTCTATTCTTTAAAAATCAAAAACGAAACAGTGGTCCGGTTTTGGGCTCTCTCTATATTTTTTTAAAACCTATTTATTGTTATTCACAACTGCATACATTATATTCAATAAGCAAATTTGAGGAAATGTATACAAAGACTTGCCCATAACTTGTAAAGAATTGAAAATATTGTAAAAGAACCACTCAATGGTAGAAATTCAATTAAAAGTTTTACATTAGAAGGTCTCTAGGTCATCTTTTTTTTTTCAGACACCTCGGAGGATTATCGGGAATTGATTGTGAAGCAAGTAGCTACGGAATTTACTATGAAAGGATAGGTATAGTTTAGGGGAGATCAGCAACGTAGGGAACATTAAAATCTTTAGGGATATGTTTGCTGGTAACATAATATGGAACATTAAGGATTTTAATACAGCATTTATATAATTGTATAATTGGATATAATTGTAAGGATTGGATACGAGAAGAATTGGTAGGTTTAGCGGAGCCCCAAAGCTCAAATCCTAATGCTAAAATGGGTCTAATTACTGCCAGGTAAATAAGTCTTTCGTTATCAATTAGGAGCTTAGAACGCTTTGAGTAGTCGAAAACGACGAGCAGCTTCTTGTCTTTTAAGTCTTGTATAAAGATTCCAAGTAAGTCACTTATTCAGATGGAGGCCTAGGTAGCGGGTCTGTTCAACGGAGATCAGTGGAATAGGTTCCTACCTCCAAACTTAAATATTATTCAATCATATAGTAGTATAAATCATATATTATAAATAAATAACTTGAGGTACACCATGTTAGCTTAGAAGGATCATAATATTAGTATCAATGAATTATTTGCCACTTCTATTGGAATTATTTTTATTTGAAAACTAGTTTCGAATGTTTAACATTCATCATCAGATCTAAAAACATACAATTTCAAAACATCAGCACATGGTTACATAGAATATACATATTCAATTATTATAAATGTAAGACAAGAAATCAAACATGTTGATTTTTTCATAAGGACGCCAAATGAAAGGGCTTCTAAAAAATATCAGGACCAAGTGGTCCTTAAGGAGGACTTGGGTAGTTAGGTAAATACGTTTTGATCCCTACGTGTATTAATCAGCTAAATGGTCAGTTCTTCGGGTTTTTCATATGACTGGTCGGTTTTTCTGTTCCTACTGTAAACAAATTTAAAGTAGGACTGTTGGTAATATTTATCTGGTCAGGTATTATTTCACATTTTTCAAAAATATTTAATTTTAGACTGTTTTATAGGCATTCTGTTAGTTTCACTCCTGAGTCTTAGTTGATGGCTATTTTCAGTTAATTGGAAGTTTCTAAAATTCGTTAACGACATGATTACTAAATAGTTATGTATGCACCTCCCGTGAAGTAATTCCTGGCAGCATTCCCGTGAGGTTGTGAAAATTTTAGTAAAAAGGAATTCTTGTGGATTTTGGCCTAATTCATCTAATGCGTGATTTTCCTCCAACGCTGACAAACGTAGAATTTGTGGGCATAAGGATTATAGAAGTAGATTCTATAATGCTAACTAGCTGCCTTATTGTAAAATAAAATTTCCCATACGGCCACTATAATGACCAGTAGTATCTACTAACATTTACTTTAAATACATTTCAGCCCGTAAACAAACCTAGAAACTTCAGATTTTTTTTTTAGGTCAATGAAAATCTTTTCATATTTACTTTCATTTCTCCGAAACATCTGCTATCATCTAGTATTATCTCTCATTATTCTCCAGATATTCCTCATTCGTTGGAACAACGACGTAACTACGAAATAAGGTTTAAAAAAATATTACAAAGCTTAATTCGTCAGAAGTGCTCCTAAAAGCTATAACTGTTATTATATCGCTAGATACATTTACTGAATTGTAGTCTGGCCAAACCACAAGCTTATTTGAATATTACTTATAACTATAATGTTGGTTGAAAGTATTTCATTTCAGTTTCTCGCTTCTTCTGTAAAATTTAATTTTTTTATGGTTGCGTCTTTTTTCCACCGGATGAGCGATATGAAGAAAGTTTTTTAAACTAGAGATGAAAATTATGAAATCAATGAAATTTCCATAAATTAAAGCACTATCATATATACATATACGAATGCAAGTTTTGCATATTTACGGAAGAGTGATTATTGAGAAGGTGGAAAAAATAAATGATGTTTAAAAGAAGATCAGAAAGAAATTATAAGAATAGGAATGATTAGATAATTACATAAAGGAAGTAGCACGAATAATAAAGGATTTTTCAAATTGAACTTCTGAAAATTTCTTTATGTGAAGAGGTATCGGGTTGAAAGGTTGAATAGTCCTTTTTGTTGGATCCTCAAATTTGTTCCTTTTAGTCTAATATTATCTTGTGATTATTATTTTATGTTTATTTTTATTTTTAAATGTATAGTCGGCAAATGTCAATTTATTTTTTTTTTTTTTTTATATATAAAAGATTTTAATTAGAGGCTCCAAAAGGGTCGTTCTAAATGGTTTTACATTCATTAGGTATAAAAGAAAAATATAAAAGCTAATCAAGTAGCTTAATATTTATATAACAGCAAAAAAACAGATTCTCGTGGCTATGTTTAAATTTTTTTGTAAACAAAATCTTCTTCCAAATAGAAATTACAAAATCGTAATTACATAAAAATCAGGGAAAAATAAAAAAATTATACCTAATAGTTTTAATTTTAATTTCGCTTTGTACGTTTTTAATTTATGAATGTTCATATTTTATAATTTACTGATTATCTTTTTATTTTGCTCATTATATTTCCAGTTAGCACTATTTCATTACACATCTTCTCAGGAGACGTTTTATCCTGGAGCAAAGATTATTCTGCATTTAATTTTAATTTTAACAAATAAATAAATAAACGACAGGAGGAATAGAAAAAAAATTATGCCTATCCATCATATTCCTAAATGGCGGAAGTTTACTATTAGTGATCTCGATGTTGAGTGCTCTTGATTACTTTATTTCCTGTTTGAGTGTTTTTGGGCCAAGTGACCTCACGCAATCTCTATTTGATCACGAACTAGTGACGTGTTGAGAGAGAGCGCTAGGATCTTCTAGGAGAGGGGGAACATGTATTAATGTGTCCTTTTCCTAAACAAAAGTTCCAATGATTTATACTTACGAATTAACACAGACACACATATTTTGACCTTTAATTTTGAAATAAATAAATTAAAATACTTTGATATATTTCGGTGTGTTCTAAAGTCTTAAATTAGCCTATTCTACAGTATATTTCATTTTGAACAGTGGCAATTGAAATAGAAACGGTTGTAATTAGAATAAAAACGATGATAATTGAGTTAGACAGAGTAACATTTGCTTTCGAAATGGTTACATTTGACTAGGAAATGGTTAAATTTGAGTAAACTTGAAAAGGGTAATATTCGCTTTGTTAAAAGCTACAGTTGACTTGCAAATGTAATATATTTTCCATTTATATATTAATTACTTTTTTTATCATAATATTATTCTTTATCGCTCTGTTGAAAAGTGAAACACTATTAATTATTTCCTGAGCATCCGAAAAAGTCTTTTGAGGAAGACCGATAGCCCTATCAATTAATATTAATAGTATTAAATTGAGTTCAAATTATAAGAACATATTTACCTTTATTTTTCAGATACAATTATTTCAGATAATGATTAGTTCATCTGTAAATGTTAACTTCTTTAAGTGTGGAGTCTAACCGTTTTGCTACACTGCTTAAAAAAACTTTTAATCTTTAGGCTGGTCTACTATTCATTATGTTTATATTTGACTCTTAAATTATAATTTTTAAATATATATACCTCAAATGTAAGAGAGAGGAGAGAGAGAGAGAGAGAGAGGAGATGGCTCTTAAGAGTTCGGGTCAGAATTGATCTAAGAATGTTTGCCAATCAGTACCTACTTGCCAGACAATTCATGAATATTTTAAAATTATTAGTTAATTTATAAATTAACTCTACTTTAAATCGAACATCTATAAATTAAGATTCTGCACACATAGGTTTAACGCGATAAATAAATCAATCACAGAGGAAATCAGGTACCCTAAATGTGACCTGCGATTGGTTAGTAAACTCAACTGGTGTTAGATGACAAATGATATATATTCAATCAACGACTGACAAATATTAATTTCAAGTAGAAGTAGAAATCATTACTTCATACATATAAGTTCAATAACTTATGTGGCAACAAAAAACCAACAACTAAATTTTAGACTATTTTAATGAAAGATGGTATGGTTAGTTGAAGGTCATGGTCTAGGATCATTGAGAGGTCATCAGGACCTGATGGTCGACTCATGACGGAGTCGACTTACCTACATGTGGATATGAGCGGGAATAGCACGAAAGACAAACAAGAACCAGAGTATGATTTTGCAGACATTAATGTGACCATTATCCCCACTTCAAATGGTATAATCTTTATGCCTACAGATTTCTTGCAAGTTAATTTGGGATTAGAAGTTTGCTTAGGAAGGTAAAGCGTATTATTAGAGGCTTGAGTGGTTATCAGGGATATTATAAAGTTAGGGATCGGTGCATAGAACCATCTTTTGAATGGGCAGTACTGCTGTTTATTTCTGAAAAGGATTAAATATTTCCGAATTATTTTTTTAAGGAATGCTCTCCCACAGCCTCCACTGACTTTATTTTATTAGTGATTCAGCTGAGAGAGAAGAGCTTGGATATACTGACTTGGCTTGTTCTCTATAAGTGGAGGGACAGGTCAGGTATGGGGATCCCTAGAATAGTGTATATTGTATATTAAGTATGATTGTATTTTAATTTTTAATTAAGTATAATTTTATTTATTTATTTTTTTAATTTATGTACTGTGTAGTTCATATTATTTATGTATCGTCTACCCCCCCTTTTTTTTTTTCTAATTGCTTATCATGTGTCAATCTTAAAGCCATCCATGTTCCTAATGAAAACGTTTTTGGCAGATTGTAATATTTACTAAATAAAACTTTTATTAAAAAAAATAAATAAAATATGGCTTTAAAACATTGCAATATAATGGGGTGTATAAAAAAATGAATTGAAACAAATGTTTGTATTATTATTTTTTTTTATATAAAATACAATTAATACTCAAAGTATAGTCCATTACCGTCATTACCTATCTGCTAGCCAATTGCTCGATGCCACGCTGTTACCACACCTTAGGATAGCTGTCAAAGAACTCTTGGACAGAATTTTCAACTTCCGCAAAATTATCAAATTTTTTCCCCTGAAGAAAATGGGACATGGATCAAAACAAGTAGTAATCCGAAGGTGCGAGGCCTGGACTATATGGCAGGAGTTCAATCCCATGAAGTTATGTAAACCTTTCTTATTGTTGATTGTTGAGGAGTAAGTTCGTGAGGGACCAGTCTACAAGTCTTTTTCACCTTCCCCATGGAGAGAAGATGGTGACTAACAGTATCTTTCGACACAACACACTCCTTGACAAGTTCGAGAGTACTTGTAGATGGATATGACTCAACAGCTTCCTTCAGAACCTCATCAATATCCATTATTAGCCGCCCGGAGCCCTTTTTCCTTTCCAACGTCGTATCTCCACTTCTAAATTTTTCAAACCAATGCCACGCAGTTTGCTCTTCAAGGACACCTTTCCCTTCATATTTAATAATTCATGAGTTGCTTCAGCGGTTGTGAAATGTTTTTTTTCAGTAATGTCTTAAAATTACGAGAATATTGTAGGACACTGTCATGTTTCTTTTTTGAAATAAATAACTGAACTGAGCCTTTTTTTTTTTTAAGAGGTCCAGTATTAGAAACAAGCTTAGAGAATGCTCTAAAGGGATTATTAAGTATTGGTAAATAATAAATAGCATTAAGATATTTACATACTTAAGAAACTCTGGAATTCGATAAAACGGTCATTTTTTTTTTTTTATACGCCATATTATATATTAGTATATATGTACTAAATTATTTAATTTAAAGCTATAATTTTCGGAATAGTGTGAAGTACAAAACATTCGCTAACGTGGCATTTATGACAAATTGCAAAGACCAACTACCAAGCTCAGCATTGAGTAGCCTCAACTGCGTAATTGCAACGGTCGGCTGGTCGTAGCATTGCTAACTCATCTCTTCCAACCTCCCCTTCCTCTCTCCCCCTCCAATCATCGCTATAGCATCAGCAGAGAATAGAGATCAATTATATATACTATTGTAAATTAGTGTCTCCCATCTTTAATAAGAAGAACAAATTAATAAAACCACTAATTATAAATATATCATAAATATATAATATTATATTTATTACTGGTGATTTATTTTACGAGTTTTTAATTTTTTTTTCTAATAGACCTGTCCATTTATAAAAAAAATCTACCTGTACCTTGGAAATACCGGTAATTTGGAAATTCCCATCCCTAATTTTTTTTTTCAGAGATTTACCCAGTTTAGTTGTGTACTAGAACTGGTAGTAGATACCAATAGCGTATCCACCAGTAATATTGTAGTAAGTAGTTCATACTCCTCCATTCTTTGTAATTATATGTAGTTAAATATTTCAACGCATGTTTTTATATATATTTCTATTGTAGCTAACTTCATGTTTTGAAATATCCTGTATAATTCATATAAGTTATTTTAGCCTGTTTTTTTCACTTTAGGACATGGTTATGAGAACAATATTGTCGAAACGTCGCTAAAATAAGTCGTTGTTTTATTGACTGAACCTTAAGAACCTTTTAAAACATCTAATAGTAACAGACAAGATATATATATATATATATATATATATATATATATATATATATATATATATATATATATATATATGTAAATATATTAAATAATAAATCATTAACTATATCCCGAGGCGCTTCCTACTTTTATCCCACATTTCGTAGACAATATTTCCTTTACCAAATTATTAATACCCTTTGTCCTTCCTATATTTATTATAGCCTTCAGTTCAGATCTAAAATCAATTTAATGTACAAAAGATCCCTTCTTTCTGATCTATTTACCCCATCTTACAGAACTACTACATTCCAACGCTCCTTTTTTTTTTCGCTCAACCATCCTATAGAATTCTATTCCTCCTCATATCAGATATGAAAAATCCCTGAAAACATTTAAATACTTCTATTTCCTGTTCCTCATTCTCATCCAAAGTGACGTTAGCTAATGATCTAACTACTCAATTACATGATATATAAATGTTCCTAGAATCCTGTCAATAAATGTTTACATAAATTAGATTTAACTCAATATAATTGTATCTTACTATGAATATAACATTTGTGTACTTCTATTATATATATACAGCACTAAGCATTGTACCAGAATTAATTTCTCATTTTATATTATATTGTCAGATATTTATTTTATTTTATTGTGTTTTTGACCATATGTAACTAATTATATTTATTTCTGTACTTATTTGTTATTATCAAGTGACTTGGTCTCAGAATAAAATTATTTTTCTATGCTATACACACACACACACACACACACACACACACACACACACACACACACACACACACACACAGATGTAAAGTAGATCGGTAGGAATACTGACAATGAACGGTGATGGCTGTTATATGCCAGACCACAAGTATCTAGATCTGGACAGAGGCTAGATCCAACAGGGACTATTTGCTGTAATGGAAGCTGTGAGCCATAGATCAGAGGGCAGACAATGACCTCTGAATATTAGATGGATGGTGGTGCAATGGCTGTCTGCAGTAGATGCGTCTCTATATCGTCTATCTATGGCCCATCTGCATCCAGCCTACAATCCACTACATTACAACAACAAGATGTATTTGTTTATTTTATCGAATCAAGTTGACAATTCTCATTTAGACACTATTTCTAATGCTAGTTCGTTAATTTCTTTTATTAAGATTGTAATAATTCATCAGGATTAAATTCCCTATATAAAGACGGTAATTATTTTTAAGTATCCAGGTAAGTGTAATTTAATATACAGCCAATTGATTAAAAAACAAATTTAGATTTTTTAAAAGCTTTTTGTTTGATTTAAGAAATTAGTGTTTGGTTTGTAAAAGGAATTCCACTTAAATTTCAGTGGATACTTATTTTAAATTTTTAATTAGGTTGTAAACAAAATAATTGGCAACATTTATTTTGTTTGTGATTTGTATCAGGATAGTTTTACATTATTAAAAAAAAAAAATTAACTGTAGGGATAAGTAACTGATCAAACCTATGTTTATTTAATTTGTTTAACCCTTTACCGGTCGCGCTGTTGTATTTTGTACAACACCCGACTTGTTTCCTCGCTATCTCGTTTCCGGTGAGCTTAACGGGAAATTGGGTTTAGCTATTCTTCGAGCGACTCATCTAATTACCTCCTGTAGTTTTTTCACTGCGATTGGATGAGTAATATCCTTCCCGGAAGATATTTAGTCAGTGATTGCCATCAGTGTTGCACAAAGTACAACATACGACCGCTCTCGTTTTTCTCGCCCCCTTCTCGGCAATCTGCTGGATTTGATACAATGTTAGTGGGATTCTTTTGCATTTATACTTTTGTTTATCCACGTCAGCGAAATATTAATTATTCGGAATGTTTTGATTAGATAGAAACCTCTAAAATTGGAATATATTCTTCAAATTTTGCAGATCTAGACGAGGAAGGAAAAAGAACCGGACAGACAAATAAAAACTTCGAATTGAGTAGAGAGGAAATATAAAATGTTTTAGTTCATGATATAGAAACCTATGTTGAGGGTAGTGATGGAGATTGAGAGGAGAGTGTGGGGAGTGGGGGGAGGGGGGCAGCCAGTAGACATCTAGATTTTATTTGTAAAAATTCATTCAAAAAAAATTGTTAAAAATAATTGATCATAAAAATAACCATTTTAAACCTGCAAATTATTATACAGTAGAACCCCTCATATCCATCACCCACGGGACCGGAGCGTGGTCGGATAATCCGAGGAACAACAAGCAATTAATAAAAACACACAAACGAGTATTTATGTATATATGTATGTAGATGTACGTGTTTATTGAATAAAAACATATTGAACACAAAAAATACTGAAGCATAAAATATGGAAGTATGCATGTATGTACATATACTCATAGCCAACAAATTAAGTACACATAAATTCATTTTAAAAAAATCAGTTATATTTTTCTGTATTAATGTATTTAATCTTGCTTTAGCAGTGGTATCCCTCCACTTCTTAATGTACGGAATATCCATCGGTGTTGCATTTGGATGCTGCTCGATGTATTTCACCGCAATTTCGAAAGCCTCTTTAGCTGCTCTGTGACTAATCTTTTCAGGCTCTTCTTTTTCGTCGTCCATTTTATCATCCTCCATTGCTGCATTGAGAACCGCGGCTACGATTTGATTGTCGTCAAGATCCTCTTTGGTAACCTCAGCCATGTCTCCTTCCAATAGCCACTCTTCTACATCGGATGGTTGGATTTTGTCATCAATGGTTTGTAAATCTTAGAGAATTTCCATGACATCTGTATTGAAGATTTGAGGCTCACCAGAGATCACACAAGGGGGTAGAAACATAGCTTCATTATCGAAAAGCAAGACAGCATTAAGTGGCAGATTTTTCATTTGCAAGTGTTTTTCTATGTTTGGGATGAACTGTTCAAACAACCACTGTTTACACTGTACATCCAAACCGATTTTTGATTTCGGTAAAAAAGAGGTAACGATGACATGTTCACATGCTTGAATGCTCTGAACATTTGAGACTGGCGGGAGGAGGGGTGACGGATATCCCGAGGAGTCGGATATCCTGAGGTCGGATATGAGGGGTTCTACTGTATTAGGCTGTAATATTGTAAAAAAAATAAATTTTTTTTTATTAGTTCCAGTCATAAACATATTTTAAATTATTATTATCTTAGGTAATATTTTGAACATATACTCTACTTTAAATGTAGAATGGTCAAAATATTTTATTTAATAGATTTAATACAAAATTTGGACAAAAACAGGGTGTTGTACCTTGTACAACGCGCGATCGCTCATGTTACGGAAACTGGCGCGACCGTTGGAAGATTAAATAGATAAATAAAAATCTATTTCACATAGACGAGGAAAAATAGAAATGGATATGTCTATCTATAACCTACTGTTTTGTTCCGAATTTATATTTCAGAATTAGAAGGATTAAATTACTAAAATTAATAATAAAATTACATTATCAATTAATGATTATTCGAAAAAAACAAAGTTGAGAGGAAATTCAGACATAACATTTTTCATATGAACCAATATAGCCCCTAAGCGGTTGGTACTAACGACTAATGTTATTACACTGGATACCACTTGTAAAGACTTCGCCTATAACCATGAATCAGCAATAGTAACTAAATTTTCAGGTCCCTTAAACTTGTTATCTCTATCATCTGCATTTTTAAATGGATACAACATCGCTTATAACAACATATCTGTTATAGCGACCAGATTTTCTTTGATCTTGAGGGTAAAGTCATCGGTTAAAACGCAGCAGTAGTTAAATCAGCTCAATGTAAACAAATTTTGTGACTTTGCCGCGTCATTTTCTTAGAACCCTCTTCTCCCTTCTAAGAGTGTAACCTACTCCCTCTTAACCCAACAAGCAAACTCCTTTAAAGTTTTATTAATTGAGCTCCTTTCCGTTCGGGAACTTTATTTTATCGGGGTAGTTTATTTTCTTTGATTCGAAAATTTCTAGTAATTGCGAAAAATGAGTTAGAAACGAAGATAATTTTCTCTTGATGATAAAATTCATATTTCCAGAAGAATATCCAATTGTGAAAACAAGGACATCTCTAAGGTATTAAACGTAAGACATTCTACAATTTCGTCAATATGGAAAACAAAGATAAATTCCAACAAATGGACGGTCAATGAAAGATGCCTTAGACTCAATTCGTACACTACAAGAGTTTTATTTGTGAAAAATAAACTTTAGAGGAAGGTAATCAAAAGGGCTATCTTACCAATATTGTATTGACAAATGTTTTAGTTATCCCAGAATAACTGGTTAATTTTTCAATCTACTTATGTGCAATATATATATAATAATTGAATAATAAATTATTCTTAAGTGAAATTTTACAAATTTACTGATTCACATTTACATACGTACTTGATGTAGGTAGCAAGATTGCATATAACGACGATCGGTTAGAGATATCTAGTATATTAGGAAAAATATTTCCTATTAAATTTCTGACAAGAAACAGTCGTCAAATTTTTGATCTGATCAACACTAACAGAGCTAGAGCGTGTCAAACCGTAAATTTTTTAAAGATAAAAAAAATGTCCATCAACTAATATCCATATGAAAAGACGCCACCCAAAATAATTCATTATCCCAAATTCTTCCAATTAATGTTTTGTTATTTCAAAAATTAACTGTGTTTAAAATAGTGAAATGTTTAGCTGTATTTTATCTTATTAAAGAAAAGAAAATTTACATTAGATTTGAGAATTTCTAATTCTTTTCATAAGAACACTATTTAAACAAACAGTTGAATTATGCTTTTAAATATAATTCAACTGTCTGTTAAAAAAAAAAAATAATAATATTAATCCTAAAATGTAATGTGAATTTATCTTGTAATGTAAATATTCTCTATTGTTGATAACAAAAATAAATCATACAACGAATGAGTATTCGATTTAATTTAAGTAGAATAACAATGGTGGTCACGGTTTAAAAGGCGATATTTATATAGATATACTTATATTCTTATAAATCCAATAATTTTAATATATATATATATATATATATATATTATTGGATTTATAAGAATATCAATATAAATACCGCCTTTTAGTTTTTAGAGGAAAACATTCCTTCAAACTAAAATCATATTAAGCAAATACCTCTAAGAAATTGTTAAGGGTTTCCAATAATAATTTATATAGGTAGACTTTTCATCCCTGTAAGAAATATGACCCCACTTGATGTCTGAAGTGGTGTTTAAATGTCTGACTATAGAAATGCATGTATAATTAAGCAATTACTAACCTATGTCAGAATACATTTCAAGACCAAGGGACCTCTTGGTAATATTGCAGGAATGAAAAGGCCAATGTGCGTTCATGTGGCATACGGTGTCCGCATAATTTTACCCAGGAATCCTGAGAATTTCTCTGAAAACCACTCTGTCCGAACTACGCCTATATATATAAATATATACAGTGAGCAGCAAAAGTTTTCTTACCCTAATGATTTCAAGCATTCAAGAAAAAGGATTTATAATAAAATCAAATAAACATAGGTACTTACATAAATATAATCCAATAAAAAATTAGGATTTACTCACCTGAAACAAAAGAAATATAATTTAATTAGTAAATAGGTAAATATAATAAAATGAACAAGTAAATCTTTTTCCAAATTAATAAAATATTTTATTTTTTTTATTTATGAAACGACAAAAATTTAAGCAATAGTAAAATAACTGAAAGTTTTGAATAAACCCACCGTCAAACATAGCAATGTAGACTTATTGAGTACACAAATAATGAAAAAAAAAAAACAAATCCATATGCCAAATGTAGAATAAGTATTACAAACCTTCTTCAACATGAATATAATAATAAAATATACTTTAATTAAGGGCAATAAGTTGCATTGCAAATATTTAAACAATAAAAATAAAAAATCAATAAATAAATTAAAAAAAAAAAAAAAAAAAAAAAATGAAATAAAATAAATTATAAACAAATAAGACAGGAATTCGGAAACACTCGGCTGATATCATGAATTGTATCAAATGTAGAATAAATATTACAAACCTTGTTCAACATGAATATAATAATTAAAATATACTTTAATTAAGGGCAATATTAAAAAAATAATTAATAAATTTTTTAAAAAAATAAATAAAATAAATTATAAACAAATAAGACAGGAATTCGGAAACACTCGGCTGATATCATGAATTGTATCAAATGTAGAATAAATATTACAAACCTTGTTCAACATGAATATAATAATTAAAATATACTTTAATTAAGGGCAATATTAAAAAAATAATTAATAAATTTTTTAAAAAAATAAATAAAATAAATTATAAACAAATAAGACAGGAATTCGGAAAAATTGGACTGGTATCATGAACGTAATTATTTATAGTACATCATGAATTAATTGGTTTGTTATTTTCGTTTATATTCAAATACATACGTGAATGTGAACGTTGTTTGCGTTTATTAACATAGTAAACATATGTGCTAGTGCTTGTGATAATTTATAATTTATACTCTTTGATCAGTGCTTACACAAAGAACAAAGGGACTTATAATCTATTATTTTAGATATAATGTTGTTATAATAAATATATTATTGTTTTAGAATTATTCGTTACTCATAAAAATCATATAAAATCTGACTTTTTTTTTTTTTTTTAGATGCAACATGTTTTACCCTGGGCCTAGTTGGTCAAACGTAGTTGTTTAAAAATTTAATTTAGAAAAGTTTTCGGTTTATAACATTTGCCATCAGCACATACCGTTAAGAAGCTACATAGGTTCGAATAAAAATAGTTACCTTTAAAACACCTATTTTTAAGTGTAGAGGCTTTTTTTTACACGCCCTAAAATAAAAATAAAACATTATTATTGTATCAGACTGATATGGTAAGACAGTAACAAATGAACATTAGGGGTCATAACAGGTATCACAGGTATAATTATATTTTGTTTTCTCGCTTCTCATGTATACAAAATTACTCTCCTTTTGAGATAAACAATACAATCATACCGCACATTTATTTCTAAGATTACACAATTCAGAAACGTGCATAAAAAAATGTAAAATTATGCAAGTGAGATGTATCAGGTGGGATTTAAAATTAATTTTGATATTTCATAAAATACTATTAAACATAAACATGAATTGAAATAAAAAAAACGTATTTTTGAGTGGGGTCACTTCTGAAATACTTGCGCGATATATGTAAGCGAAAAAAAAAAAAAAAAAAAAAAAAAAACATAAGGGCATAGATGGACAGCAAGATTAATTTATTTTGTTTTAAAATTGATCTCCTTCAGACAAAAGAATCAGAGCCATGCATTTGTGAGCATATGAGCATCGATGATGGGGCAACACCTACTATATATTCCATGTTCTTCTTTCTTCGGCCTACAGGCTCAAGGGGGCCTTTAATTTTTCTTGTTTTATGAAAAAACCGTAACAATATTAGTCAAGGAAAATTTTCAAAACAAAAACAGACATCCTGCTAGCTTCAAATAAACTTAAAATCAACTGAGGAGTTTGTAATAAACATCCTTATTTGAAGATAGTAGATTCGATCCCAGGACAGAGATTGTATTGGAGCAGCCGAACAGCTCTGGCAACGATCTACCCAAATGTCCCTGCTTTTATTGCAGCCACTATCGGTAAGTGCTGGTTGTAAAAGTTTCCTTGTTTTGAAGGTTCCAGTCCAATTGAAAATCTACTCCATGTTATTGTAAACCTTTACGATCAAGCCTAAAAAATTAATCAATTTCCATCTGATGCTCATGGTTTGTAAAATGAATTCAAGAATTCAATTGAGTTCACCGAAGTCAAGAAGTAGCTTTATTTGTTTGCCATTTGTTATATTCCAAAGAAAACATCTGAAAATTAGCTTTTGATGGATTTTTTCTCAAAACCGAGCTTGAAAGTTTATATAAAACTACATAACCGAAAAGACGTTTTTTAAAAATTATTTTTATTGATACAGTAAAATCTGTTTAAAACCTAATTAGTAAAAAGCTTTACCTCAAAACGAAAAAATTATCTCGGAACGGATCAAATTTATTCTAGAAATCACTCTGTATAAGCCGGAAATCTGTCTAATCCGTAAATGGGAAGTTTTTTACGGTACGAAAAGTTAAAACAAAAATATTTAAAACGGAAAACAGCCATGTTAATAAAGAAGGGGCAGTGTACAGAGAATCATTTCTATTGTATATAATACTACTCTCATACGTATGAGCTCTGTTACACGAATGTCGTGGGAGTGAATTTTCGAAGTACTGCCTTGTGTTGGCTTCTAGCCCAGTCAAGTGAGGAGTTTTATAAAGCAAATCTCGGAAATCAAACAATGAAGCTAAATTTTTGCACATACCTTTGATTTGGTCTTCTAAATAAGTGGTAAAAAGTCACCGACCTCAGCACGTTAGCATAATTAGATATTCAAGGTAAGAGGTAACAAAAATTAGTTGTTTTCAAATATCTCGATTTCTATCCCTCTAGCCGTCAATCGAGAAGGTTACAAAACTTGTAGATAATAATAATCTCTTTAATTTTGGTTCTATTAATTTTTTATTCTTAGGATTAACTGTTTTCAAGATATAGCGCGGAGACGGAGAAGCGGGTACCGGTTCGGAAATACATTTGCTTCTAGTGCCTTCGACAATCGTTTCTCAGAAATATTGTCAGAAACAAAGTTGTAGAGCATTAAATCGACTTTAATTTTATATTTATTCGTCTCTGGTACTTGAACCAAGTTTTTGACAAAAAGTGAGGTAAAAACATTTCTTCTCTATAATTATCGATTTTTAATAACGTATATCTCGAACAGGTAACGGTCGGGTTAAGAGGAGGCAGCAAACTGCCTTGACCAGCGCTACACCGACCAGTTCGATCCTTACGCTTCACTTCGAGTTTACATTTATCGATAGCTCTTTCCTATAACCTCACATGTAAACAATCACTTCTACAGTTTCAACTTGGATTGTGTTGTTTAGTGTGTTATATTGATATTTAGTCTTCTTAAATGTAAATAACTGAAACATAAGTTAACAACATGAGTTTCATAAAGGATTAAGTGTTTTATCAATTCATGTTTTCTTATTCCCTCTTATCTGATGTGTAAAAGTGTTACAAAACTTAAGAACATTAATTTGTACATGGATTTGGTGTTTTCTATATTTTTATTTGTTGTATCAATTGAAGCGATAAAATTTCAGTATGCATATTGTGTGAATGGATTCTTTGTCATCCATAATACTTATTGTCCTAAAGTGTAACAGATTGTATAATGTAAATATGTGAAACAGAAGTTAACAAAATTAGTTTCATAAAGGATTAAGTGTGTTATCAATTAATGTTTTCTTATTTCCTCTTATCTAATGTGTAAAAGTGTTACAAAACTTAAGAAGATTAATTTGTACATGGATTTGGTGTTATATATATTTTTATTTGTTGTAACAATTTAAGTGATAAAATTTCAGTATGCTTATTTTGTGAATGCATTCTTTGTCATCCATAATATTTATTGCCCTAAAGTGAGACAGATTGTATAATTATTTCAATAAAACATATCAATCTAAAAATAAATGTGAGAAAGTATATCATAGGTTTCATATTTTCTTATTTCTACTTCCCTTAAGAAAATATAGCAGAAATTAACATCATCACTTTCAACTAGGATTCTGTCTTATAATGGATTATAACATGGAGAATAGACAATGTTAAAATAATCACAAATTAAGAGGTAAATGACAGGTTACTATATAATTGTAAAACTGTTGGTATAATGTTATAGATTAAAGTGTTTTAAAAAAAATTTAGAAGCCTGATGATGGAGCATTGTCTCGGAAACATGTAGCTACAAATGTTAAATAAATAGGAGTTATGACAAATAAATACTTAAGGATTCTGTCTTTTAAATATTTATAATTTGTTATTTACAATTAATTCCCTCACATCACAAAGTTTATCAAGAATTAACATTACTGGTGGTTTAGCATTATATTAATTTTCATTTAATTCCAAATTGATTTAGTGTCTTATATTTTGAAATTTTATTATTTCCACTTCATTATTTTCTTATTTCACATTTTATTATCATAAGGTAAACAGAAGTTAATATTACTTTGAACAGGGACATAAAGTTTCTCCGTAAATAAATGAGAATAACCTTCCCCCTCTAAAAGTAGCGACTAAAACACCGAAATAAATCGGAAGAAGGTAAGAATCGATAAAAGGTATTCTCGGCGGGCGTAGGAGCTGCCTCCTCTTAACCCGACCGTTACCCTCGAACACTGTAAAGAGTTGGACAAACATGTATAGAAACAATTTTATAGGAAATTAATTAGCTTTAATTTCGATTTGTAGGTTATTTTTCTAGAGTCCAAGGTTTTCGAGATATAATCGAAAAACCTAAACATGGGACCTTCTCTCCTTCCTCCACCATAAACTGGGGATTCTTCAAAAATATGCCATTATTTTTTACTTCATAGCTCGTTAGGAGTAATTAGAAGGTAAGCATACTAAAAGTCCCCGCTCCTGGAGGGGGGGGGGTAGAGTACGGTGGGGGAAGGGAAAAGGGAGAGAAAATGTTTGACAAAAAGGGAAGAGTGACCCGCGACCTCAGAACAATGGTCCAAATGTGCACTAACTTTAATCATTTTTCAAGCTCTGAGATTAAAAAATGAGATTTGTATTTTGGCATTTTTGTTGAAGCCTAAGATTTCAAACGATTTCTATGACCTCAAGACTGTCCTATTTCAGTCTCAAATTTTTATACAATAACTTTTAGCAAATTTCGCCAATATTCCCAGGTCGGGGTTTTATAGATTCTCAAATTTTATAAAAAAATGTTTGACCTTTTTTAATTCACCCTACTGTACATATATGTATGTATATTATGATCCAAGTACTCTAAGTTGGAAATACAGAGCAGACCGAAGATATATGATAGATTGGACGGGAGAAGATGGGAGCGACCAGCTACAAAATGATTTAGGGGACACTCTTGGTAAATATCTCACCCAGCGATATATCAAATCGGATCCGTGGACCTTATTTAGTTGATGCTCCCAAAAGTGCTCTCTCCTTTATCGATCATACCCGCAAACATCATTTATTAATCTGCTATAATAAAAAATGTTTATGCTAGAAAATGAAATTGAAAAAACCTAATAGCATACAACTTCCATGTTCTGCCAAAATTTAGAACTATAAGAAATTTAGACCAAGATTGGACCGAGTCCGTGCCACCAATAATCTTAAGAAATGCCAGTCGAGACCTACTTGCTTGACAAATTATAAATATTTTAAAAATAATTAATTGTTTATTGAATATAATTCTTCTCGAAATGGTTTCGTTGGTTCAGATTATTAAATCCATACTAATGTAAATTTTTGTAAATGTTATAAAGATCAAACTGTTCTTTAGGTCCTAATTTTATATAATTGAAGGTTAAATGTATTCTGGTCTTATAGAAAATGTAATGCTAAATCCGATAATTTGGTAAAGATTTAAAAAATGATACAGCCAAGTGAAGATATAACAGCATTTATAGCAAAAAAAAACAAAAAAACTTTGCAACATCATACATGTGCAACGGATTGGAATAGATAGGTGCAGTCAGCAGCGTTTTTCTTTATGTTTAGTCTAATTTCACTGCATCTTTTTAATTTTACACTAAGAGGGAATCACCCTCTGTAATAGGACAAGCCAACGTTTCCCTTTTTGATCACTTATCATAATAATTACTGTACCAAATTTTAACTACATCATCTTCGTAGCTCAAGAAAAGTTTAACAACTATAAAATTACTGATTTTAAATTATATTGTTGTTAAAAAAGCGATAATACGTGGAAAATAATGAAGTTTGAAAATTGACCGACAGGTGGCGAGCGTAATTTAACACGAGCAAGGCTGCTGGTTGAGAGGAAATTTTCCACCGAGGAGGAAATTTTAGAAGCCTTTGGGGAAATTCGAGCAATTATTGAATTTTTTTTTTTTTTTTTTTTTTTTTTTTTTGAGGTTACACGTAATTAGAAAAATGTGATAACCAAAGAGGAACTGTATGGATTTGCCACTGCCGCATTCACTTTATACTTTATTTTTCATTATTTTTATTAAGAGGATTTATAATTATTATTTATACAAATATTTTATAATTTTCCTTTTTATAACAAGAAGAGGTAAATCTAGTGGATACCTCACTAGCTAATGATTAGCTTTTTAATTACTAATGATATTTTTTCTATGCTCTGGTGACAATGTCTTATTTCTGTTATAATCATCAATTTTCAAATAAAAGTTTGTAATCGAATATTAATACCAGTTTTTACCCCACATTTTTTATTACAAAATTGACAATTTCACTTAGTATAGTACTATAATTATCATAGCCAGACGATTGTTCTATGTATTGTACTCATTTGTTATTCTTAGGGGACAAGTTGTCCCAGAATAAATTTCGTTTTCTTCTCCTTCTTATCTTCTTCTTATCACGGCAGATTTCTTACTGTTCATTTAAAAGCTATAGCTTTGAAACATATTAGTATGATTTCCTGGCATCGCGTATATATAGTATCGCATGCATGTAAATGAAAACATAATAGCTATGATTATTTATTACGCAACTAGAATTACGTTTATCGAGGTAAGCACTCGAAAAAGTGACTTTGATAGGGAGAAAAAACCTAGGCAGGGCTCAGTTACAAAAAAAGATGAGAGCCGACTCACTATATCCGATGGCTTGTCAGCGCTCTCTAATCGGTCAAAGGGGCAACTTGTCAAAGGCCGTCGATATTTTTTGTCCCAGGGTCAAAGGGGTATTTCCTCGCCCACAAAACAACAAAACTTGTTGTCTCCTCCAATGATAAGGACTTTTTTGCACTCATCACAATAAGAGCTATCATTCCTTATATAATAGAGTTCTTTAAGGATAGCTTATTGTAAATTTGAATAAATAAATAACTAAACTAGTAAAAATAAAATTTTTACAAAATGAACATATTGTACAAGAAAATCAATTAAAAATATAAATGAATAAATAAAAAAAAAAAAAATGAAATTTTTTTTTTACAAAATATAGTAAATAATAATATAAAAAATATGCATAGATTGACACTGCATATCGACTCGCCCAAAATATCTACAACAAAAAATGCATTTCCAAGCACATAAACCTACAACATTACAATTCAGTTATAAAACCAGAATGCCTCAATGGGTCAGTGACACTAATTCTGAATAGGAAATCTGACACAGAAAACATTGAGAAAAAGGAAGGCAGAATTATAAGGAAAAATTTAGGTCCAAAATTTGTAGAAGAAGAGTACTGGCTCAGAAGTTATCAAGAAATCAAACTATTCTCTAATATTCACTATGATTTTTTTTTTTTTTTTTTTTAAAACATTTATTTAAAGAAAGTATTACAATTTGCCTCGATGTGGGCAATAAGTAATATGGATGGCTTATGATCCATTCACACAATATTTACAAGAAATAAATACAAAGAAAAGATACAAAACAAAATATAATAAAATAAAATAAGTAAATAATCTCCGTATAATATATAATACAATAGAAATAAAAAATAAAAAATAAAATAAAATAAAAAAATTAAATTAAATCTTAAAAATACATTTGTACTTTATTTACAATATATACAAATCCGAGGGATCCCCCAACGAGACTTGTCCCTCCACTTATGGAGGGACAAGCCAGGTCCTGAGAGACCCCAGCGCTTCTCTCTCAGCTGCGTCACCGGTGTAGATAATACCAATGTAGGCTGAGTGAGAGCGCTATAGCACAGTCACTCAAAGCATGAGTGGAGAAGCTGGCAATTGCCAGGACTCCATGTATTATTTTATAATAGATCTCGAGGCCACTGCCTTTTTAACCTGCGAAGAGGATTATAGGGGTGAGTGGAGCTAGATAGGGATCGTGCTAGTGGATTAGGATGATGGGAAAGTTTTTGATGGAATTTTGAAAATTTGACAGGTATGGATTGTAGGACAAAAGGTATATTAAGATCGTTATGTAAGGTTTTGTTGGAGACATAGTAGGGGGCATTACTTACGGTTCTCAGGAATTTGGATTGGAAGGATTGGATACGTTTGATGTTCGAGTGTTTTTCTGATCCCCAAATTTCTAGTCTGTAGGTCCAGATAGGCTCTAGGATAGTCTTGTAAATTAAAAGCTTGTTGTCTATTGAAAGTTTTGAAGTCTTGCATAGTATGGGGTATAGTTGGCCGAATCTTCTGTTAAGTTCTTGTCTTTTAAGTCTAGTATGTGGGTTCCAAGTGAGTCTTTTGTCTAAGGTGAAACCAATATATCGCACCGTATCAGATCTGGGTAATGGGATCTTATTGAATAGGACAGTTGGGCAGGAACTACGGCGTAGAGTAAAAGTCATGTGGGTGCATTTAGATTCATTAACTTTTATTCTCCATTTGTTGCACCATAGTTCAATTTTTGAGAGGTGATGTTGTAGGTTAGAAGAGGCTGTTTTGGGATCATTATGGGATGATAGTATCGCTGTACCGTCAGCGAAGGTAGCAAGGAACGTGTCGGGAGTGGTAGGAATATCAGCAGTGAAGAGGATGTAAAGGAAAGGACCCAAAACGCTGCCTTGAGAAACTCCGGCTCGGATAATCCTATCTAGGATAGGATAGCAGTCAGAAAATTCAGAGCCACATCGAACTCGGAAGGAGCGATTTGTAAGGTAGGAATGTAGGATGAGGTAGAGGGTTTGTGGTAGTATGCTCTTAAGTTTAAAAAGCAACCCGGTGTGCCAGACCCGGTCAAAAGCTTGAGCAATGTCCAGAAACGCACCCGAGCAGTATTGCTTTCTTTCCAGAGCAGAGGACACATGGTCAACAAGGCGGAGGCCTTGTTGGGCTGTTGAGTGCATTGGACGGAATCCAAATTGATGGGACTGGAAACTATGTGCGTCAAGTATGGATAGGATACGCTTAAGCAGGATTTTTTCGAATATTTTAGTGCTATGTATCAAACCTTTAGGGTTTGATTTAATAAGCTTAATATTCGCGTGTTGCGTAATAGGGTGGCTGGCCCCTTCACAGCCTCTTGCGGGTGGTCCAGCAGTTCACACCCTTTGTTGGTGTGCCATATGTCTCTACCTGCCTATCCCTTACCGGCATAATATTTTCAAAGGGAGTGGGAGTCGATCAGTCGAGTCAGTCATGGAGAGAGTCTAGGAGATGTCGGGTCTGGTCCCTTCTGAGCGAGTTCCTGGTTCCTTCGGAGCTTGAGAGCTCCCGGCTTACCACCATGAAGCCGATCCCACCCACAACATAGCATCGCCCTCGTATTCAAGATAAGTTTAGGCTAAGTTCCTTTTGTTAAAGTTAAGATACTAGATTAAGAATGATTCCTTTTCCTAACTGTAATTTTATATATGTCAACCCATAGTGGAATATATATTGTTTTAGTTCAACCGTCATTTATTCTTTTCACAGATTTAATTCTTGTAACCGTTCTGAGCTTTATTGGTCTTGTTCCCTTCCTATTTCTGTGACTTGGCCTTCTTTTTTTATGAATTACATTTTTCTTTAATAAAAATTTACTTTTCTTTTTCCTTTTCTTGTTCTTCTTTATCATAATTGTTTTATTCGCAGGTAGTTCTTCAATTTCTGATACTGCTTCTTCTACAGTATGAGGATTACTTGTTAATTTAATCTTATTTTAATCCTTTTCATATTCTTCAATGAATTCTTCTTCATATATCGGGAGGTCTACTTCATAAAATTTTTTCACTTCTTTGACAAAAGTTGGAGGACTGGAATTTTCATCTTCAGTTCCCCATTTTCTTCTTCCTCAGTTATTTCTTTCATTTCTTGCGCTGGGAGGTTTTCTTTAAAATTCTGTTCCACTTCTTTTTCTGTTCCTTTGAGAAAGGAGTCACATTTAGATGATAGTTTTTGATTATTCCTATCTATCTTCTGGTCAATCTGAACTAGTAACGGATTTCTCTCCTTACTAGCATTCATTAATGACATAATATATTCTTTAAAAATGTTAACCAAATCTTCCCGAAATTCCGAGAGCAATGTATCTGTCTTTTCTGACTGACTTTTTAAACTTGTAGGGGATGAAACTCCGCCTTTATTTTCCATTTCAAAAATGCTATTCTCTATTTATATCCTAAGAAATAGTCTTTTCCATAAGTATAAGCCAGATCTGTACCAAATTTCCAGTAGGCATTGTCAAAAATTATAATTTTTTCTTAACCTTCCCCCGCAGATAGTTGCGTACATCTATGGGATTCGGGTTTTTTCCATCAGTGAAATGTTTCCTCCTAACAATTTCTTCTATTGGTAACTTAGATTTTTTCTTATGTTTCTTTTTCCTTGGATCTTTTTTGTCACAATCTTGAATATATTTTTCTTTAACATAAGTTATCTTTCTTTCTGTTTTTCGCCTATTTTCACCTTTCCTATGCTTCTTGATTATCTTTAATTTTAACTTATTGTTCTTTTTAGCTATTACCGATTTTATTCTTTCTATCTTTTTTAACATTTTTATATCTGTTTCCGAACTATCATTAATAGTTGTCTCCGACATCGTCCTTGAGGGAGATGACCGTAAGAAATATTAAAAACACTCTAATTATATTATTTAAACCCAAAAACTAACGGAAACCCTTTTTATAGTAATAAACTTAGTCACACCGAACATCATTATTTTGTTTGAAAGAAAAAAAAACTTATGTCACTCATTAATTAATTACAAATTTAAAATAATTAACAATAATTAAAAACCTTAATTATTTGACTAATCAGATCCCCACAAGGGAAGCCATTCTTAATGCTATGTCCTCTGTGTGTGTCCAGTCCGGATCATGCATTAATCTACAAACAGGGATGCCAGCCAGGACTTAATCTCCTGACAATTTATAATTGATATTTTTAACTAAATAAGTACTAATATATTAATCTAATATCTTCTCCAGAAGGTTATCGTGGGGCCAATTATTAAGGTTTGTTAATTATAGAGGAGAGGAATCAAAATATATTAATAATGAGTGGCATGCAAATGGTGAATAAATGACGGTTGAACGAAAACAATATATATTCCACTATGGGTTGACATATATAAAATTACAGTTAGGAAAAGGAATCATTCTTAAGCTAGTATCTTAACTTTAACAAAAGGAACTTAGCCTAAACTTATCTTGAATACGAGGGCGATGCTATGTTGTGGGTGGGATCGGCTTCATGATGGTAAGCCGGGAGCTCTCAAGGAGGAAGGAACCAGGAACTCGCTCAGAAGGGACCAGACCCGACATCTCCTAGACTCTCTCCATGACTGACTCGACTGATCGACTCCCACTCCCTTTGAAAATATTATGCCGGTAAGGGATAGGCAGGTAGAGACATATGGCACACCAACAAAGGGTGTGAACTGCTGGACCACCCGCAAGAGGCTGTGAAGGGGCCAGCCACCCTATTACGCAACACGCGAATATTAAGCTTATTAAATCAAACCCTAAAGGTTTGATACATAGCATTAGATAGGATAGGAAGTAGGCTAATTGGCCTATATGATGAAGTGTTGTTAGGAGGTTTACCTGGTTTTAGGAAAGTTATTATGATGGAGTGTTTCCACAGGACAGGAAAGTGGGTTGTGCGTAGGATGCAATTAAAGATATAGGTGAGGAACATCATTGCTTTCATAATGATTAGAGAACACAAATTAAATTTCCATGGATAAAGACTTACTAGACAAATAGTTGAATTTAACGAAAAAAGGAGTAAATCGAAAACAGGCCCACCAAGTGGATTGGTGACATTAGAACTGATCTTCAACTAGCCGGAATCACACCAGAGGATATTTTAAAACGGTTAGTTTTCAGTTCAAAATTTACAAGTGGCAAGTTGACCAGGAGAAAAAACTAGGAAGAAGACTGGGACAACATGTTCACGAGAGAGAAAAGAAGCCCACAGCAAAAGGATGAAGGAATTGTGGGGACGAAGAAAGGAAAATCATACCTCTTAAGAACTATGCGTAGTCACAACGGGCTCATTCGCAAATAATAATAATAAAATGGATGGAAAAATTATAGTATAAAGAAATAGAATATTAAAATAAAACGTAAAATCACATACATACAAGTATCCTAGGAAAACCAGAAACTCCGAAAAAAAAATATCAACAACAGGTATCGGGCCGTTGCCGTTTTGATCAGCGATTTGTTTTATAAAAAATGTGTGGAACTAGACGAAAAACTTTCAAAAATATTTAATTTTATTGTTTTTTTTTGGGCTCAAGACCTCCATTGAAGTCCTATACTGCCAGCAATATTTATAAAATATATGCTTAAAAGGCAATTCTGCTTTCCTCTATAAATTTGCATGATGATTTTATAAAATTTGTATCCAAATTTGATAAATTTTTGATAAATTCATTGTTGTTTTTTATTTCTTGATGTTTCCTTTGGCTTTTGTATTTTTTACATTCCGTGGCAACTCGAATAGGGCCATCGATAACATTGCATTCTCAGCATTTGCCATTATTATTAACTTTGATCAGTGTTAGGTCTCGAATTGTATGACCATGGTTAATTCGTAGCCTTGTTAAAATCGATATTTCTTTTCGCTTTTATCCCAAAGCAATACCGGTGAATCACGGACGAAGAGACACATCACGCTGGACAATGTAATGGTCCCTGCCTCTCTATCCCGATTCCCAGGTAATCTGGGGTACATGCTGACGCTTGACCCAAACAGCGATTTCCTCGAGAGGTATTTTCGCATTGCTTTCTCATTTTTCGCTACCGTATCAGCTCGCTCATTTCCGTACAGCCCAACATGGCCTGGGAGCCACTGTGTCTTGAACGTGTTTTTGATAGTGTGTAGTGTGTTTTCTATTGATATGAGAATTACATACGGAGGCGGAATCTGTAAGAATAGCAATTTTAGTGTTTTTATACAAACTATTGGCTATTTTTAAAGCTTTCGTAGCCGCGTACAATTCAGCACTATAGATGCTGAATTTTGATGGAAGGGTCATGGCAGTTTCACGGTTCGTGTGAGCGTAATACGTATATCCCAACTGACACTTTTGGTTTTTCCTTAGACGCGTCTGAGTTTATTCGTTGATAATTTTTTTATTTTTCCGATGATATTTATAGTAAAAATTACTTTATGATTAAGTTATTGATTTTGTTTAATACTTAAGTTATTTTTAATATTAAAAAAATTAAGTTTTTTTAAACAGGTTGTTTAATTATTTGTTTTTGTTCCTCTGGTTGCATCTCTAATTACTTTCTGCATCTCTTTGCTTACTCAAAAGAAAATTAGTAATACTATTTGGGTTAAATTCGAAGAAGTGAATGTTCCCTAAACAGGAGCAAATCCGCAGCTTCGTCTCATTAGTGATGAACATTATGAAGCAGCGATTGTAGAACCGGGCCCGAATCAGCATTTCGATACATCGAACTTGCAATTGAGTTTACCTTGGGCTACTCTTGCCTCATTAGTTGCTTTGCCGACGACCCATTAACCAATCGTGAATGCTAATGATAAATGATTTGTTGTTTGTATTGTATGCCAAATCCTATGGACTAAAACGCTAGTCCTGTTTGCCATTTAAATTATTAGTAATTGTCTAAACCGTATTTGAATTTTGAAATTATTGATTAAAAACTGCGCTTTAGCAGCTAACCAAATAAAAAAGTAGAAAATAATTTTTATTTCGTGAATAGTTGGTTTAACGGCAATATAAAGCCCTATAATCCATAATGATTAATTAATTAGCAATTAAATTAAATTAAAACCTAATATATTAACAAAATAATTAAATTTATATAAAACAAGGGTGGGGTGCAGCAAAAATTTGGTACGGACGAGTGGACGGATCGACACCATTGAAATTTTATATTTTTTTGGATTCTACTCAAAGAAAACGTCAAGAAACATTAAAAATATCGAAGTCTAGTTTCTTGACGATTACAATAATTTCTTCTGATGAAGAAATTATTTCATTATGTTCCATTAAATATAATTTAAACTAATTGAAATTATATCTTTAAGAAATTATATAATTATATTACAAAATAATAATTATTTATTATTAATTAATCATATTTGATTGTCGGACTTTCTACTGCTGTAGCACAAACGATTTATAAATAAAAACGATTTTAAACTTTTTGTTCGGTTTGCTATCAAAGTGCGTATATTATTTAATTTTTAGTCTCCAAACAATATAAATGTTATTTATAATCAAGAGAATCAATTTTCTTCCTGTTTACGTATTATTTCCATTTCATCTAATTCAACACTATTATATGAAACTTTTCCTGTTAACTTTGAGCAATTAAGTTCTTCTATTTAAAAACACCGTAGCGACAAATGTGCCGATGTTTCGAATTGCATTGCAAGCTGTCATCAGGGATTAAGCGAGAGTGGCAATCGGAAATTGCATCCGACTGCCCAAAATGCCTAACAAATACCCCAGCAAAAGAATATTGAGCATTGAGAACTGCACGAAGAATTTCTGTTTGGACAGGTAAAGAATTCGTGATAATTCTTCCGTTAGTCGCCCTGCATGCAAGAGATAAGGGCCAAAAGAACTTTTAAGTCAATAAATTAAACAAATTGAGTGTAATATTCCACTGATCACAGTTGAACAGACCTAGGACTTCATTTGAACAAAGGTATAGCTTAATATCTACATACAATACTATACTGTGTCGTTACCATTTATATTCTTCAACTATCTTCCATTGTAGGAGTTTGTTTATCGGTAAAGAAGAACTACATTTACTGATATAAAGTGAGACCAAATGACTGAAAAGCAGAAAAAATTACATATCCCGGGAACGGATGATTATCGACTTGGGATTGGATCTCAATCGACTCGGTATAAACACTTACATGTAATTTAACTAATTTTTTAAAATCTTTTTTTGGTTTAGTGGAGTACCAAAATCTCTACTCCATACATCAAAATACGTCTAATCACGTTCATGTAAATGAGTCTTTTGCAATTAATTGGAAGCTTTGAGCTTTTATTTAGGGAAAAAAAATCCAATATAAATCATATAAATGAAAAAAAAAGAGGAAAATAAAAATCTGTATTCTTCTTTTTAATTTAACCATAAAGTTCGGAAGAGACTGTACTGTAAAATGGTAAATACGATTCGGAAGGGATATATCCCTGGATTCCACCGATGACAAACGGCTGGAGCTTCAGATCCTGGACTAAAACCGTCCGATATATAAATTTCCGAGATTTAAAACCAACAGCTACATCCTCTCACCCTCCCCCCTGGGGATGTGGCGGATTAGAGTCCCGATCGATGAGCAATTCCCGCATCAGAGGTAAACGGAATATTGTCCGAGGCCACAGAGGACACCCTCGGCCGATAGGGCGGCGGTATTATCTCAGGGCGGTAACTTTAAAATCTGCAATGCCCTGAGAAAGGGACCAGATCGGATCTAGAAGCCATTTGAGGATAAGCCTGGTATCTTGCAAAGTTGTACTATAATGCCGATAGGCTATATAATATCGAAATATAATATAAATAAACAACTATTCGAGCTAAGCAAGGCGGACAAAGTATTTAGTAAAGTCAAAGGTATAGCTGGATATTACCAACAATACTCAGTCTTTGTTATTTATTCTTCTCAGTTCTACGACACTGATGATAACATTGTTTCAAATAGTTTCCTAAAATATATCATTTATTTGTTTTCTTCGTGATTATTATTTACGTTTGTATATATTTCTCAATTTACAATATATATATTTGATGACAGTTGTTTCGATTTCATTTGAATGATTTCTATATTATAATTTATTAAAGTTCAATGTTTTTTTGTTTTTTTTTATAATGAATCTCGCGGGAAACGATTTAAGATGTAGGTTTAAAGAAGGAATTTCTTAATATTTTATGGAAAAGTAACGAATAATAAAAAACGGGTTACCCGTTGAATAATTTAAATGAATAAATGGTTCTTACAATAATATACTGATGTATAATATTAATCTGAGTAAATTAAAATGGAATAGCAAAATTTCAGGTCTAGGACGTCTAATTTTTTTTTTTTTGCGATTTTTATTTGCGATTTTTTAACGTCATTTTTTGCTATGGTTATTGGAAATTTTTTTTTTTCTATTTTTTTTTTAAAAAAATTATTTTGCACATGGTGCATAATTTTAGGAGAGTATTTTGGCCGACAAATACGATTAGTCGACAATAAGCCCCGAATAGTCAACCATTTCATTCATCTGTATTGCTAAATTTAAAAATAGGTCGATTGTTATGAAAACATTGCCTTTATTCATTATAATTTTTTATTTTCACTGTTTCTTTTGTAATTAATTATTGAACTTTAAAAGATTAGGATATATATATATATATATATATTTTTTAGATGTTACCGCTTCTAGACTTCACCTATACTATCTTATAAAAGGACAAGTCATTTTTTGTATGTCATCAATAACCGCGATAACAACAGAACCAATCTGCACCAAATTTTAACTACACCATCTTCATAGTTACCTTCAAATGAAGGTTTAGCAATGATAAAATTTTCATAGTTAATTTAAATTGTTTTTAAAAAAGTGATAATTATATAGTGCGCAGTAAAGTTTGAAAATTGACCGATATGTGGCGAGCGCTATTCAAGAGAGGTTGCAATGATGTGGTCTTATGTAGAGATAGAAATTGATAATAAAATTTACTTAATTCAATTAAATTGTTATGAAAAAGCTAGAAGTATGTGGTGTGATGTGTGGATCTCAGTGATGTTTGATATTCGACTGAAATTTGGAAAGCAACATTCCGCAATAGAGTTTACGATAGCAAAACTACTAAACGTATCTGTACCAAATTTCAACTACATTATTTTCATAGTTCTAGAACGGTATAGCAATAATAAGCACTCTAGTAAAAATGTAAAATGTTGAGTGGCAAAAACGAGGTTTGCCACACTGTTATATACGTTTATGGCTAGAAATCAAACTCAAATCAGATGAACATTAAAAATTGGATTTCAAATTAAGCATTTATGTAATTTTCAAATACCTAATCAGTGCGTTTAAAAAGTACTGCTATGCGTGAAAATCAATAAACAAACTAAACTTCTATTATTAGTTAAAATTATCTAAGTTTTTTATTTATGAGAGCGGGCAAAGTTGCGACGGGTAATGCTAGTATATATATATATATATATATATATATATATATATATATATATATATATATATATATATATATATAAGTCAGTAAACACGATATCTTTTTCGGCATGATTGAATTCGAATTTTCACAATTGACTATCTAATCTAAGTAAACTGCTAAACTGCTTTATTTATCTGAAAAAACACTTTATTACACAACAAAAACCTTTAGTTACATATACTGAAGGCTATAAAAATATAAGCGAATGGCCTCGAACATTGCGGATGTCATACGAATACCAACGGAAGCAATGATCGGCTTGAGCGACAAATCAGCAAAAGTCATGTCCTGCCTATTTCTATATATAATATATTATGAAAATTCACAGTTATATATTATTCATTTGTAAATTTTAATAAATAATATTACTACAAAATAAGTTGGGAGTACTTACCGATGGTATTTGATCTTTCGCATGGTATACCCATTATAATAAGCTGTTATCGCTGAAGCTTACTATCAAAGGCTGAACTTTAATTATTGATGTAGAATCAAAGAATAAATCAAAATTCCAGCTCTGAATAATTTCTAGCACTGTTTATCAGAACGCTAATATCTAAAAAGGTAATAATACAAATGTTGACGATGATGATGTAATATATAATATGGCTGATATGATTAATATAAAGAGATAGATCAAAGGTAGCCGCCCTTCGATAGGACACGCACTTCATTACTTACCGTTCCAGTCAATAGCATAGATAGCAATACCGGAGTCTATCCATCAACCGACCTCTCGGATATTTATTGCTATTGGGGCATCAGTTTGAGCTTATGGCCGTGTTTCGAATTTATTACATATCCGAGTCTCATCAGCTTAAAGTAAAGTTATCATGATTGCTTTTCTAAAAATATAAATACAAATTTGTTTAAAATGGCGATGGAATCTCTGGAAATCAAGCGGAAAAAAAATATATTCGCAGTCTAAAGATAGTGAATTAAAATATAATAACATCATTCAATTAATATGACTTTTGACATTTTTACAATTAAAAAATTCATATAAGTAAACATATAAATCCTCCACTTGAATAATATATTTTATTAAAAAATGAATATGTTTTACAATTTAAATTTGATCTCTAAACACCAGAAAAAATTAGAAAAAACTCACATAAACAATGATATAAATAACTAATATTTAATAATAATAACCTGTCACTTATCATGCGAAAACAAGCAGATGTGATAAATTGTTGTATACAAGATAATTGGCATGCCAGGAGCATGAGGGAGGACAGCACTCAGCGGTACTTACTCCTAACATGAACATGATATTTAATCAGTTTTAACGGAGTAGATCCCTCAACCAACTCCTTTTTAGTCTCCTTTGGGTATTATGTGGCAAGCTCATGGAGGCCATAATTTGTATTAAATTATTGATATGTCCGTGAAGGTTGTCTTGAAGTCTTTTATATAAAGTCTGGATGTGATCTTGTACCATGGGTATGTGTAAGTCTGTGTGCAAAGTTTTGTTATTGACATATCTGGGTGATTGTGTAATGAGTCTTAAAGTTTTTGACTGGAAAGTCTGTATTTTTTGGATGGGTGTTTTTTTAGCTGCTCCGCAAATTTGTGAGGCATACGTCCATAGAGGTTTTAATAAGAAAGTATATGTATTTAGTCTTTGCGTCATTTCAATCACGTCATTAAATCAATTTCCAATAGATCGTTTATGTATAATTGGATATAATAGTCTCAGTCTTTTGTTAAGGCTTAGGCGTTTCTGTTTCACATGTGGGCCCTATGTCATCCTTCTGTCGAACATTAGGCCTAAGTATTGGACAGTGTCAGTCTGTTATAATTGGAATATTGTTAATGTAAACGTTGGGGCAGGTATTATGTCGACGTGCAAAAGTTATGTGCTGTGATTTGTCGTTATTGAGTTTAATTTTCCACTTGTTGAACCAGTCTTGTAATTGTTGTAAATAGTGTTGGAGAGTCAGTGAAGCCTGACTGATGTCTGAGTGTCTAGTCAGAATTGCAGTATCGTCTGCGTATGTTGCTATTATCGTCTTAGGGTAAGTGGGTATGTCGTGTGTGTAAACAATGTATAGCAGAGGTGCAAGAATCGATCCCTAATTGGTCGAACAGAAGAGGTATACGAACCTTGTCGAACAGAGAAAAATCTGTCGGAAAGGAAAGAGAGAAGAATAACATAGTAAGTGGAAGGAAGGAATGATTTAAGTTTAAATAGAAGTCCATTGTGCCAAACTCTGTCGAATGCTTGAGCTACATCAAGGAATATCCCAGTAGCATATAATTTTTTCTCCAATGCAACTGAAATGTATTTTAATAATTATTTTAAAAGTTAATATTAACATTTTGAAAAAAAAAAAAAACTGAGATGTTAAAAAAACTGAGGCACATAGTACTTGTTTGCTTTATATTTATAAATAGAAGCATTGACTGTAGCAATCACGTTTAAAATCGGTCATATCTTTAATCTAAAAAAAAAAAAATATCGGTTAATCTGAACTATCTGACTTTTGTTCACCGACATATACAAATTTTCAAAATTTATTTTGTTTTCACAGTATATTTTGGGGTAATCTTGAAGTTGGATAGAGATAAGGTTGAGATTGTGAATTTTTGATATTTTTGTATAACGAGGGTAATCATTGATGATCCTTATAAAATAGATTCGGATCCTTTCGAGTTAGTAGCACAAGTTGAGTTCCACAAAGGTAAGTTTTGATTTTATATTTATTTAAAAATAATTTCAAAATAGCTGGAAAGCTGAGATCCTAAGCTACTTTTTGAAGCACACGTTTAGTCAAGCCCGCTTTTAAATTACATATGATAGTGGCCATTCTTAGGTGGAGTTGGAGTAAATATGGGTTCCCTTTCTTGGTGTAGGATTCTTAGGTGGAGTTGGAGTTTACAAATGCGAAAAATTAAATTGGAAAGAGTCACCTATGATTACGATCTGTATCCCCCCCCCCCCCCCCTATAATAAATAAACTCTCTACCTTTTCGAATTGTTTTTCCTGTTTTAAGCTATTCTTGGTGATTTTTTTTTTTAAGAGGGCTAAAATATGGGTTCCCTTTGTGTAATAGTTTCTAATTGGTGGGCTTCTCTAGCTGCTCCATCCACTTCTTCATTTCCGGGTATACCGGAATGGCTCGGGATCCAGAAAAAAAGGTTAGCACTTTTGATGATTTACTTATCTGATTTATAATAAAATGGATTTCTTGGATTAATGGGTTGTCCGAATAAATTTTGAAAAGATTTTTAATCGCACTCAAGGAGTCAGAGCAGATAATTATCGACTGTTCTTCAAATGTTTGAGCTTGGTCTAAATATTGACCTCGATTTCTCTAGGAACTTCGACATACCTCTCGTTAGATATCACAAACTGCATCTTTTGTGATGGAATGTTATCAGAAGACACTCAGGGAGAGGTGTGGGTAAAATGTTTACAAATGTGAAAAATTAAATTGACTGAAAGAGTCAGCTATGATTACGATCTGTATCCCCCCCCCCATAATAAATAAACTCTCTACCTTTTCGAATTGTTTTTCCTGTTTTAAGCTATTCTTGGTGATTTTTTTTTTTTAAGAGGGCTCATATTCATACCCTAATTTTTCTAATGCTATTTTGAAAGCATTTTGTAAATCGTCGTTTTTAAAATGTAATAATTGATGTTAATCGTTGTTTTGCCCCCTCGCATTTAAGAAACTTGTTAATGAAAGGTGAAAATCTAGAAGTTTTTAATTTAAAAATAACTTTAAATAAAAACAAAAGAGGGTGCCCATGTTTACACCTTTCCCTTTATTAATTTTTAGTAAGATATAAAGCTATATTTAAAGCTTCTTTTTTAATCTAGCATATTACCTATATTTTTTATAGTTCATTATTGCTACAAATTAAACCTGAGTGTATATTAATCGCAATAAATAAAAAGACGCACTTCTACTTAATACAATGTATTCTAAGATTAGAAGGCGAGAAGTTGAGAACTAGATAGAGAGTGGAAGCAATAAGGCAAGGGTGACGTGAGAATGAGGAGACGAATGGCAGGAAGAGGCGAATCCACTCAGAAGGACAAGGATAATCAATATAGGCTGAGGATATAGGGCCAGCCAGTAGATCCTGGTTATGTCCTTTCAGGATTTGGGATTTTTCTCAAGTTCTGTAGAGAATAAATGATATAATATTGTGTTTTAATTAAAATATTGGTTAAAAACGTCAAGGGGCCCAAACAATTACTCGACTTTTCACCTATCCATATTACTTTATAAGGAAATTTTGTAATATAAACCAAGTTCTTAACGTTCCTTTTTAGAAATCTATAAGTGTGTTACAGAAAAACAGGCTCAACCAGTAAAGACAAAAATGGTTATAATTAAAATTAAAAGAATATATGTATATTATGCTTTCATTTATAAATATGCTATAAAAACTCGATTCCTTGATCACTTCTTCTTCCTCCTCTAACTCCTATGTGCCGTTATGCGTGGAGTTGCAGCTCCGATCCATCTAACCATTGGTCCCTATTTCTTGGCAGACTTCTCATCTCCGGGTATGATGCATCCTCTTGCTCCTCTGACCGGCTTTGACTTTTTACCTCTTAACGCCTTAGTAATATGCTAGAATCTTCTAATGTTTTCCTCGTAGTTTCTTTCAAAGTCATGACCGAACTTCTCCTAAGACTTCATCTTTGCTGTTTCTTCTTGCTTCGTTTCTTCTTACTACAAACACGTTAGGTGCGTCATATTGAATTACATTTAGATCTAAATTGATTTATCTCCATAAAAAACATTCCAATACATAGCACTCTTTAATTTTTTCATGTTAAAAATATAAATAATGCATATGACATTGTATTAAACTTTTAATTAATTATTAATTAACAGTTATTATTAATTATTAATTTTAACAAATTAATAAATAATAATAACAGTTAAAGCTAAGAGGATTATTAGTAAGTATTAACGAGGAGCCCAATATAATGAATTTTTTCTTTGGGGGAAAGAGGCACACATTAATGTTTGCTGACCCATGAGCAGATTAATTGCAAAATTATCTATTAGTCCTGACTTTTAAATTTGTATTTATTTATTTTTTTTATTATTTACTTATCCAACGCTCGTCTTTAGCAGTTTAGCCATCTGACGACGAGCCTCCCAGTTTGTAATGTCTTCTTCAGGGTAGGTGAGAAAAGTGCAAATTCTCAGATGATCTCCGTCCATGCATCCGAGGTAGTATAACGGGTAAGAATCACTGCCAACAAGACCAATATGGTGCAAGTGGGCTTGCAAATCCTCGTGTCCAGTGATAAGTTGAAATCGTGCAACGGCTTCAGCTCTCGCAATGTTTCTTGGCATTGGCCTTACAGTGGCAAGTTCCTCCCATTTTTTGCCAGTGCTTGATGCCATCAGGGAAATTTTAGTTACGCTACTGAACCCGGCGTCTGTCAGGATTCTGGCTCTTTTTAGAGTGAGTGGCACGATAGGCCGGTCTGACTCTGCTCCCAGCTTAGCCTTGGCGTCAGCTTTCTCGTTACCATGGAGCCCCACGTGGCTGGGCAACCATTGTAGGAAGACGACCCATCCAGTCAAAATGAGTTCTGCAATTTTTCTACGACACTTGATTGTCTCAATGCAGTCCGTGGTTGTATTGTTGCTTAGAGCTATTATTGCTGCCTAGGAGTCGACGAGGAAGACTACTCTTCCTCGGTTCAGGCTGTTGGAAAAGAGTTCGTTCGAGGCTTCGTGGACGGATCTAACCTCTTTTAAATTTGTAAAATCATTAAATAACAATTGCGCCCAAGTTATCATCTAAAGATAGCATTGTTTCTAAATCAGTAATTAGAATCAAATTGATAGAATTATTATCAATGTATTATCAGAAGTATTATCAATGTTTTAACTTTTTCGTTTCTTTTACCCTAAACAAGGCACGGTTTTTACTTTGTCCTACCTTAAGTAATGATTAATTTTTTATTTTAGTGTGTGAAAAATTGAATGCAACCCCCCTCAAAAAAAAAAAAAAAAAAAAAAAAAAAAAAAAAACTTTTTATTGAAATAGACTAATTTTTTAATTGATTCACTTTTAACTGATACACTTTTAATTGATTCAGAGTTGTAAGAACACCAAATCATTGAGACAAGTAATACTTTATTAAAATGGTTTTATATTTCAAATTTATTATTTCTGTTTTGACAAGGATATTTTTTTTGGTTAAGGGTCAACACTTTTTTTTTCAACCTCAAAATTGCAACACTTTGACAAATTTGACACTGCAGATCTGACTGTTTTCTCATCAGAAATTTAATGGAAAGTATTTGTTTTTGTATAAAATTTGTCGCTAGCGCCTACTGTTAAGGAGCTATATTGGTTTGAATGAAAAAAATAACGTTTGAAACCTTTATTTTCTCAACTTCGTTCATGGCGAACAAACATTGATTGGTAATTTAATTTAATTATTAATTTAAATAATTTATTTATTGTAATTATAAAATGTAAATTGGGAAAAGCAGTAGATTATAGACATACTTATCAATGATTTATTATTTTTTTCAGTCTGGGAGACAACGTTTAAATTATTTTTTCCATTCCGTTATTGATATTTATTCATATATAATACCAAGATAGTTTTACATCTTAAAAATAACATTATATTTCAGCTATCAGCGTACTCTTACTTATTAATTATGAAACAGACCCATAGCCATAATTAGAAGGATGGTGAAAACACGCGATGCAAAAGGGCGGTTGAGCCGCAAATGCGTCCGGGGGATGGTAATCGGGCTCTGCTGGAACTCAATGTCCCTTCACTCACGAGTTAATTTTCAGCAAGCACTCTCTAAATTGCTTGCATAGCCATAATTAGAGGGATGGTGAAAACACGCGATGCAAAAGGGCGGTTGAGCCGCAAATGCGTCCGGGGGAATTAATTAGTAGCGTGTAATCGGGCTCTGCTGGATGGTCACTCTATGTCCCTTCACTCACGAGTTAATTTTCAGGCAAGCACTCTCTAAATTGCTTGCATTAATCTAACCTTACAAGTCGGTTATTCAAAACCGTGTACTAATAATTAGAAAAAACTGATTAATATTTTTATAATGAACGAATGAATGTTTATTATATTGAACAAAAACAAAACATGTTGGTATTAGAAAATAATAATGATAATCTATAGTCTATACTATAATATATAGACATTATCAAGCCATTTTTTTTTTTGTGGTCCAAGGAACCGGATTAACTAAAAACTAAAAATTGAATACATATATATATATATATATATAATATATATATGTACGCATTTTAAAGTTTTATTTTACATATAAATCCGGCCCCTAGTGACCAAAAACGAAAAATGGCTCGTCCTTTTATATTATAGTATAGACTATAGATTATCATTATTATTTTCTAATACGAACAATAAATATATTTTTTTTTTCAATATAATAAAGAATCATTCATTTACTATAAAAATATTAATCAGCTTTTCTAATTTTAAGTACACGGTTTCGAGTAACCGACATTCAAATTACAGGTTAATTAAATTAAGCGACAACCATGTGGTCTTGGGTATACTGAGAAGCGTATCCCCTGCGTGGAGCGAATACCTCGCGAATGGCCAGGAAACTGGCCACCATGCAGCAATTTGCTCTGCTACGGGTCACGAAGGCGTATAGGACGGTGTCGCATGCGGCAGTGCAGGTGCTGGCCGGAGCGATGCTCCTGGACCTCGTCCTCAGAGAGGACAGAATTAAGTACGAAGTAAAGAGGCAGGGGCTGGATGCGCATCTGGAGGGACTCCGACAGCGTATCGGCGAGACCCCAAATCTATGGAAAAAGATACTTCGAGTGGACTCCATAGAAGAGCGGAATAGACGGTGGGTGGCATGCCAGATGAAGGCCACGCTGAAAAAGTTCTTCCCTACCGTCCAGACAAGATTGGAAGCGAGATGGGTCCTGCCCGACTATTGGGTCTCGCAGATACTTACAGGACATGGATGGTTCCGGGAAACACTTAACGAGCACGGAAAGGAAATTGAGCCCCGGTGCCCGACTTTTGGAGTCCCAGAAACAACAGAGCATGTAGTGTTGACCTGCACTGAGATGGAAGGACACTATGCCAGGTTATCAAGGAAAACCGGGATCTTCGCCCTCGTTGAAGGGGACTTCCTCCGACTAATCGAAGAGGATAATTATTCCCACTTTAGGGACTTTATCTACGGGTGGAAGGAAGTGGTGGGCTCTACACACTTCACCCTAGGAAGGCGAGCCACCGCCAGAAGAAGCAGAAGAAGACCAGCGACCGTGAGGATGAGCAGGACCGGACGGGTGTTGTGGACCAGGATGGCTGGACCAGGTGGACCGGACGGATGCAGTCCTCAGGAGTGCTGGCTGGAGTGGACCGGACGGATGCAGTGGACCAGGAGGGCTGGATAAGGTGTACGGTGCGGTCGCTAAGGCGTGCTATGCATGGCCGGACCGCACCAAACGATAATGCCTAAATGTTCCTCATTTATTATGTATGAATAAAAAATTAAAGTATAAAGTATTTTATTCTCACAAGTATCAGCAACAAAAACCATGACGTAAAAACTAATATTCATAATTATTTTTTTTTTTTTAGCTACCTTAATAATTCCATTTCAAAATTCAATTTTTTTTAATTTCGTGTAGATCCCGGGTCATTCAGTTATAGAAGGTAATGTACAAGCAGTGGATATAGAGAAAGCATCTAAAGAAACCTCTTCATTTTTCAATTACCCTTAGTACATGTTCCTTTGTCTAATCTTAAATCGCTTTTGAAACAGCAGATTGAAATAGCATGACAGGAAATATGGCTCCAAATTTTGAAAAATATGACCTACACCAAGTCCAAGAGAAATACACCTTGAAGAAATACTGAATATGTTTTTGTCTTCTCCCTTCTTTTTTTTAAGAAATCATTTCGAATGATATGAAAGTTTATAAGTTCAATATCGTAGAGGGAGCTGCTCCGTTCAAAAAACTTGATGGATTTGTTTAACCCACCGTCTGCTTCACTCCAAACGATATGCTTTGTTGCATCCACATCATCTTCTTCCGAGTCAATGTCTTTGGTTGCTGTTGTATTGACAACACTCTGTATGATGGCATGATCCTCAGTAGCCTTCTCATCATCTACTCCTACTCACTCAGTAATTTCTTCTCGGCTCATTAAATACATATGATTCTGTGACGGAAAATTACCTAAAACATTTTCTAGTTCTTCCAGTGCATCGCATTCAGTAACTGTGACATATCTACCACAACTTCAGGCCAAAATTTACCCCAAGACTTTAACAGCGTGTCCTTCTTTACCTCTCCTCAAGCAAAAGCAATAGCTGAGATGGCTCCTTTAATGGAAAACTGTCCTTGTAAATCTTTATATCACAATTTGATACCAATAAACGTTTAACAAAATAACGACTATAATGTGACTTAAAATTCTGGAGCTGAAGAAGGGATGTCACATTGGAAGGAAGGCAATCAAATGTTATGTTTCCAGGCACTAATTTTTTACTATCTGGCTCTACAGTATTAACTGAACTGGCTACAAGTTTACTAAGAGGGTTTAAGGAAATAGAAGAGGCGTACTTTTCACGGTTGGCCTTGACACCCCCGTCGTGCCGGACCATAGGATGCCGGATTAGAGGAAGTTTACTATAATTAATTTTTTAAAAAAGAACTAATATTTACAAAGCCTTGTAGTTATCTACTTTCGTATAGTGCTTCTACCGAAATGTGTTATATATAAATATATAATGAGTGATTTTATGTCATTTTGGTCAAATCCAGGTCGAAATGTCGTCAATCCGCATATAAATTTTTTTATCCAACCTTGATGGGTAATTTATCAACCTGAATGTATCCCTCAGCTTTGGGGCTCCACTAAACCATCCAATTCATCTCGTATCCAATCCTTACAATCCAAAATCCTTCGAAAAATCCTCAATGCTTACATTTTCACCAATAAACGTAACTTAATGATCTATATGTTGCTGATTTAGCCCAAACCAGATATTTATCCTTTCAGAGTAAGCTCCATAACCACCCTAATCCACTAGTTTCTCAACTTGCTTTCCACTCCATTTTCGAGAACCCTCCGAGGCGTCTGAAAAGAAGATGGCCTAGAGATCTAGTGTAGAATTTGTACGCTACTGATGAATAGTAGTTTATAATTTAGACATGTTATCGTAATTGTTATCAACACATTTACTTGATTTGTAAATCTGTACAATTGTAAATGCCATTAAATTGATGCATGTAAAAAAAATGTATCGCTGACTATCTTATCTGCCATATTTTAGGAAAAACTGAAAATTATTCACCAAGGAATATCCACCTCTTTAACAACAGCTTAAATAAGCCAATTAGATATATCTATAAAAAATAAATAAAGTATCTGTTTAAACCCATAAACTAAATTAACAATATTGTACTTAACACACGGAGCACAGAAAATAATTCAATGTAGCATTAATCTAACGAGTCTAATTAATTTATATACAATTAAGTGTGATGCGTCCAAATCTTCTGTTTGAGACACCATTATTTTTAAACATTGGAAAAACGATAAATAAATAACTACAAACATTCAAAAATGGAAACATGACATTGTTAAAGATACTGAAATGCAAAGATTTAAAATATCTGAAATGTAAGAGGAATTAAAAGTTTTAAAAAAAATTAAGGATTTTTTGGACCTAAGAACTATAAAATTATCTGATACCTCAAAACATTTTCCAAACCCGCTTACAGCCAAATTTCAAGTGCCAAAATGGTGGCTGACATTATATTAGGTATACAATTTTAGATTTAGGATGTATTAGTGTGTAAGATGTATACACATTAAAAACAGTGACCCCCATAAGCGAATTATTAATTATACAGTATTAATAGGTAAAGAAAATTATGATAAATGAGACACTATTCCTAAAAATGCAAAGAAGCAGAAAGAGAAGATTTTGACAGAACTTTATAAATTGGATTAATATAATTTGCGTTAAAGGTATTAAGACTGCGAAAACAATAACCGAAAATTAAATAAACTGATAGCATAAAAATCTGATCTATGATTACCGAGTATCCTCTGTTTCTTTTGTCGGTGTTAATTCATTGGTTTTAAACCCAACAATTTAGAATTCACAAATGTTTTTGTCCATTGGAGCAGAAGGGGATAATGCAAACCGGCTCCAATTGGCTGAAAAGGTACTAACACCTGTCTGTTCCGTTGGGAGTTCTCTGTGTTCTGTAAACAAGAACACAAAGAAGAGGCTATGAATTAAAGATAACCTTCTCGCCTATGTCCGAGAGCACTTCAATAAAAATTCTAATATACGTTCGATGGCTCTGCCTCCACCAAAGGGCATGTATAAAAGGTTTGAGTGAAGGGCCTAATTCGTGTGCTTTCCAATAATTTTTTTTCTGTAATTGGATAGCAAAGAGAATTATACGGGTAATATAAATAACTTAAAAATGATGACTTATATAACCCAATTTATGGAAAATCATTTGCTATTAAATAATATCTCTCGATGTTAATATTAAAAAAAAATCAACATTTACAATACAATTTACTCAGTTTTGGGTGTAGTTAACTAAAATTTTAGTTGAACAACACTTAGAACTAACAACTACTAAGCTGCCATTTTACACAATTAATTTTCCCTGATTTCGCCACTATTCTCGGATCAGGATTATGTAAACTATCCTTTGGTGTTTTATTATATGATGTTTTCGCTGCACCCTAATATACAATAAACAGCGGATTTTCACTTTATAAAACCTATACTATTATATAAAACGACAAGCCATTTTTTTGTTTGTAATCATTAACCACGAAAACTACTGAGCAAATCTGCACCAGATTTTTATAGTTCAAGGAATGTTTAGCAATAATATTTCCGTATTTTCATTTAAATTGTCATTAAAAAGCGATAAATTGGTGCTACACAGTAAACTTCAATAGGTGGCGAGCGCCATTCAAGAGAGGCTACAAATGTAGTGTTATATAGTGCTAATAATTTTTAATAAAATTATCTTAATTCCATTACATTTTTTTTTTTTAAAAAAGCTATAAATATGTGGATCCCAGAAAAGTTTAAAAATTGACCGATAAGCGGCTAGCGCCATTTTGTAACAGTTTACGACGGGTAAATATATTAAACCTATCCATACCGAATTTAAACTACATCATCTTCATAGCTCTACAGTAAAATTTACTATAATAATAATAATCCAGTCAATAAACACATTGTAGAGTGCATGGAATATGCGATAATTTTTGACTTTATAGCTTCGTCAGGAATAGTTAGAATAGGGGTTCCCAAATTTTTTTGTACCACACCTCCTTTGGTTGAAATGAAAGCTTCTCGCGCCCCCCCCCCTTAACAATAAATTGTATGGGCCTAGGAAAAAAACAAAAACAAATAAGTATTACATTGAAAACAAAACATTTATTTATACTGCCATAAGATACAACAATATCAGTTTTCATAAAATACAAAAATTATTAATAAAAGAAAAATAGGTTGGTTAGTGAGATGGATGGGCTTGCATTTTCTTTACTAGTATGCCTATTCGTGGCTGAGTTTTAGTAAGTGCGAAACGCAAGTCACTAGCAACATAAAGTTTATTCCGATACTTTGTTTTGATTGCTACAAGTATTGAAAATGTTTTTTCGCACAAATAGATGCTTAAAAAGGCAAATATAAACGAAAAAATAGAATAAATGATACAATAGGATACACTTTAATATATTTTAAACAAAATGAAGGTTTGTCCATTATATCAAAGTTGTATTTGGCAAAGGAATCATGTTTTATTTCCAAAGCATCTTCTTGAAGTGATTCAGGCAGGGAGTCTATGTTGACATGGAATGGGTCAGTTGACATTCTGTAAATACTATCGTCACAAGTGTTTGGGAAGTATTTCTGGAACTCTTCAATCAGGCCCTCCAAATGGTTTGGTATTTGGATTTTCAAACTTGATCCTTCATAAATGTCCTTGAAGTGTGTTTCTTCTGAGATTGACTCTACTTAAGGGAAATTTGAATAATTTCAGGGGTTTGCTGATATTTTACGCCTCCAAAGTTGCAATTTCTCAATATACATACATTTTGATCATATCACGATGAGTAACTATATTTGAGTCTCCACCCTGCAGTTTTAGGTTAAGGCTGTTCAGCGAGTCAAAGATGTCTGACAAATAAGCCATTATTAATTGGGTACAAGTTTTTAGAAGGCCACGCTTAGTTCATTTTGCTTTTGATGATCCAAGAAGGAGAATACTTCATCTCGAAGCTCAAATAATCTTGCCAACATGTTTTCTTTTGAGAGCCATCGTTTTGTGATCACTTCGTAAATCTTCACAAAGAGTTTTAAACAGTCGAGTATTCAACGCACTGTTTTCTATTTAATTCACTACTTTAATACACAACTTTAAGACAGCATTGAGTTCATTTGGAAGGGTTATTACTAGTTTGGGAACAAATGAGTTAGAAGGTAAACATACTAAAAGTCCCCGCCCCTAGGGGGTGAGCTAACAGTGGGGGGAGGGGAGAAGTTTAATTTTTTCGATAATAACTCGAAAACGGTTATCTCTAAAAAAATATGTTTCGAATAAACATAAAAGCTAATTAAAGTTCCTATAAAATTGATGATATATAAATTTGTTGTTGTTCTAACCGTTTACGAGATATTTGTTATTGAAAATCAGTGATTTTTTGGAAAAAAAAACAAATGTCACCTCACCTTTTGTCAAACTTTCGTTTTTAGTACCTTCCACAATCGTTTCTCAGAAAAAAACGTCAGAATCAAAATTTTAGAGCATTAAATTTACTTTAATTTCATATATACGTTTTAGGTATTAAAAGAAAATGCTTAACAAAAAGTGAGGTAAACATTTTGTTTATTTCTAAAATTATCGATTTTTAATAACGTATATCTCGAAAACTGTTGGAATTTCGACAAATATGTATATAATTAATTTTACAGGAAATTTAATGAGCTTTAATTTTGATTTGTAGCATGTCACGTAATACACCCAAAGCCGAACGCTAAATATGTATGTTTTGGCAAACTTGATCTAAATTTTTTTTATTTTTTATTTTTTTTTATAATTTTATTCTGGACAAAGTCCCTTAAGAATAACAGATAATTGCAAGTATAACTAAATTAAATCTGGTTAGAGGAATAATGAGATACAAAAGAAAAGAAAAAAAAAGAGAAAAACAATAATACATTAATGGCACTATGTACATAGATGATATTTAAAAAAAAAGAAAAGAAGATAACATTCTACAGATTAGAGGAGATAAAATTAAATGAGAAAAAAATAAAATAAAATGATATAGAAAAATCTTTTGGTACAATGATATGATTTGTATCTACAATAGAAGTACCCAATGTTATATTCATGGAAAGTTAAATTTTTATTAAAAGGAATCTATTGAGAGTCCTCAGTAAATGGAATAATTGTATTCCAGAACTGAATCCAGCAATGCTATAATAATTTTTGACTAAGTAGTTAGATAGTTAGCAAGCGTCAGTCTGGATGAGAAGGAGGTATTGGAAATAGAAATATTTGAATGTTTTCAGGGATTTAGCTTGTCTGATGTGAGGAGGGAAGGAGTTCCATAGGATTGGTGTGCGGAAAAGGAAGGAGCGTTGGAATGTTGAAGTTCTATGTCATGGGGTATACAGATCAGAAAGACGGGATCTCGTATGTATTGGATTGACTGAAGATCTGAATTGAAGCTTATTGTAAATATAAAAAAGTTGGAGGGTATTGATAATTTGGTATAGGAATGTTCCATGGGAATATTGTTTACGGAAAGTGGGATAGAGCCAATTTAGTTGAGAATAGAGGTGGGAAACATGGGAACGCCTCGGACTACCGAAGACAAACCTGACGAAACAGTTCATGATTCGCTTCAGTCTGTCCTCGAGAACCGTCGAGAGACCACCGTAAACCAGACAACCATAGTCAATGTAAGGGATTAATAAGGAAGAGACTAAAAGCTTGCGGGTTGACTGGGGAAGAAGGTAACGGTTTCGGTGGAATAATTTGAGAAGGCCTATGGAACGGCGGGAAATTTGGGCAATCTGAGGTTTCAAAGAAAGGGTTTGATCAAAAACAATTAGATTGGCCTGTCTTCTTTTCGTAAAGTTGTAATTTATTAAAAGTCGCCCAGGCACTAATTCTGTCCTGAACTTTAGCGAAAGCAGTAGATAGCTCTGAAGGGGAGAAGGAGAGATAGACTTGGGAATCATCTGCATAGAGGTGGTAGGAACAGTGATCGATTGAATTAGGAATATCATTATATAGTAAAATTTAGGAGCTGGATCCCTGAGCAATAAAAGAGTGAGAAAAGAAGATAGAAATTTTGGATCGAACGATTAGTTTCGGTATAAGCGTATTTTCTCAGAGAAGTGCGACCCCAGTTAAAGAGTGCTGAAGTGAGTGGTGTAGAGTGCATGAAATATGCGATAATTTTTGACTTCACAGCTTTGTTAGGAGTAGTTAGAAGGTAAACATACTAAAAGTCCCCGCCCCTGGGGGGTGAGCTAAGGGAGGGGGAAGGGGAGAACGTCCCAATTTTGTTTTTCGATATCTCGAAAACGGTGGACTCCAGAAAAATATGCTACAAATCAAAATTAAAGCTCATTAAATTACCTTTAAAATTAATTATATACATATTCGTCGAAATTCCATCAGTTTTCTAGATACATGCTATTAAAAATCTGTAATTTTAGAAATAAACAAAATGTTTACCTCACTTTCTGTGAAACCATTGCTTCAAATACCAGAAATGTATATATGAAATTAAAATAAATTTAATGCTATACAATTTTGATTCCGACGTTTTTTCTGAGAAACGATTGTGGCAGATACTAGAAACAAAAGTTTGACAAAAAGTGAGGTGACATTTGTTTTATTCCGAAAATCACCGATTTTCTATAACGAATATCTCGTAAACGGTTAGAACTACGACAAATTTATATATCTTCAATTTTATAGGAAATGTAATTAGCTTTTATGTTTATTCGAAACATATTTTTCTAGAGATAACTGTTTTCGAGTTATTATCGAAAAAATTAAACTTCTCCCCTCCCCCCACTGTTAGCTCACCCCCTAGGGGTGGGGACGTTTAGTATGTTTACCTTCTAACTATTCCTGACGAAGCTATGAAGTCAAAAATTATCGCATATTCCATGCACTCTACACCCCTCATTTCAGAACTCATTGACTGGACTATAATAGTAGTTTAAATATACAGTGTTGAGTTGCAGAAACGAGGTTTACCACACTTTCATATACTATTATGGTTTGAAATTAAAATCCAGCTAGATGAAAACGACAAAATTATTGCTGCCAAACTAAAAAATATTGACTGATCCCTTGCTTTTTGATATTTTGTTTAAAAATATACTTCATGGACCATTATTTTAAGCACTGATAATGCAGTTCATTAGCTACAAGAGTTTCTTAATAGTCTCAGTCCATCTGGATTCAAGATTATAAGAGCGGGCGAAGCCATGAAGGGGTATGCTAGAAATATTAATAAATGAACAAAAACATTATAAATAAACGGTATGAGACAAATAATAAATTAATAAATAAACTGAAAAAAAACATCCTGCACAAGTTTGTGCTTCAATGTCTAACACATTCGATTTACAAAAACAGGATATTATTATTATTATTGTTCCCTTACTCTTTTTTCTTTTTATTTATCAATTAAGGAGGTAAAATGGAAATTAAATTAATATTATTATTTAACTTATAAAACAGTAAACTTTTCTATAGAGTGAGATTAAGCACTTTGCAGCTAAATTAGTTCTGGCCACAGTACTAACAGAGAACGCCTCCAGACTTAGACGAAATTCATCCAAACTTTCAATTCAGTACCACGTTTTGAATATTAAGTAGTTCGGTAAACTTGGTGTTGGATACAAAGCAATATTTCTGGTTCGATTCCCAGCCAGCACAACTTTCAGCTTATTCTCTATTTATAATCTCATTATACTTCCAGGGCTATCAATAAGTTTTATCATTGCTATCCAATGACATTGATTAGATTATGTATTGTATAGTATAATTTTATTATTTGAGATCTTTAGGTTTGTTCTCTTTTATAATCCTCTATTTTTTTTTTAATGTAAGGTAAGTAAAACTCTATGAATAAAATTATAGAGGAAACTTTTTTTTTTTTTTTGGGCTTGTATATGTCTTTTAGCTAGGGGCCTTAAGTAACGGATTTTTCATCCTCAAAGTATGTAAAGTTTTTTCGAAAATCCAAAAACAAATTTTCCTGATCATAAATTACAGTATTTAACATTTGTCGCTAGGGCATACTGTTTAGGAGCTATCTGGATTCAAATGAAAAAAGTAACGTTTTGCTCACAAGTTATGAGTGTTGGGGCTTTTTTGACACGCTCTTGCTCTGTCGGTGATGCTCGAATCGACATATCCATGATCAATTGTTTTTCCTATTGATTTTTTTTATTTTTCTCTTAATAGAGATATGTTTGTGGTATGAAATATTTTGTTAGAAGCTAAATATGTCAGACGTTTCTGGTAGAGTGGATATGTTCAAGACAGAAGCAGCAGATATAATGGCAGTAAAATATTGATAGATACATGATCTACTTTTTTTCCCTGTCAGCGAGAAATTGATTTTTTTATTTTGCATCTTTCTAAATAAAACTATTCATAAAAACGTACAGGATTTTTTCGATCCTTTACTCATTACCAAACTATTAGTTTGGGTTTGTGAGGATAGTCATATGTTATAATTTTCTATAATAATATGAATAAAATACAATAAACAGGGTGAGTACCTCTTAATGTAAAAACTTTTTTTGGGTGAAACTAGATCAAGAATGTAACAAAATGCCGTAGACCTCACCTTTCTATTCCAATCCGTTGCAGATATATGAAAAATCAAAGACGTTTTTGAGGAAACCACGTTTTTCTCCATAAAAGCAGTAACATCTCCATTTTATTTAAATATTTTTCAAATTTCGATCACATTTTTAATGCATTTCGAATTTAAATTTCGATTAAGCATTAAATTACAGAGCACCTGTAACCGTGAATTTTACAAACTTGGGATCTAAAGAACAGTTTGATCTTCACCTTATTTGTGGAAGTCACAATTTCTTTATTACTTCAACGCTCACTATTTTTAAAAAAAAACTATCGACAAAACTGCAAATGTCACAAAAACTTGCAAATTTAATAAGATTTTGAATGATATGTTAAACGTAATGATTCTGTTTCGATTTCAGGGAGAGATTTACTTTTGAAACCGAAAAAACATGGCGTTCTCATTTGGCATACAAATCAGTTACTTGTGTAAATTAAATATTATGACAATCCCTTAGTGGAAATGCGCATTTTAAACATAATGAACTCTTCAATAAAAAATAAAGGAATAAAAAGCAATGAAAAAAATTATTGTTTAATAGAAAATAAAGGAAAACTGTCAATAAAGCGACACCAGATCAAAGGATCTTATGTTATGACATTTATCTATTTATTATTATCATTAAGGATTTATTTTATTAGATTTTCAATGTAATGTTTAAAATCCAATGATAATGAACGTAGACCTCAATTTTGCTGTTAGCTTCTGAATGCAGATTGTGTTGTAGAATACTACTTTTTGAGGTGAATTTTATGGGCAGATGAGTCTGTTTTTACAGGGGAAGGCACTTCTACCTATCCATGTATATCGTTGGTTTATATTTGTATTGCTTTCGAGGAGGAGCACCATGGTGTTGGAAAATCATATTTTGCCGAACTTCAGGTGGAATACCGTGATGAAGTTGTGGTAGGATATTTTGTAACAAATCTTAGTAATCTCATCATTCAATCTGCTGGGTAAACTATGATTTTTCAACACTATTCGACAGCAATACAAACATGAATAAACCAACGACACCTCACATGGAACGGTAGAAATGCCTTCCCCTGTAAAAACAGACTCATCTGCCCATAAAATTCACCTCAAAAAGTAGTATACTACAACATAATCTGCACTCAGAAGCTAACGGCAAAATTGAGGTCTATGTTCATTATCATTGGATTTTAAACATTACATTGAAAATCTAATAAAATAAATCAGAAATAATAATAATAAATAAATAAATATAATAATATAAGATCCTCTACTCAGGTGTCGCTTTATTGAGTTTTCCTTAATTTTTTATTAAACAATAATTTTTTTCTTTGCTTTTTTATCCAATGAAGAGTTTATTTTGGTTAAAATGCACATTTCCATTAAGGGATTGTCATAATTTTTTATTTACACAAGTAACTGATTTGTATGCCTAATTTCTCCATCAAATCGAAACAGAATCATTACGTTTAACATATCATTCGAAAGCTAATTAATTAATTTCTGAGAGATTTGCAGTTTTGTCAATAGTTTTTTCGTAAAACAGTGAGCGTTGAAGTAATTAAGACATTGCGACTTCCTCAAAAAAGGTGAAGATCAAGCTGTTCTTTAGATCCATAAGTTTGTATATAAGTTTGTCCCAAGTTGTCAAGGTTACAGGTACTTTGATATTATACAAAATTTTAATGCTAAATTCGAAAATGTGGTCAAAATTTTAAGAATATTTAAAAAAGTGGAGATATTACAGCTTTTATAGAAAAAAACGTGGTTTCCTTAAAAAAGTCTTTGATTAATCGTATTTCTGCAACGGATTGGAATAGAAAGGTGAGATTTGAGACATTTTGCTACATTTTTGATATAGTTTTACTCAATTTTTTTTTTTTTTTTTTTACACTAAGAAATACTTACTCTGTATATATATATATATATATATATATATATATATATATATATATATATATATATATATATATATATATATATGTATGTATGTATGTGTTTGCGTGTTTCATAAGGTTCTTATTATATATACACAAAGACATTCCTTCTTACTGTAAAGACAATTGGTTGAAAATATACCATAAATAGAGAAGGCCGCTGACCGCATCTTTCTATTCCAATTTGTAGCTCATAAATAATAATTTAAAGATTTTTTTAAAGAAATCACATTTTTTTGCCATAAAAATTGTAACATCTCCATTTTGTTTATACATTTTTTCTAATCAAGACCATAATTTCTGATTCAGCATTAAATATCCTTTAAGACCAAAGCACATGTAACATTAAATTTTCCAAATTTAAGATCTAAAGAACAGATTGATCTTCAATTTATTTACAAAAGTCACAATACTTTAACGCTAAACGTTTTTCGGAAAAAAAAAAAAAAAAAAAAAAAAAAAAAAAAAAAAAAAAAAAAAAAAAAAAAAAAAAAAAAAAAAAAAAAAAATCTTCAAAAACCTGCCAAGTTTAACCAAATTTTGAATGATATGATCACATTAATGATTTTGTGTTGACTTAATGGAGAAATTTACTTTTAAAACTGGAAAAAAACATAGAGTTTCTATTTGGCATACAATTACAATAATCGCTTGATGAAAATATGAATTTTAAACAAAATAAACTGTTCATTGGAATAAACACATAGAGGTCCATTGCCGTTAGGTCAGGTGACCTAGCTAGGCAATACATCACACGATTTCTACCTATTTAGTCAGACGGTTAGTCACCGTGACTTTAGTGGCTGAGAAAAAGAGAGCAAAAAGCTGCGTTGAGGGTATTTTAACAACAGAGGCTAATTTTTAAAATCTAATAAAATAACGGCGTCTTTTGATCTGGCGGTGCTTGATTGACAATTTTCCTTTATTTTCAAGTAAAATCTCATTTTTTCTAATATTTTTATACCAATAAATCGCTTTTGTTTTTTTATGTTTAATATGCAAATTTTTTCTAAGCGATTATCGTAATTTCTTATCTACTTAAATACCGTATTTGTATGCCTTATGAAAACACCATATCATTCGGTTTTAAAAGAATATTTCTCTATGAAATCGAGACATAATAATTAATTTAATCGTGATATTCAAAAGCTGGTTAAATTTTCAATTTTATGTAACGTTTGCAGTTTATGGATTGATTTTTCGAAAAACGTTAACTGTTGAAGTATTTTAAAATATTGTAACTTTTGTAAACAAGTTGAAGATCAATGTTTTCTTTAGGTCTCAAGTTAAATGTTACATTTGCTTTGGTCCTATAAGAAATTTAATCCTGAATCAAAAAATGTGGTTCTAATTTGAAACATTTTTGAGCAAAATGATGATATTACAGCTTCTATGGCAAAATACGTGGTTTCCTTAAAAATGATGTTTGAATTATCATATATGAGCGATAGACGAAGAGGTAACATTCAAAACGTGTTTTGTCACAGTAATCCCACTTTTCAGAAATAACAAAAAACGTATATTATGAGATGTAATTACCCTTCAGAAACTAAAAATTCCTAATTAAACATATAGCATCTAAAAAAACACATCACAACAATAATCAGAAATATTCTTTACTTCTGAAATAAGCATTTTTAATTTCAAATATGGACATAAAAGGGTTTGATGAAATGACAAAGGGACAGTTTGAAGTAACTATGTTTTATTTTAGAAAAGTAACTGTTTGCTCAAAATCACACAAAATAAAAATTATAATTGCATAATAGATAATGTAAGTAAATGACACTCATAATTTTCGGGGAATATTTTTATTTTCTTAACAGTCACTAATTTTGAAATATTCATTTCACATCTTTCATTTTCTAAACCGTAACAAGTTCCATCCTCTTCAAAAACATTTTCAACACTTAGAGAGTCAAAAAGTACAACCTTGTACCAGTGTGAGCGATTATTGTCAATAATGCAGTGTTCCCATTGGCTTAGTGGACAAAGCATGGTTTGGACTAAAAACAAGCTATGGACAAAACACTGCTTAAAACTCTGATTTTCTTTACTAATTTTGAATGGGAAATGGCTTGTTTTGATGGATAAATCTCATCACATATTGTAGAGTTCTGAAAAACAAAGTTAGTGATACCAAAAAATCAAAAAAAGATTTCTTTTTTGACAAACCACGTTTTGAAAGTTACCTCCTCAGATTGGAATAGGAAGATGCGATCACCGGCATTTTTCTTCATTATTGGTCTATTTTCACTCATTTTATTCACACAAAGAGGGAATCACCCTGTATATATGTATAATAAATGAATATTTGAATCCCTACTTCACATCAGTATTGTAGAATTTTAGAAAATGTATCTGAATGAAACAATAAATGGATTTTGAATTTGAGGAGTGTCAAAATTGACGACTCTACCTTGTCTTATGACTGGATCGGAAATTGGTTTGATTACCTAGTGCTCCTGGAATCCCGCGAATGCAATTTCAAATGGTAAATCCATTGAAATTGCAACGCCAGATAGATCTATGTTTATTAACAAGGAAGCAATCTAAATATTGCTACAACTGATTTATGATGGACATTGTTAGTTATAGGAGTGTCCATTATGGACTGAAATATATTAGATGAATCAACATCGCTATCTCATATTGATAAATTGCACGCCATATTATATATATTGTTTAGGCGTGGTGTAAAAGTATATCATTTTAATTGTTTCTAAAAGAATCAACTTTAATTTTAATTACTGATTTTTGTCTTCACCTTTCCAATTATGAAAACCAAAAATGAATTTGAAGTTAAGAATATTATTTTGTCAATTTTAGGTGTTAAGTTTCATTTATTGTAGTTAGTCATTTGTTTAAAAATAAAACATATGTTTTTATGACGTCCAGTCACAACACTAATAAAATGAACAGTCTGGCATCTGATCGCAAGAACATCGCATCTCGTTTTAACTGCTTACATCCCATCCACAGTCTGGTATCTGATCGCATCTCGTTTCAACCGCGTACATCGACAGTCTGGCATCTGATCGCAAGAAGATCGCATCTCATTTTAATCGCTTACATTGATTGTCTGGATTTTGAGGTAATGAAGATCGCACCTCATATTATTGGCTTGCGCAGTCTTGGCTTCTAACGCTAGAAGAGAGCACCTCGTGTGAACAATGGTATTTGGATCCTGGAATAGCAAGGTGTGCACCACCCGCTACAGTTAGAGCAAACGCATTGAAGTGGAATAATCGCATTGAACTTCGCTCCTTTCATCGTTTAAAGAAGGTCACCTGGAGATAATTGTTCTTCACTTCGTGAGTTGGTTGAATTTTATTTTAAACATTTAATTTATTTTAACTTACCATTTTTCAATATATTAAGGTTAAACGAATTTCTTTAGTTACAAACTTTATTTATCTTGCTATAAACTATTTATAGATCTAAATTCTTTCTTAATTGTAAAATTTGTTTTAATTGAATATTTTCCATTGGATTTTTTTTGTTTGGTTGGTTGTTTTTTTTTGTAAATACATATATAATTAATCTGTTACATGATTGGAAAGGATTATTTTATTTTGTTTTATATTTGCCCAATTTCTTGTTAGTTTCATATGTTTTAATAATTAAGGACGCTGCAGAAACCGGCTGGAAAGGGGTTAGTGGTAGGCAGCCAATAAAGGTAAGCCCCTATTCCCAACATATATATATATAACGGTTATTTTATAACAGTTCGATTATAATATTAATTATCGTATTAATAATTATATCAGATAAAAAAGTAATCGGATAAATGTGCCTATTCTGTTGAACAGATTTCAAATATTATGTTTTTTTTTTGTTATTGAAGTAATAAAGAAATTGAAATATTATTTCTTATTCGGTGAAAATATAGTTTTTTAATATCATTTTTATATGTAATCAGACTGATAACTATCCATCAGATATTTAACCTTCGAATATATAAAGATTATATTTTTTTCATATAATCTTTTGTTTGTAAAAATTATTTATTGATCAACCATAACATCTATTGCATATTACATTTAATGAAATTTTTCATTTTATATTTTATTTTGTTTGGATAAAAGTAAAGAAAGTAATATGATTTTTCCATAAACACAAATTTTCGAAAGGAAACTAAATGCAGATTATAAGAAAAAGATGATTAGGAGTCATCTAAGAATAGCTGTTCTTACATTTTTATAACAGCCATCATTTGTCTCATCACCTGTTTCGTTCGGTGGCCCTGAAGAAGACCTGCCAGGGAGGTCGAAATATTAGCACTCTATAGTTCTTTTTACTTGGACGTGCTTATTACTTTCTGACTGAATCTATGACCATCTTCTACTTATATAAAACTTGACAGTCAACTATACTTTTCTCATAAATATAGATTAGTTTCTGAAACTTTAGTTCGTAGATTATCTCCTATTATCCTAGCCATAGAAGCCGCGATACTCATATAGAACTTCGTCAATACCGAAATTCCTCAAAGTGGTGGGGTATTTCCTGAGGATGTGCCAGTGAATGTTTTCTTTTGTTATATTCTTGGGAGGCACAATGGGACGGATCTCCAAGTCCACACGGTTTCTTGATTAAAACGACCCCTTCTGGTTTAATTACGTTTCCTCTTCGACTAAGTTAAATTTCTCCAGGAATATCCATAAGAATGGATATGAACGAGAGTTACAGTAGTATAAATCTATCATTTATTGATTCAATATACGTACATAAATTAGGGATGTGTCGATTTCAAATGTCGTATCTTGGTTCCATTCCGAGAAAAGAATCGGTATCGAGAATCGATGATCCTAAGTCGATTTATAAAAACCTATCGATACCGCTGACTTAGGCAATAGTTTTGTGATATCTAATTATATGGTATTATTGTTCTTAAATTTTTCTTCTTAATTCAGAACTAAAAACAAGCAACTGCAAACTGAACTTTGGTTTGTTTTAGATATTTCTTCACTTATTGAGAAATGAAGAAATTAGATTTCTATCTCAAATAAATCTGTAACTCAGAACCAGATGAACGTAAGTCCAAATTTTATGATTTTTAGATTCAACAAAATGTCCTTTTAGAAATAATAATCAACAAAATGCCTTAGTTGCAGTACATAAGGACGCTAAGCCCCAATACACAACAAGTGAAAATCAAATAAAAACACCTGTTACCTTAAAAGGCGCAGGTAGGCACGGTTATTTAAAAAAAAAAATTAATATACTTTCAATAGATTTAAATGGACACAACCATAAAAATCAAACACTGATTCGAGATTAAACGTCATCACTTAGAAAATATTTTGATATAAAATAATCCATTTGAATAAACGAATTACTTGGCAACCATATGCAAAACTAAAACGTCAAGAAACTGCCCCTCGTTTTCGACATTTACTAGGAAAACGTTCAAACCTTCCAATTATTTATAAAAGGCTCATTTACATTACAGTAATTCGGCCTATTTAGACATTCGGAGTTGAGTTTTGAGGCTCAACTAAACCTTCCAATTCTTATTTAATCCTGAAGTAAGTCCATAAACACGATGTCTTTTTCGGCATGATTGAATTCAAAATATCATAATATGATATGAATTCAAATATCATAATATATATTGAATATCATAAATATATGTATAAATATATGATATTCAAATATCATATTGAATTCAAATATCATAAACTACCTAAGCTAAGCACAGTCAATTTCCGACTTTCTCTTTATTTTTCTTTGAAAAATTCTCACAGTCAGTTTTAAATCGGCCTTTTTGCAAAAAAACAGGAGATTAACTAAATGATAAAAAAAAAAACTATTAGCTACATGTACAAACGGCTATAAAACTTTAAACGAAGCGATCCAAACACTGCCGATGTCACCCGAATTCAACTGAAGCAACGTTGGCCGACTTATCGACCTTTTTCCCAGCCGACCAATTGGACAAAATCATAGTCAGCCCATCTCTAGTAAAAACTTTTATGACATTCTCTTAATTAAAAACTAGTTTTGAAGGTTTACATTTAACATTAAAATTCAAATTATGAGAAGTTTTAAGTTGAGCTAAGGTTTATTATACGTATTAATGTACGAATAAGACAAGATATCAAGGTATTGTTTGTCTGTAGGAGAACAAGTAGCTGGTTTGTTGAAGCAGTTGAGAGGGATTGAAAAAGATTGTGATAAAATAGATTTACTTTCTATAAATTTAATGATTATAGAACTGAAGTTGAATATTAATCATTTAATACTAGTTTTCTAATAAACTTTATACAATAAAATTGGCATATAACGTAATTTATTGATTCCACACTTAATACTTACGTTACAGTTAATTGGGTCTATTGAATCTATTTTATTTATTTAATATAAAAAAATATTATATATTTTACATTTTCAAATATATATATATATATATATATATATATATATATATATATATATATATATATATATATATATATATATATATATAGTACATTTTCTACTAGCCAAAATGCGAGGTAATAAAATGGTGCTGAGCTTTCGCTGCGGTTTGCCGCAGCTAGGAGGCCAGCACAGCCCAGCCAGCACCTTTTTTTGTAGTCCTCGTAAAACCCCATCCGTCCTAAAACTTCTTCACACTCCTTTGTTGGGAAACTCCTCCCTCATCCCAAGAGATTTCTTTAATATAAATGTATGTTTGTAGAAATTATAATCATAATAAATGAAAGTCAAATGGAAAACAATAATTTTTTTAATTTTTTGGTATACTTAAATATTTCAAATTAAAATTTGGTTTATTTATCGATACTTTGCTATACTGGTGCTATCATCTAATTAGTTGACAGGGCTGTTTTTTTTTTTTTTTTTTTTTTGTTTACAGGGATATGTGTTTTGACCTGAGGGCCCATAGTTCTATAGCGTAACGTAAAACGTCATGGTAACCAAGAGTGAGTGTAACAAAAAGCGGATTTTTTCTTCTTCTTTATATGCCATACAGACTAATTTGAATCAAAACCTATAATTTAGTTTCAAAAATATTTACTGACATCCTTCTGGTGCTATTGCTATTGAAATTTGGCTGCACAGAGAGTTAGATACATGTTTTACAAAATCCAAAAAAAAGTTGTTTTCCTTTATGTAAAAACTTCTTATCTTTTGTAAGTTTTATCTCCTCATATATTTTAGACTTTTGGAGTCGTTGTATTGTGCTCCCTTTTGAAATTACCCCAGTAGGCTTTTTTTTGTTTTCCTTATGATTTAAACCAAAGCTGCCCCATAACCAGCTGATTGCTTTAGTAGAAAAAAAAAACCTCGCAAAACTACTCGGAACATTGCGAGAGGCGTTAGTGTTAACTAACCACTTAACATTATAAACCACACGAAATGGTAATACATTTTTTTTGGGTCATATAAAAACCTTCATTATTTTTGCACCAAACTGATAAAAAGTGGTTCAGGCTACAGGAGTTTTATTTCACTTTTCTTATTTCTTTAAGTAATTAGGGTTTTTAAAATAATCGTCATTCTTACAATTATTAAGTTTGGTCGGCAGTTCCTTCGTACATTTTTGAAACGGAAATACCTTTAGTTTTATTTGTTTTCATATTAATGTTTAATTCTGCGTGAATTTCAGCTATTTTCTGGCACACATTTCCTAATTGTTTTAAGGCCTTGCTTGCTAGCTTTAAAGGTACTACTTATGACTGCAATATCGTCTATATGAGATGGAATATGTCAATATAGATGAAAAAAAGGTTTGGGGGATAATAAACCTATCTTGTGACGCACTTATGATGATGAGATAGAATCAAACGTTTAGGAAAATCATATTTGCGGCCTTCTGTTTAAGTTGTCCAATAACTCATTTTCTAATCCTACCAAAGCAGGTTCAGTGGTCATTTTGGATTGGAAAACAGTTTGTTTATCTAAAATAATTCAATTCCGTTTACGAATTGTGTTATAAAAATTAAGCGACGTCAATTATCCGGACACCTTACAATCCAGACGGCGCACCGTGGGATATTGCGGAAAAAAATCGATTTTTCGAAAAGTTTGATTTTGATCATCTGGCTCGTGTTTCTGTTATACGTAAGCTACTGCATATAGATATACCAAAAAGTTCATCAGGACTTATGTTTAGGCCCATTTATTGAGGCTTAAAGTCAAGATAGTGGACGTTTTGGTTGGATTACTCCTAATTTTCAGAGTTTGGTATATGACTGGGGAAAATAGTGAAATGATTATAACGTTTTATTCCTGTTCTAGGATGTCCAAATATGATACAAATAAGATTTATTGGTTATAATAAATATTTCATCGCGTTACTAGGTCAAAGTTACGAACTACCATAAACATTTTGAAAAGGTAGTGCTACAAAAAAAGCTTCGGTTTCCTCCGGGATGGAGAAGATATTTTCTCAAACTACACATGCTAAAGTCAAAATTAGAACAAAAATTATCTGCGTCTGCGGTAGTAACAACTAACTGAACAGTAGAGCATTAATCTAACAAGAGTCGAAGAGAATGATTAAACAACACACTTTGTTTACACAGCTGTCTTATATGAGTATTAATACTTAATCTCACGACTTAAAACTCTTTCATTTCGAAACTAGTTTCATAGTGAACGTTTACTAGCCATGAGTAACTTGAAATTCAAATATAGTGAGCGATTCGTTTGAGTTTTTAAAGAGTGATACAGTGAGCATTTCATTAATTCTAACTACTTTAAATAAGAGTTTTTTTTCGCCTCATTTGAACAAAAAGGTAAAAGATTTAAGTGGGAACAGGTAGAGGGTTAGGAAAAACTTCAGTGAGTGGATGGACAATGATGGTGAACTAGGAAGTCGTGTTGGAAGACGGGACAAAACTTTTAACGAGTGTGGAGAGAAAAGCATGAGAATAAAAGTACGCAAGCAGCCAAGTCACAAAGCTTGATCACGAAGAATTTCAAAACCAAGTACTATTGAAGATGTTTTCTACACGCTATTTGAGACTTCAGATCTTTTTATCACAAGCATAAGACCCGAACCCAACATCAAGCACCTTTCAGTTACTGACGAAGATATGAAATTTTTAATTTAATTTGAATTTTTATCATAAGTATATCCTATTAATTTAAGTATCGTTGGATATTCTTTAACATTCTATAATCTATATTTTCTTGTTTTTTAATCTACAAACTACATCTTCTTATAGCATATTGTTTATTGATTATTTTATACCAAGTCGTTTTCTCTATTGTTCTTTATAAGTGATTATGGACTAGTTCTGGTACGCCAGATTTGTACCAATCCAATAAAAATCAAATTGCAGATAGTGGTTCATATGATATTTTTATATTATAGTAATCTTTTACGAATAAAACAATTTTTAGTCTTTTTTCTGACGATTTCCAAATATTCAGATGTTTTAATATATATATATTTTTTTAACTCTCCTAAAATTATTTCTCTTTCTTTGTAATGATAAAAACAAATAACCAGTATGTAATTTTATAGCCCGAGTCAATTAGGACCAATCTCTCTATCCATCTAACGGCATCAGAACAGGCACGCCGACTTAGAGCGACGATATTCCAAGAGTTGCAGACATTGTAGGATCACAGCCCTCCAATTAAAGTCAAGATAAGATAAGAAGGACGTAAAACCATGGAGCAGTACCCGCCGTACAAAGCGCAGAGAAGAAGTAATCTTAACGCGATTAAGAATTGGTACTACGAAAACCACACACCTTCACCTTATAACCAGAGAGGCTCCTCCCAAATGTGAAATATTTGCCAATGATTTTTCAGTATTTAACGAGTGCTCTTACTACACCGAAATGTTAACTATATCGGGAGAAATCTCAAAGAAATCCTCCAAAAATCCATCTCCACAGCCAGAAATCTTTTGCCTTGCATTTTTTCTAGGGGCCATGTTTCTGAGCTGTATAGCAGTATGCTTTCTAACAGGGCCTTATATATGATTTTTTTGACATTGGCACATATGTTGGCACTCCAGAGGACCGAATTTAACATTCTAATAGCCTTCCGTCCATCTTTTATTCTTTTTTCCACTTTTTCTGTCGCTCTCCCATGGATTTCGAGAATACTGCCTAGATAATAGAATTGGTTGACCCTTTGTTAGAAATGGGTCACATACCTCATCGCTTTCTGTTGACATATATTTAGTCTTTTCATAGCTTATCTTTAGGTCCCACCCCTCATACTGTTCGGTTAATTTTCTGAACATGAATGCAATATCAAATTCATCTTGTGCAATGATCACCTGGTCATCAGCAAATAGTAGCTGAAATAGATGTGTATTTTTCATTGGGATTCGCATTTTGCAGCATCTTTGTGACCAATTCTCTAGACATCTATCAACATATATCTTAAACAGAGTCGGGGACATGCAATATCCTTGAAGAAGGCCTTTAGTGTTTCCCAACTCTCCTGACATCAGTGAGCCAATTTTTACTTTGGATTTGTTTTCCCTATAAATTTCCTTTATCACTCTCACTAAATCAGAGTTAATATTGGATTGTTCAAGTGATTCCCAAAGTAATTTTCGTGGGACGCTGTCATAGGTTTTTTCAAGATCTATGGAAATCATATTTAAACATAAAAGTTCAAATCAAAAGATTGATAATTATTTAGTTTAATAATCAAGAGATATTGTTAAAACCTAAAAGTAACTGTTTAGGTAACGCATTATCTTTGATTTTTTCATTGATAATAACTTATCTTATCATATTGCCATTAATTTAACAAACACATAGTACAAATGAAGGACTCACCACTGCCGGGAACATATATGTTGAGGTGGAGGCAGTCCTCGCTCTGGTTGGCCAGCAGCGGAGCCAACCTCTTGAGGAAGGTATACCTCGCCTTCGGCATCAGCTGGAGGGCAGCTGTTCTGTTGCTCAGGTCGGGGAGGGCCTGGGGGCAGACCGGGGGGTGGCTGTCCGCTAGTCGGGTCCCGCTCCACCCCTTGTCCCTTGTAGAGGGGTCGAACCTCTCCGCCGCCCCGTACCGCACCCCAAGGAACGCCTCCACTGGCTCCAGTCGTCCAGACCTCAGTTCCAGAATGATCTGAAAAAAATATATAGATATAAGGATGTATAGAAGCCATGAGATAATAATGAATAGTAGTATTTGGTTTTAAAATCTTATCTCAATCACAGCTATCAAGACCTAAGTTTAATGCTTTAAAGTTCTACTGTTCGCGCCGTTGTATTTTGTATAAAACTCGGCACACTCTCTCTCTCTCTCTCTCTCTCTCTCTCTCTCTCTCTCTCTCTCTCTCTCTCTCTGTGTGTGTCTCTCTCTCTCTCTCTCTCTCTCTCTCTCTCTCTCTCTCTCTCTCTCTCTCTCTCTCTCTCTCTCTCTCTCTCTCTCTCTCTCTCTCTCTCTCTCTCTCTCTCTCTCTCTCTCTCTCTCTCTCTCTCTCTCTCGCTTTGAGTGAGCTTCCCAGAAAATTGGCTTTAGCTATTCCTCGAGACCACACCAGTAATTTTCCAAGTTTCAGCTTAATTCTTTTGAATTTTTACTTTTGTTTGTCTTAGAGAGGGAAGTATTAATTACTCGGAATGTTTTCATTTCGCGGAAAACTATACAATTGGAAGATATTCCTCGAATTTGCAGGAGCTAGACGAGGAACAAAAAAAGACCCGGACAATCAAATAAAAATTTAGACTTGAGTTAAGAGGAAATAGAAAATGTTCTAGACCATGATGCAGATACCGATGTTGAGGGTAGAGATTGGGATGACGAGGGAGGGGGGGAAGTGATCCAGGGGATATTTAATTACATTTAAAATGTAAAAATTGTTAACAACCACTTTAGACGTGCAAATAATTGTATTTGACTGTAATATTGTAAATAAAAATATATCTAGTAATAAATTTTTTTTTCAATCATAAAAATATTTTCATTTAGATTCAAAATATTATTCTCCCAGGTAATATACTATAGGTACGTATATTCTACTTTAAATATAGAATGGTCAAAATATTTAATTTAATATATTTAATATAAAATTTGGACAAAATAGGATAAAAAACATGGTGTTGTACTTTCTGCAACGCGTGATCGCTCGTGGTATGGAAATTGGCGCGACCAGCGGAAGGTTAATATGCCAGCATTGCGGTGGAATGCTTTGTGATTTGTAAATGTACCACTATGCCTCATAATTGGTTAAGAGAGCTTAAAATACTGCTTGTCATGTTAGGGGCCTGTGAAATATTGACTTGTCCGAATTTAGAAACTTAAAGGCACACCGTTGACCTCGAAGATGCAACGAAAAACAACCTGGTAAGTATAAATATCGATCGACTAGCGCAATCCAAGCTCAATCTATATTATAGAAACGAACTTCGAAACACTTCAAGCGTACCTTTGTTTCTACACGCATATAAATAAACAGAGAGTTCTCGCTCAATTGTGGAACAACACACGATTATCGTGTAAACATAGACAATTTAATAGCGATTGCGTGAATATTTTGATACGGATAATAAAGGTGATTACACACTTTTTACTTGATGGTTTTAATTTTTGAAAACTGAGGCAAAAGTATTTACACGACTATTTCTTACCTAATCTTACACCCGAGTTGAACCTTGGCTAAGAGTGTAAAGCAAATATCAGATTTTATTTTTTTGTAAATACGCATTTATTGTAGATAGAGATAAGGTTTAAAAAAAAAATAATAGTATGATAAATTTATTATTTATGATTTAAATATCAATGGATTTTGTTTTTATATTCGAACTTTTAACTAATATTTTAACTAAATGTATTACGTTTTGAAGTCAGACCTCCTGTAGTTGTTATTTATTTATTTTTTAAACAAAATATAGTCTTTATTAATGCATGTTTACCAAAGAAATTGAAAAAATATTAATTTCCTTTATATATATATATATATATATATATATATATATATATATATATATATATATATATATAGGGCAGAAAATTTAAGTCAAGTCAAGAAAAAATAAAATAAGAGGACAGCTATCAATACTGATGGAGAAGCAATCCCTGATTGGTGGAGACCGACATCCAATGGCCTACAGGCTGACACATCCTGACAAATGGGCTCGCCTACTGAGGGATAGTGGAGAGGGATCAACCTTTGGGTCCTGAAGGACTCGCCGATGCGTTTCTAAAAAAAATTCCTGATTTATTGTTTACTAATACCCGCTTCGCAGCGGAATTTATTATTGTCAGTTTGTGATAGTGTTTGTTTGTCGAGTTTTCAAAAACACATCAAGTATATAGGCTATTTCATTTATAATGGCTTAAAGTCAATATTTCATCTAGCATCACAGCTATTATTCTGTAGTATTAGACCAATGTCTAAGGATTAAATTATTATATAAATAGTTGAAAATTACATTACTGATGTCAGGTACTATTGGGGGCTTGTAGTACCGAATCAGTTATCTTTAATTTTCTTATAGTCCAGTCAATAAATATGTTACAGAGTGTATGGAATATACCATTATTTTTGACTTCATAGCTTCGTTAGGAGTAGCTAGAAGGTAAACATACTAAAAGTCCTTGCCCCAGGAGGGTGAGCTTACGGTGGGAGGGAGGAGGGGAGAAGGTCCCATTTTTGGGTTTTTCGATCATATTTCGGAAACGGTGGGCTCTTGAAAAATAGTTTTCAAATCAAAAATTAAAAATTCATTTAAAAACTATTTTATACATATTTGTCGAACTTCTAACAGTTTTCAAGATATACGTTGTTTAAAATCTGTAATTTTCGAGAAAAAAAATTATTTTACTTAATTTTTTGTCAAACGATTGCTTCCAGTGCCTTCCACGATCGTTTCTCAGAAAAAACGAATCAACCTTTTAGAGAATCAAATTTACGTACGTTTTTGGCGCTTAAAGCAACTGTTTGACCAAAAATAAGGTAAACATTATTTTTTTCAATTACGTAAATTTTGAAAACCGTAGGAAGTTCGACAAATATATATATATAATCATTGTTATAGGAATTTCATCAAGCTCTGTTTTTGATTTAAAACATATTTTTCTAGAGTCCACCATTTTCGAGATATAATTTAAAAACTAAAAAATGGGACCTTCTCCCCTCCACTCCACCGTTAGGTCACCCCCAGGGGCAGGGCTTACAGCATGTTTACCTTCTAACTACTAACGGAGCTATCAAGTAAAAAATAATCGCATATTTCACTCATGCTCTCTACACCCCTCATATTAGCACTCATTTTAATTATATGAAGTATACAACAGTTGTTAAATTCTTTAGAACTAGCTTAATTTATGGTATCGAACTGATAAATGTGCAGAAATGATGGGTGATACAGCTTTTTAAAATATCGCATTCGGATTGAGTACCTTAAAATACATAAAATAGGGTATTTTTTTAATATATATATATATATATATATATATATATATATATATATATATATTTATTATTTATTTGTCTTTTGGATTTTCAATTTATACGTTAACCACCTATTATTAAAAATTCTTTTTAGATTTCATGATTTAATAGGCGGTAATATTATTAATTTTAATTAGGCTCTAGTGTGACCTTGAATCAAGAATTAAATATTCGAAGTATTATTATTAATTAATAATATTACTTTTTTTTATTAATGAGTAAATGTACGGACAGTTACAATCTTGAAATCGAGTTGGTCCCAGCAAAAACATGTACCATGTTTATGTACTTAAAATGTAGCGGTCTATTGAATCATAAAATCTAAAAAAGAATTTTTAATAATAGGTGGTTAATATTATGATCCATAGTTCTAATACGTATAAATTGAAAATCAAAAAGACAAATAATAATAATACACTTTAGACACACCGATTTATCCGTATTGTATATGATTAATTTAAAGAATTTAAAATTGATAGATATAACAATTTAAATTCAAATATAAAATTTGGATAGTTTAGTGGACTATATATTGAAAAATACCTTATTTTTATGTATTTTAAGGTACTCAATCCGAATGCGATATTTTTAAAAGCTGTATCACCCATCATTTCTTTACATTTATCAGTTCGATACCATAAATTAAGTTAGTTCTAAAGAATTTAACAACTGTTGTATACTTCATATAATTAAAAAGAGTAGCTATAATGAGTATATAGGTGGTTGGTAGCACTACTAAAAGGTTGATTATGTTTTTCTGTTGTCAGCTGATGTTTTGTTTACAGTCAACCTAACCCCACTTTCATATTTTCCGTACATATACCTAGTACAACAATGTCAAATTGCGATTGTAAAAATTCTGTTGACGATTTTTGTTAAGTATGTGGTGATTTTGTAATTAAAAAGCACCTATGAAACATTACAGACTTTTAAAAAATGTTTTATATGTCATGCTTAGGAACTAAACTTAGTGATCAGGATAAATTGTGGACGCCGCATAAAGTATTCTATGTGAGTATGTTTAGACAATCTTAGAAAGTTGTTAAAAAAGGAGAAAAAATCTTTAGATTTACTATTTCCATAAAACATGGAAGGAACCAATAAACCATTCCGGTGATTGCTACTTTTGCAGTGGCATAGCTGGCCATAACTCAAAAAACAAGTTGGTGATAAGATATCCTAACTTTCCGTCCGCCACAGAGTGGATTGCTGGTACCCATACCACTTGATTTAAATTCTGTTCCAATAGGAGTATTTTGGGATGTACAATCGGAGATACATGAAGCAGGCGATGTTGAAGAATTCCAATGCTTTACAGAAAATGCTGGGCCTACATTTTTTACTCAGACTGATCTTAGCTGGTCAGTTAGGGATGTAGGGATAAGAGAAAAAAAAAAAAAAAAACTGTATTGGTTGAAACAAAACTAAAGGAAAAGAACTAGTTAGCAGTTGGAACGAAAATTTATGAGTATAGGAAGAGAGAGCAGCAATTTTCCACAATGTTTGAACAAGGTGAATCAGTATCTCCGACAACTAAAAAACTTAGGTGATTAAAAAAAAAACAAAAAAAACTAAGGCTAGATTTGGATTCAGATCATAAAAATACATAAAGATCGGCTACTACAGCTTAAAAGTTTTATTAAACGAAATTTTAGTCGGCATATGACATCAATAAAAGCAACTAAAATGTTATTACATACTGAAATAATGAAATTATTTTATCAGCATTTTGAATAATAATATATATTAAAAAAGTAGTTATAATAGGTAGCTAAATAGAAACAGTAACAATTTTTGTTTTTCCATCTTTTACAAACGGGCAAAAGATAAGATGGAGAGTTCGAGATTGTTTTTCCATGGAAAAAAGGTTTGAGAAAGTCGCTATCTCTTTTATTTTGCCAATTATTAGACTCGGTAGTAACTTAAATCGTAGCTGAGCTAATGTATACGTTTTCCCTATTCTTTTTCTAAACATTTTAAACAATTTGTGGTTAATCTGGTAATGTTGATTAATTTTATTTAAAAAATATCTACCTATAGATATACTTACAATATCTCCTATACAAACTACATGATTTGTGCAAATTTTGGAAGATAAAACTGAAAATGCCAACACATCATATTTACACTTAGACATAAAACATGTCCTTCTGTATACATTGATAATACTCAATTTCAGTCCAAGTAAATTATCTAGGAATCACGATTGATATGAGAATGACTAGCGTAGCGCATACAAAGAAAAATCGCCACAACTTAAACCATAGACTTAAACTACAATACCCACTACTTAGACGAAAATCTAACTTAAAACTTAAACAGAAACTTGCTACTTACTCATATTTATTAAAACCCGTTTAGACCACACATATAAAAAGACTCTTCAATCAATAACTCTTAGACTTATAACACAACTTCCTTGGTATTCTGCCAACACAAGTTTACATACTGACTTACACATTTACATGTTGTGACAAATTTCCTAATAAAATATAATACAATTTTTATAGAGAAAAAAAAGGCCCAAAATTGGATGAAAATAATCTAAATAATCATCATAAACAAGTGACAATGTTATTGATAAATAGATAGATAATTATGTGTAATAACAATTATTTAAATTGGCAAATTACAAAAATTGCTAACCTTAAAAATTGTAAATTGTTCTGCCGCTTCAAATTGAGTGAACAAGTCGATTGAAAAGGGTAACTAATCGCAACAAAACACCCCTATGGAAAGGTATTGAAGAGCCGCAGTACTGCAGCCTTGAGGGTGGGCAGTTCTAACTAAACAAAGGGAGGTGGGTGGTACAAGTCAACCACGCGCCAGCAAATTATGTTAATAACAAATTAATTTAAAATTGTCTGATTCTATTATTGCTAAGCCTTCTTGTAACTATAAAGAGGTTGCGGTTGAAATTTGGTATAGATAGACCTGTAGTTTTAGTGGTTATTGATAACAAACGAAAAATGGCTTGTCCTTTTATATAATAGTATTGATTAATATTTTTTTCAATTCGAAGTATTACAATAGCTCTGACTAGAACATTTTTGAGAAACTGCTTTGTCAAAGGATCGGTAGATATAGAAATTAAAACCATCCCTCGCTAAAAGTGGTTCCCTAATTCAAAGCCCCGAAGGGTTAATCGGCTTTGGCTCAGAACTGATCATTTAAAACAAAAGTTGACTCTGACCCATCGCAGGCCTGTCTCTGAGCTCTGGTCCCTCGCCAAAACGTGGACAATGAATAAGCCGTTTAGTCCCCCTAACTCTGTACTATTTTTCCCGTTATTACTTTACAAGGTTTTTTTCTCTTTTTTATTATTTATTTTAGAAATAATTAATAGTTTAGGATATATGAAGGCCTGCTGAGATTTAAAAGCTTTGAGAAAATAACCTGCTAAGCCAAAATAACAAACTAAGTGGAAATATTGACATGGAAATGCCTTTTGGCTGGGGGTCTATACTTTTTTGGTGTAATGTTTTTTCTACTCTAAAATTTAGTATTTTGAAGACTTGGCAGTTATGCACTGATCAGAAATTTAATGAAAAATATTTGTTGTTAAGTAACATTTATCTCTAAGACTTACCATTTATAGCCGAAATAGCTATCAGAAAATTAATAGAGTGAATTCCTTTAAAACACACGTCGCTAGGGCCCCACCATTTAGGAGTTATATTGGTTTGACTGAAAAAAGTCACGTTTGAAACGCCTTTTTTCTCTTAAATTTGTTTATTTCGAATAATCATTGATAAATTGATAAGAGGGCACACCCACACTACACGCCTACTATCTTTTAGTAGCTTACGACTTTCTTTAACAGTGTATTATTTAAAATTCCACTCTTATCTTTATCATAAGGTGAAATTAACAACCATAAAAAAATTTTATATTACTTTCAGTGAGGTGAGTAAAAACATTTATATGAAATGTGAACAATAAAAATATACTAGGCAAAACAGTCTAACTGGCTTGCCGTAATTCTACCGGCTGGTAGAATACATCCTTATTTATCTATCACACAGTCAAGGTTAGTGTTAATACTTCAATTGCCTCCCGTTTGATACTAGACAATATATATTTTTTTTCTCTCTCTCTTCTTTTCCTTCTCGGGACTTTTTTATTTCTTTTATTTTATAGATTTATTTTATAAAGTTTTACTCCACAATAAGTAATATATACTTATGTAAATAAGTCTTTATATAGGTAATCATTTGAATAATAATTGTATAATTGTTATTATCATGTTATCCTTGATAGTTTCAATGATTATACATTTTGTTTTTATTTATTTAATTTAAAATGATCGATTTTTTCACAACTGGTGACGAATCGGAGAAAGATGCCCCAAAATCAATGAAATTGTTTCCCAGTCAAAAAGAATTCTTTAAAAGAGCCACCGAAATAGTGCCCCTGGATCAGCGGGTAATATTCCGAATAAAAATAAAATTAAAACAGCTAAATTAAAAAAGCCACTCACAAATACAAGCCATAAAACCCGCAGTAAATATTATACAGCGCAAACTGTTCAACCAATTAAACCAAGTATCTCAACTTTCAATGCCCTTACACTATCAAACAGCGATAACAATTACTCAAATCCTCAACACTGACTCAGACCCGCCACCAATTAATGTTTATAAAATCGACAATTTCTTATCATTTTGCAAAGAAATAGCAATGTTTTTCACGAGTAAAATACATTAAGATCAAAACATCGTCAAAAGACTATTATAAAAAACGATGAATTTCTTAACACGTAAAAATTTCGATTTTCTCTGTTATCAGCTGAAAGAAGACAAAGCGTATAGAGTTTTACTCCGAGGTCTCCATACTACAACTCCAATGTGCGCCATAAGAAAAGACGGTTTAGAAGCAATTGCATATAGCGTGAGGCGAGTATCTAATGTACTTCACCCTAGAGAAAATTACCCGCTGCCTTTATTGTTTGTGGACTTGGAGCCGGCCAGCAATAACAAAGACATATTTGATGTCACTAGATTCGTATATTCTTGCTTAAAATTCAAAGAACCAAAAAGAAAACCGATTTTGGTCCAGTGCACTAGATGTCAAGACTTAGGACACACTAAGACTTATTGTCACCAGTAGGCAAGATGCGTAAAATTTGCTGGTTCACATGCAATTGAAACATGCCAGCAATTATACTCCCGCTAAATGCGAACTTTATGGAAGTTCTTGCCCTAACCTTAACCCTGCGAAATACAGAGGCTGCATAGTGTACAATAGTATGCAAAGCCAACGAAAGCAAAATATAACCATAACAAAACAAAATCCAAACAGACAGGCCCCTGATATCGATAGCACAGCAATATTTTTGAGAAAAGCAAGGGAATCAGGAACAAAGAATAGAGCAACAGCCATCAACCACAGCAACTAACCATCCACCACTACAACAAGCTGCTTACTCAAACAAGATAAAGTAACAACCAAGAAGTTGTTCCCCCAATTTCCCAATCCTAGCTTCCTATATACCGTTTTCACCCTCAAACTCCTCAACAGAATATCCCTCCACATAATTTACCATTAAACGCAAAATTATCGCCTGAGAAACAAAATCAAGTTTATACTCCTGTTCAGATCAACCCTTTTATCCAAAGCACCATTGCAAGTTGACTTTGCTCCTCCTACTCAACAATGGCTCCCGCCCTCTAACGATTCACTCATTGAGACAAACAATATACCCAAGCCTTCAATTTTTATCCACTTACGTGCCAAAACGCTACAGATATCAACGCTATCCTTCCCTCATTCATTTCGGAATTAAAAGATACCATAAATCCGTTCATTACCATTATAACAAGAGTCCTTTTAGAAATTCCCTTTAGTGTCGCAATATTAAAAGATTAGAGTTAAGCCTCTTGTTATCGTTTTATGGATCGCAAAGGGACTGAAAAATAACCAAGACGAATTCGACATATTTCTCCATGACAATCAGATATTACCTTATTGACTGAAACTCACTTTACCCAATGGTTTACATTTTTACAAACGCAAATACATCACTTACATATCAGATAACCCAGAAAACACATCCCATGGCAAATCTTGTATCCTTGTCCCCTCTACTCCGTCTTACACCATTCAATCCACTTTAATAACCATTTCAACTAGTCCTTTCCATTTTACATTTTTAGCTGTATAATGTTATCCTGTAAGTTCCCATTCCTATAGTTTCCTTGATTCCTTATTCCGCTCCCTTGGATCGCTCTTTATGACTGGAGGAGTCTACAACGCCTAACACCAGTGATGGAGTTTTTAGCAATTTAGTATGGAACCATAAGTAATCAAGTCATACAGACATAATTTAATTTTTTTTCATGTTATTTTACACCAATAATATTTTTAAACAAGTACCAAATAAAGAATAGAATATTACTAATACAATTATTTACAATTCTAAATGACTTAAGTAGTACGATTTTCTTCAAATGGTTATGTAAATACATTGCACCTAATATCACTTTTGTTGCTGTGCCTGGCTCCAATAAAATCGGTTTTCTAAATACATGGAAACTAGAAGACACCGAAAATGCATTTTCAAACGACGTAGACAACGGTGCAATTAGAAGAACGCCGGATAATGAAACATCTGCTTCCTTCAAACAGCCGATTTAAAAACGTAAAACAAGTCCAACTTCTGATGCCAATGCACTTATCTTAAATGAGGCGACAAACCTGTAAGACCTAATAATATATTTTTTTCTACTCTAATTTCAAGCAATTTATAGAAAAAATCAAGTCATTGAAATTCCATTGTCAGGAAAAAAAACTAATATTAAAATTTATTATTCGAGAATTCAGTATCTAACAAATTCTTTAGAAAGATATGCTTCTTCAATATTGCTGGAATCTTTAATAGCTTGAGCTCAAATAAAGTGTGCAATCTGCTGCGGTTCTCTGCTAATTTCCCTCGAGTTCTCATGATTTAGCTTTTAATTCCTTCTCGGGTGTTTTAGGCCTTTCTGCCTTTATTTTCTCCAGATGCTTCCAACCAACAAATTGATTCTAGAAAATAAATGTAAATGTAGTCTGGATCACTTTTGTTAACTTAGTTCACATATTTCCTTATTTGTAATGATTATTAACGCCTAGAAAGTGTAAAGAGGTTTTACTGGTTTGATTTAATTAAATTTAATATCATTTTAGTAGTTTCATTTTATTAAGTTTTAATGATTTGATTTTGTTTAACTCCAATATTTACTACAGAAGCGTACAAAGCTCCGTAAAAAAATCGAATGAACGCACTCATCCTTCCAATCTAAAGTCCTTCGTTCTATAATATATGCCCATATCATATATCCAACAAAGCCCTTTATAATGATCTTAATATACCTTTTGTCCTTGACCTGATACCTCTTAAATTCTCCAAATTCAATCAAAACAACCTTTCATCCTGCCATCCTAACATCCTAACCTTTTGGGCAACGGCCAGCTTCTTGCCTCAAGTCCTGTTCGACTGTGCCATAGCGCTCTCTCTCAGCCTCCATTGGATTCTACTAGTGACGCTCCTTCCAATCCAAAGTCCTTTGTGAATGCCCTAACTATGTATTCAACAAAACCCTACAAAATCATCTCAATACACCATACGTTAAGGTTTATTTCTTAACATTCAACTATTATACTATTACTAAGTTTATTATTATTCCAGTACTTACCCCCCTGATTGGCCCTGACTTGGTCTCGACAATCCTGGACGAGTACCTGGGCCCTGCAGTGAGCGGTACCAGGAGGCAGGAGAGAAGGAGCCAGATCAACATCCCGAACCATCTCCGGCTAGGTCATCTCATCTTCTGCAACAGTATAGTATAAAATAGATTATTTAATAAATTATAAATTTATAAAAATTAAAAAAACAAACTGAGATTTAGGAATAGAAATTAAATCTCAGTCTATATAGGAAATAAATACTATGAAAAAAATTTAAAAAGAAAAATAATAGAAAACCAAAATATATTTATACAAAAATGAAAACACTACCTCAGGAAAAAAAAAAAAAAAAAAAAAAAAAAAAAAAAAAAAAAAAAATAGGCCAGTGTTTTATGGCTCACATACTAGAATAACTCATGAAACATCCTATGATTAGAGAGCGTCAGTTTGGAGAGAAAGAATATGGTGAAAGAAGAGTATTTTAAATTTCCCAAGGGAAGAAGCAATGCGAATACAAGGGTTGAGAGAATTCCAGATAACGGACAACAAAGGGACGTAGGAATTAGTTCTGCTGGATGGAGTACAGAGATCCGAAAGATGAAACCTTGTATGTAGTGTTTGGATTGCACACTCAAATTGCATGATACTGTTAAAAAAGGGAGGGTGCCGGTTGTTAATAAATTGGAAAATGTAGGTGTCAAGAATGTATTCTCTGCGGAAGCAAGGGAAGAACAAACTTAAATCCGTGAAAATATCAGAGACATGGGAACGTCTTGAGGTTTCGAAGACAAACCTTATAAGCCAATTCATGATCCGAATTAGGGGAAAATAAGGGAGTATAAGGATAGTAGAAGTATACATGTGGGTAAGGGAAGGAGGTGACTGGATCGGTGAAACAGTTTTAGGATACCAATTGACTGTCAGTAAATATATTTCAAAACAGTATAGGATTTCCAGGAAAAAGTTTGATCCACCGTTATGCCTAAGTTTTTAAGAGAGAAGTGGATATACCATTAAAGATTTAAGTTGAAGTTGGCATTCGATGGAAAGAGGGAATGACATCTTATGGCAATGGCTTTTTTTGAGTTTATGCTGCGTTTAACGTTAATTTGTTCAGCTTGCCGAGGCACAGATTTATTTATTTTCGTAAAACACTCTTTTTACTGGTATTTCATTTTTCATAATTAATACTTCTTACTATCATAATGTAAAAGTAGTAGCAGCAATAGCAATAAAAAATAAAGTAACATCTCTTCATGATTATTTGTTAATATATTAATACAATCTAATTTCATTATGTTCATCATTTTTCAGAGGTCGGAGTAATCTCGTCACACATGGCATAAATCGAATAACATATCATTCTTTTTCCTCGTTAAATCTAAATTAATACATGAATACATTTAATTTATAGTCGTATTGAGAAGTATACCACTTCATATCGAGCACAAAAAAAGATATTTCCAGTTTATTTTGATAAACTTAAAAAAAGTCCGATCATACTACGTTCAATTTCTATGCAGAAGTCCACTTATAAGTAAGCATAACAAAGAACCACGGGATAGAATTCTCCTTCCGGAAATTTAGCGATAAATTCTACTTCCCTTATCAGAATTCTGAGTTGGTTCTGGTTTCTCAGCAGCGACAGAAAAAGACCTAGCCTCTAGTTGTTATTCCGGGCTTGTTATCAGCTGTCAACAAAGATTTTCGCTTTACTTAGTCCCCTAACATTTCTGCCGCATTTGGTCTGACGACCGTAGAACCGTAGGCCGATTGATCGAATTATGGAGAGTATTATTTCTATTGGTCAAACTTTCTGTTATATTCTATTATTGTTTCTGGGAGATAGCTGAAGTTCAGTAATCAGTTCACACCCTTTTTCTTCCTTCTTTTCGTTTTTAAAGAACTAAATATTTCTGTCTGGATTAACTGGAGATACTATGAATGAGAATCGATTCACGATATAACGATATATCGATATATTTCCTTATGATACATTGATACGTACTTTAAGACATATAGTTTTCTATATTCTTTCTTCTACATATGCTTTATGTAGCTTGAGCTCTAACATAAAATTGGGAATGGGTGGAAAAAATTGGTATAGTTTTCCTAAAATGCAATGATGACGATATGTGCAAATTAATTAAGTTGTTGACCTCATAATATTGATATCTAAGTATATGTACATACCTGTGTATATGTACCTATGTATATGAACATACATACATTGGCTACAGTTTAATTCATAATAAAATATTCAGAAATTTTAAACATTTGGAATAATTATGTTCCTTAGCCTTCCACAAAACAAGTTCATTATATATCATCACGATAATTATCATTAACATTTTACTATCGATGAAAAGAAAAGCTTGCCCAACAATTAGTGTTTATTTAACAAGCAACCCAAGTGTTTATGGACTTGTGTTTATGTATCGAAAATTTACGTGACAGCCTAAGAAATTCACTTAAACCGACTATGTCTGTGAATGAAACGTTTATAGTTTGCTCATGTGGATTTTATAAGCAGTTACACAGATGGAAAAATCTTTTTTTTTGAAAATAAAAGGATGACTCGATGTTAAGAGTGTGATGTATTTGTTTAGGAAAGGGTTGAGAGAACAGAATTAAAGAGTTTGATCTCCCACTTGGGTCCCATGATGAAAATTGGCCTTTTTATTTCTTATTAGTTATTAGCCCCTCCCAAAAAATAGATAGATAATAAATTTATTTATAAAAGAAGATTGGTGTACAAATGTGAGTCTGGTACATTCTCAGACAATTCTAAATCTATTTACACAATGAGAAAGAATATATAAAAATACACTAATTATATACAAATACATGATTTAATATAAAAATAAATGATCGAAAAAATAAATATAAGGAGGAGTTTTTGTGTTTAACTATTTCAGTCAACTAATGAACTGGTTTATACACACTTGTATGGATAAATTTAACAATTTTAAATACTGGTTTTCATTTGTTTAGATATTGTACTGATATATTTATAAATAATGTTTATTTTATCAATATCATTGACATTTAAAATATTTTCAACATTGACAATGTCACAGGTGTCCGTTATAATGGTCTGCAAGTAGGTTTTTCTGGGCTCATTGAATATAGAGCAGTGCAGTAGCAGGTGACTCATCCAGTCCTTCACAAAATGCTCACAGAAAGTCCAATTGTTTCCTTGTGAAATGGATGTGTGAGTGAAATGGTCGAATTCTTTAGGTACAGCTTGATGGCTGCCGGGTCGGAAACTCTTAATTGACTGACAATTCTCACTTTATGGAAGCCAACATTAAATGATAAATATTTTTCTGTTTCTCCAATGTTATAACTGCTAATATACCTGTAGTTGGGCTCGCGGCTGAATTTAAAGTCTTTTGTCAATGGACAAAAGGTGGGTCGTTATTTTTTGCAAAATATCATCTTTTCGCCTTATCAAATAATTTCCCTCAATACGTAAAAAATCCTCTTTGCAATCTAGTGATTCGAAGATTGATCCACTTTTGTAACCCAATTGAAGTCATATTCGTTCTTATTTCTTACTTTTTCAAGCTCAATAAGCCTGTTAAAGCGGATAAGCTTCTTCGGAGAAGCTTGAGAGTTTTGTCTACAAGTTCATTAATTTCTTTATAAAAAACTACTTTAATTGGGTAGGGGCCCGTTTCTAGACTACTAGGAAGTTGGGAGTGTTTCGTTGCCAGAAGAAGAGTGACATAATAATAAATCGTGATTGAATAACCTCTATTGGCTCAATATATCCTAATTCCAAAACCTCAGCAGCATACGTCATAGTTGAGGAAACTATGGCATTAAAAAGGGCTGTTTTTGTTTCCCATATATCGCTCTTACCTTTTCTAAGTATATTTCACCTTTGCACATGCTACAGATGATTTCTGTTTAAAATGCTCTGAGGTTTTACCGAACTTTCCTGACAAAGAAAACGGAACACCTAAATAAGTGTAGTGTTTGGTGTATTCCAAGATCTCATTGTGCCAAGCCAGCAGCTTTAGTTTTTTCATGCTTGGGCTGTTATGAAATACCACAATGTTTGACTTTTTTGGATTCAGAGAAAAAGAGTTAACCTTACAGTATTGCTCCAATATTTTCAACTTCTTTGGTGCTTCATGCCATGAGTTCCTAAGAAGCACAAATATCATCAGCTAGGGATAACATAATGACATCGTTAGATTTATCAACACTACCGCCTATTGCTCCATTCTCTTGAAAGAATTTTACAATATTCGAGTTGAATAAACTAAAAAGTGCCGTGCTGAGGCTTTCTCCCTGTTACAGGCCTGATGAAATCTCCATTTCTTCAGATTGGTTCCGGTCAATTTTTATTTGCATAACTGGGTCTTTTTTATCTCGATTTTTGTGCAATTTCGATTTTGCCCGAAAATTTTGGAGCTTTTTCAGAACGCCTTATACAATTAAATAGGTTTAAAAGGTTATGTTCCTATTCCGGAGTTATGTTTTTAAATATTTCATAGGTTATTTGGTCAAAACCTGCAGACTTCTTGTTTTTACTACGTTGTATTTGGAACTGTAGCTCTTCAAAGGAAATATACTGTGGCTCTTCAAAGGAAATATAAGTTTCGAGTATGAGTTACCGAGAAAAATTGAATTTCATAAATTGTTTTTCCCCATAGATTTCTGTGTAAAATTTACTCCATTCGTGGAATATTAATTCATGCGTTTGATGGAATATTTATTTAAGTCGATTTACAGTTTCCCAATACCGTATACTATTTTTTACTTTATGGAGGTTTTTTATTGCAATAACCGTTAGTCTTTCTTCTTGTGTAAGACTAATTTTCGATATCCGTTACTTGTGGTAATATGATATATGTATGTTACCAAAAATAAAATATTAATGTTTATAATTTGATTGACATATTTTTATTAGTTTGTTAACTAAACGTTTATAACTTTATTTATTGTTTCAACCCTGTATTCAAACTAAAGACAATCAGCTAATGTGATGTAAAAAAAAAATACCTAAGACATGTAAATCATGAGGGAGATCCTGACATTATTTTACGTTGTTTTTACTTTAGGAGGTCACTCATCCATCTCCTTTTAGCCTTTGGTAAGTATTTAGAGTAGTCATGTTTTGTATGAGTCTGTTTGGATTGTCATAAAGTTTTTCGTGAAATATTGTTTTTTTTTTAAGTGGTCCATTGCAGTGGGAATGTTTAGGTCTGTACGGAGTGTTTACTATTTCTTTCGAACAATGGATATAATGTAGTTAGTGGCAATATTTGTGACTGAAATGTTTGTAGCTTGTATGAGTGAGTTTTTTTCGGCTAAAGCACATTATCTGAGATGCGTAAATCTGAATGGGTTTCAGTAGGGCAAGGCGCATATTGAGGCGCTAAAGGCGCGTGCGACGCGACATGGCACAGCGTGATTTTCGTAACATACAGAAATAAACAGGTCAGCGCATATTGGTGGTGCGACACTAAAAACGCTACCGAGACACGAAAAACGCGTAGCACAGTTTCTCGCGCCAAACGTCTCAAGTCTCACGAGTATACCACCCTAATGCAGTAATATTTTCATGAACAGTTGTGAATTAGGTAGTTCTGCAGTGATTTTAAATTGACTATGGGTTTTTCTTTTAGAAAAATATAAATTATTACAAGATTTCATTTTCTTGGCTGCGAATGAGTGCAACTTCAACAGCATAATCTGGTCCAGATTCTTAACTTAATTATGATAGATATAGTTTCATTCTTGCTTCAATTCTCAATGGCAATATGCAATCTCTAATATCGCGTGTAGTGGCGCGTTCGCGTCATGTCATCTCGCAAGCTTCAAAAGACCTCAATATAAACTTTCTTAGTGTTCGTATTCAGGCACGGTATTAGTTTTATATGGGATCTTCTTTTCTGCAGGGAAAACGTCATCGACGCTAGGCTTATAATTTAAAAAAGGAATGGTACTATGTTTCAGCTAATGATGTTAAAGGAGGCTGTTGAATTATATTGAAATATTCAGAGATATAATCCTTATTATATTTTATTTACACAAACTACATGTTCTGGGATCCAGGTTACTTAGTCTGTAGATGTTTCTGTTAGTTCAATCTATTCCATGGTTTTCTGTTGAGAGTGGTGGCTAATCATATGCCGCCTATTAATTCACGTTAATTAATTACGTTAGTGTTTAACATACAGACACAATGGGATATGGACCCCGAAACATGTATTTTGTGGGCATGGTAATAAAGAATGTAAATAATTGTTTATAATAAGGAGTGTATGCCTAAGTATTTTGATAGTTTTTTATTTAAATTATTTTTTTGCTGAAATTTCGAATCTAAGATATAGTTATTAAGAAGGAAAAGTTGGCCAGCGTTGCTGTCGGAAACAGAAAGTGCTTTTTAAAATAAGACGGGGAGGCAGAACTAGAGCAGAAGAGGGTCGTGGGATCGCTATAAGATGATACAGAGGCATTAGCAAAATCCAGATGTCCCTGGTGCAGTAATGCCTGCTCCGCTCTCTGGGCACGTCCGGGCCGAGCAGTCCTTGCCTTCGCTTAACTTAAATCCTCTTTGTTTAAAATATCATTTGAATTTCAGTTAGTATTCTCAGTCGCGGCTCATGCGGAAATAGCGGCAGTCCTCCGAGTTCTGGGTGTTATCGTGTACGGCGGAATCGAACTTACTTTAAATAAGCCTCAAGTTTATATTCAATCAAAATCATTATAGTAATTTACTTTTGTAAAAATTATATATTTTTGGCAATGTTTCATGGAATAATACACGCGAATCTTCTATACTGACGTCATATTATATGTACATACAAATATTTCCTTAGGGTGAATCCCGGGGCATGTAACGGAAACGAGGTAGGTTCCTTTCAATTGGCGGTCCCACTGGCCGGTAACTTTTAATATTTTTGGAATGAGAAATAATTTTCTTTTCTGGGACATCTTCTCTCCTTTGAATTAAGCTGTGTAAAAAAAAAAAAAAAAAAAAAAAAAAAAAAAAAAAAAAAAGAGATGCGTAAAAAATTATAAATTGAGAGGTGCGGCAGCTCAGCGGGAAAGGTGCTTGACTACCATGCTTCCGGTCCCGAGTTCGAATCCGACTGAGGGAAGAAAATTTATTTTTTGTCATTTCGGTCATGGATCGAATTCAAGGTCAGGAAATCCTCCTGGGGCACACCCAGCCTCTTAAAAATGTGGTAGTCTTAATTGGGGAAAAAACCTGATGGTTGTGATTGCATTCTGGCCAAATAACCTACTTTCACAACCGCTAGCTAAGTACAGAACCCAAAGAGCCTTCATGGGTTGTTATTAGTACGGGTTTTTTTTTTTTTTTTATACCCAAGGGATAGAAAACTAGCGCATAGTTCTAGGATAGTAAGACTGTAGTTGTGTGACCGTTTCGTTTAGCCCAAAACTATTGGTATAGTTGAGATATTTGCTAGTTTTTTTTAGCTTAAGTATACTAAACAGTTCGATCTGTGTGGCAACTCAACAACAGAAAGCAGATCAAAAATCATTAATTTGTTTTACAAGATTGCTTTTAATTAGAAGCTCATTTTTTTTCCAATAAACAGTCTAGCAGCTATATTCTTGATAATACCAGGTATTTAATAGTTATAACTATTAACTATAACTAGTTATAACTATTATAATAGGTAACTAATAGATGTAAAAAAAAAAAACAATAGCTTTATAAGCCAGAATATAGAAGGGAGAGGGAAGGACCCAAGAAGACATGGAGGTCAGGTAGTATAAGAAGAACTGGCAACAGAAGAACAGAAAAAGAACTGGAACGAAATTCCTATAGCAATTTTCATCCTCTGTATGAAGTTCCTACAGCATATTTTCTTCAGTATTAAATTTATTACGCCGCATAATCCTTATGGCCTAAACTGATCTTTTTTTGTCCTCATGCCTCCAATCTTTTGTGTACAACAACAAGACAAGCGGCAATATTTTATTTCGCAAACATTTCCACCAAAACTACAGCAACACTCAAAATTCAACCAGCACCCCTACCGGTAGCAGAGACGACTAGACAAATATTCTATACGTCTAATATTGTTTCCTCATCGTGTGGTCTAATTGTGTATTAATATTTCTGTATAGCTAATAGTTAAAACTATAATCTAGTTTTTTATCCCGTGCGTACGTTGCTAAACATTGTGGTATAATGGAATTGTTATATTATCTAGCTGAGTTAATCTCAGACAAAAAATTTAGTTACGTGTTTTATTTTTAAAATCAATTAATAGGTACATTATATATATATATATATATAAAAATATCCTCAGGCTAATACAAACAGTAGTCAATGCTAAATTGATTAACTTTTGCAAGATAAAGTATGTTCTTTTCTGTAATATCTATCAAAAATAAAAAATAAAATAACTTCACATATCTTTATGGAAATTAGGCAAGTTAAAAGAAAGGGCGCTGTACTTTTAACAAGACACTTCTGGCTTTCTAGATTTCAACATACTCCTCAATACTTTATTTGTTTACAGCTTAAAATTTTTTTAATTGTTTGTGACGTATACTCCTGGACAAAATTAGCGCGTCACCTTTTTTTGTTATATGTCTTTGTTTAATGTTTTTTTTTTACATAAATAGATTTGCTCTACCAATTAGGAGAGCATATTTATTCTAATTAGGACTTGTACTAGTAAAAAACAAGGATTAGTCAAAATCATTTAATGTTATATTTAGTCGAAAGAATGAAAAAATAACTCAGTATTGTAACGCTTCCTACTGAGTCTTATCGGGTTTCTTTATGTTAAATATATTACTTTTTTTGACGTGAATACATCTTTAAATTTGCTATCATACGGGGGCAATCCAAGAAACCTAATGATAACAAAATTGGGGGATACAGTTTGGCGTTTTAGCCCCAAATCTATTCTCTACATTCAAAATTAAATGATACCACTGGATAGCTACAGGATCAAAGAATTCGTTACAATAAGTGAGAACAGTGAAGCATCGCGCCGCAATTTGAGGTTATTTTACTGCGTATTGGTATTTGCAATTAGTATAACTTTTGACTCGGAGAAACTACGATGTTTGTTTATGTTTTAATCGTCAGCTGTCGTCAACCTCTATCAATTTCGGATAAAACATTAGTTTAAAGTACTGAAACATTAGTATTAGTAGCTCCAGAGAAGGTGACTGTTGCACGGAGATGTTTGTAGCAAATTTTTGATCTGGGTGTTTCTCTAACCCATATCGATCATTGTTATCAAGGGTTCCCGTTTCTGCAATGGAGAGATTTTTTTTTAAAAATGGCCGCAAATATCCTCTAAAATGACATCAGGAAAATCCATATATCTATAAAACTAATCGCTCTATTAAATAACTTCAAAGGATAAATTAACATGCAATTGTCACCTTCTCTGGAGCTCCTAAAGACACATTTGCATATACACCTATAAATCCGATAGAGAATGTTTGGGATATGTGTAAGAGGCGTATTAGATCTCAAAGTCTTGCACCAATTACAGTAGCTGAGCTTGAAAAAACAAATCCTCTACTCGTGTCATCCAGTCAATGCCAAGACGTTTGGGAGCTGCTAGATTAACAACAAGAGGTGTTACCAGATGTTAAGGATGTGATTTTTTTGTTTTAAACAAGTTTCTACAGGCATAAAGATTCCAATAGTTTGTGATGTATTCTCATATTAATACTTTTCGTCTTTATTTACTTTTCGACTTTATTTACTTTTCAAATGTTGATCAAGTTACCAAAAACCAAATAAAAAAAAAAAAAGTATGTTTATCTATGGCATGTATGAAAAAATAAAAGAAGTTAATGTGGTCATTAGAAAAAAAAACAAGGTGATGCACTAATTCATTTAGGCCTTTATTTTATATGAATAAAAACATAGCTACACAATATATATATAATAAATATATGTTACTATAAAAATAACGTTTGCACCAAATATATTTTTATAACAGTTAATTCTCAGGATAATAAACTGTAGGTGGCAAAGTATTCTAGAAACCCATTTTTTGACCTAGAAGGGATAAAGGCGTTCTAGAAAAAGAATCATGGGCCCTTAGCCTGAGCAAGTTCTCCCCCCCCAGCCCTTAGACCACAATTCTAAGGTAAAATTAACGAGAACGGTTTTAAGTTGGCCCCTCGTAAAGTCCCCAAAACAAAGTTTTCTTCGCAGGGAACAGATCTTCGGTTCAACGGTTTTCCCTCCTAACCTACTCTACACCCAATCTTATCCCAACTCTCGCTGACTCAATCAACAAAACCGTATTTAGTTTGGGGCGATAAATCATCCAGGATTAGAAGGGGTTGGATTTATTCACAAAGCTCAGAATTAAGAATTAACATTTACATACTGTAGTACTTTAATATTTCTATAATAAAATCACAACTTACTTGTGAACTCATGTATGTATGTATTATCCTTTAAAATGTTTATACCCAAAAAATAAAATCAATTAAACAGTCCTTTTCATCTCGGAAAGGGTGAGGAGGCCTGTGACGGATTTTATGAAATATGGTGCTCATGTTTTTCTTTGATTGAAAATTCTTAAAAGTGTGATAAATCCCTTCCCTTAAGTGTTAGGTGTAGTCCAGTAAAAAGGTATTTTGAACTAGAAAGTTTATGGATATTTTTTTTTATAGCTTACTTTATATTTTTGGGGGTGCTGAACACGAATCTGAAGTTTTCCAACAAAATTTCCATCGGCAAATATGAGAAAAAATAGAAAAAAAAAGTAAGAAAGTTTTAATTATTTTCATTATTTTGCTTGTAACTTGCAAAGTAATCATTTTAAGCAAAATACTTTTCTATTATAAAATAAAGAGGAAAAAATGACCTACAATTTATGTCCCTAAGTTTTTTTTGTCAGACGTAAGGTATCCACAAGGAATTTGGTCAACTAGTGCCAGTCCCATTTCTCCGCAAAAATATGTTTGTCGTACTTTTTTGTCAATAACTCTGAATCTAATTGTCAAATTAAACATACTTTCATCTTGAAGATGGTTAAATTTGCTATTAGACTATTAAATATGAAGTTCTAATAATATCCCTTAAAAGCACGCTAAAAAGCCCGTATTGTTCTAAAATCCACGTTTTTTTGCTCATTCGTCACTATAACTCCGAAACTATATGTCCGACTCAAAATTTCTTTTTTTTATCTAAAAGGTGGTCAAATTTGCTATTGGACTGTATATATTAAGTTTTATTAGGGTTTCTTGAAATACACATGCCAGGACGCTAAAGATCCCGTAATTTTAAGAAATCCACGTTTTTTTGGCACATTTTTCGCAGTAAACTACTAATTCGATTCAAAATTTCTTTTTTATATCTAAAAGCTGGCTAAAGTTTCTTTTTATATAATATATATGTAATTTATATTAAATCCCGTGAAACAACCACGCTAGCATGCTGAATATGTATATTTTTGGCGAAATATAACAATTATGACATGTCCAGAGGGCTGGCGTGGGTATTTTACGGCATTTAAAAAAAATTACATATACCAGGTATGCAAGTTTAAAAGTACTGACCCTCGCTTTCTACACATTTTGCCCATCTCTCGGGCAATATATGGATACCATTCCAAAAGAATGCTTCATCTTTATTTGAAATCCATTCATCGAGCCATTTTCGTACGTTTTCGAAATTGTTGAAGTGTTGCTCCGCCAATGAGTGTCCCATCGATGAGAAGAGGTGATAATCAGAAGGCGCCAGGTCAGGTGAATACGGCGGGTGGGGTAGGAGTTCCCAACCAAGCGAAGAAATCGTTTCCTTAGTCAATCTGGCTGAATGTGCAGGAGCGTTATCATGCTGAAGAATGACTTTGGCGTGCCTGTGAGCCATTCTGGGCGTTTTTTTTTCGATCAATGCGTGACTCAAATTGATCATTTGTTGTCGGTAGCGCTCGGTATTGACTGTTTCGCCGGGTTTGAGAAGCTCGTAGTAGACTACTCCCTTCTGATCCCACCACACACACAGCATTGTCTTCTTCCCAAAACGATCCGGTCTTGCACTCGATGTGGATGGTTGTCCTGGCGTTACCCATGATTTTTTTCGTTTGGGATTCTGAAAATAAATCCATTTTTCATCGCCAGTTACAACTCGATGCAAAAAACCCTTTCTTTCGTGGCGTAAAAGCAGCATTTCGCACACAGTTTTTCGTTTTTTCCATCTGTCGTTCGTCCAATTCATGTGGAACCCATTTTCCAACCTTTTGAATCTTTCCCATAGCTCTCAGGCGATCGGAAATGGCTTGCCTAGTGACATTCAACTGTTCTGCCATCATTTGTTGGGTTTGGGTATTGTCTTCGTCTAATAAAGATTGCAATTCGAAGTCCTCAAACTTTTTTGGTCGATTTTCTCGTTTTTGATCAGTAACATCAAAATCACCACGTTTGAAACTTTGAAACCAACGTTCACATGTCCTGACGGTTGGAGCAACATCGCCATAAGTCTCAACAAGAATTCGATGACATTCAGATGCCTTTTTCTTTTGATTAAATAAGAAAATCATGACATGCCGCAAATGCTCTTTATTTGGCTTAAAATTAGACATTTTTAACACCAAAGAAAGGTATGATACGTCCACGTAAACGACTTAAAAACAACTGACTTTTGTAAACAAATGACTAACAAACAAAATAGCGTTTAGAGATAAGCAAATCCTTCAATAGGCTAAGAGCGCATTCTATTGGAATTAAAACGACATTTTAAACTTGCATACCTGGTACACGATCTAGTATTAAATTTTACCAGCTTTGAGATGAAAAAAAGAATTTTTGAATCGAACAAGTAGTTTCGGAGTTATAGCGAAAAGTGTGCCAAACAAAACGTAAATTTCATAAAAGTACGGGATCTTTAGCGTTCTGGCATGTGTATTTCAAGGGACCCGATTGAAACTTTATATATAGATTCCAATAGAAAATTTGACCACTTTTTAGATTAAAAAAAGAAATTTTTAGTTTTAGACTAATAGTTTCTGAGTTATAGTGACAAATGTGCAAAAAAACGTGGATTTTACAACAGTGCGGATTTTTTAGCTTTTTGGCATGTTTATTCAAGTACTCGATTAAAACTTCATATAAAGAGTCCAATAGTACATTTCATCATCTTTAAGATGAAAAAAAGTAATTTTTAATTGGACGAATAGTTTCGGAGTTATTGACAAAAAAAAAAAGTATGACAAACATATTTTTGCGAAGAAGTGGGACTGGTCCCCCAATAGGCCAAATTCCTTTTTGGATACCTTACTTCAGACAAAAAAAAACATAAGGACATAAATTGTAGGTCATTTTCTCCTCTTTAGTTTAATATAGGAAGGTATTTTGCTTAAAATGATTACTTTTCAAGTTACAAGCAAAATAATGAAAAAAATTAAAACTTTCTTACTTTTTTCTATTTTTTCTCATATTTGCCGATGGAAATTTTGTTGGAAAACATCAGATTCATGTTCAGCACCCCAAAAAATATAAAGTAAGCCATAAAAAAAAATTACTTATATACTTTTCACTTCAAGCCTTATTTTAAAACCATTTGACTAGACTAGTGAGGGTACATTTATTTCGTATCAGACTTTATATATTTAAAGTTAAAATTTTAAATTTTATATTGCTTTATGTTTAGGAATTTAATTGAAATTTGGTAAAGGTTAAGAGAATGATTGTTAGGATTGATGAATTAAATGCCACTTCTATTGAGATTATTTTATTTGAAAACTAGTTTCGAATGCTAAACATTCATCTTCAGTTCTAAAACATACAATAAAATTTTCAACACATCAGTACTATGTTACATAAATTAAATATACTAAAGTTTTTTAAAAAGATAAGACAAGAAATCAAGCATAGGCACTCACCTTCGAGGTAACTAAAACACTGAATTTGTGAGAAGTAAAAGGGGGGGCAGGTAGGTTAAGTTTTAGATTTACAACGGGGTTTCCCTTATGACTCATTGGGTTTTTTTCGTTCCTATGGGAAATAAATTTAAAATGGGGCTATTGGATATGTTAATCTGATCATTTAAACAAAAATCTGGATCGGTTTTAAACGATTTTATTATTTCTAGTGATTCAAAAGTATTTAATTTTAGGCTATTTTCTACTTGATGTAATATTTTTACTCCCGAGTCTTTATTAAATTTGTGGTTATTTTCATTTAGATGGATAGCGAAATTGGAATTTTGGGTCTTATTAGTGTATGCTCTTACCCAAAATTCCAATTTCGCTATCCATCTAAATGAAAATAACCACAAATTTAATAAAGACTCGGGAGTAAAAATATTACATCAAGTAGAAAATAGCCTAAAATTAAATACTTTTGAATCACTAGAAATAATAAAATCGTTTAAAACCGATCCAGATTTTTGTTTAAATGATCAGATTAACATATCCAATAGCCCCATTTTAAATTTATTTCCCATAAGAACGAAAAAACCCAATGAGTCATAAGGGAAACCCCGTTGTAAATCTAAAACTTAACCTACCTGCCCCCCCCTTTTACTTCTCACAAATTCAGTGTTTTAGTTACCTCGAAGGTGAGTGCCTATGCTTGATTTCTTGTCTTATCTTTTTAAAAAACTTTAGTATATTTAATTTATGTAACATAGTACTGATGTGTTGAAAATTTTATTGTATGTTTTAGAACTGAAGATGAATGTTTAGCATTCGAAACTAGTTTTCAAATAAAATAATCTCAATAGAAGTGGCATTTAATTCATCAATCCTAATTGTATTGATCCTTCTATATCATCATGCGTACCTCAAGTGAGAATGATTGTTGCCTATTATTTGAAAGCTGTATGTTTTAAATAGGTTATTTTAAATGTATTATGTATTTATATACCTGATCATAGCTTGTTTGTTATTTAGCAACACATAAATTAGAGTGAAATTTGCCAACATATAATTCACTATGCAAACTAATAAACTAATTAGCATCCAGCTGCACAAAGATAATTTATGCATTAGTTTGTTTGTTTATTTCATTTAACGTCACTTTATCCTGCTATGGCTAATCGAACGATGCTACGGTGGGAGTCCTAAATTTTGCCTATCCAGGTATAATTAGGATAGCGTTCTTTAACGAGTACCTGACATCGCACAGGCTAGGGACCCCCATTTTACCTCCCTTCCGAAGGACGGCATAGCTAAGGATTTTTTACTCCCTTTAAAAATCCTAAGGTCATCTGCCGGGCTGCGAACCCATGGGTTTAATAGGTTGATATGCTAACCACTACACGACAGGTGACCCCCATTTATGCATTCGTGATTTTCAGACACAATATTATTATTAAAATATATCAGGTTTTTGTTACATTGTTAAGTTGGGTCAGCTAGATGACCTGCATAAATATTTTAATGTCCTTTGATCGATTATTGTATTTCAATAATCCCACTTTCACTATCCATATAATTAAAGCATATCGTTCGATGATAGATGATTAGATACTCATAAATAATTATCAACGTTTACAACCAAGAATATGAGTACTTCTGATTTGTGAAATCAAAAGGGTGTGAGAAATCGGGTTCATAATAATAAAACATTTATTAAATATTAAATATGGTAAATGGTTATCCATTTAATCCAAAATCTTTTGAAAAATCCTCAATGCCCCTTACTTTGTCACAATTAAACAGATCCGCATTGACCTTAATTTCTCATATATATCTTAAATCAAATTTCCTTCTGTTTTGTTTTGTTAATTATGTTTACTATATGGTAAACAAAAATATAATGTTCCGGACAAAAAATATAGAATCGATTATTTTAAAATCGGCTGTTACTTTAATGAAGCGTTTATCTCGTTGACGTAGAGAACCTTAGCCAATTTACCTGCGCCTAAAAAGGTACCAACTAAGAGGCTCCTGTGTGGTGCGGGATTATCCTGGAAGGAAGGAGGGGACTTAGCCATAGAAGAATATGAGAGCTCGACTTAAAGCCCTTTTAAGCCCGCCATTGTGTAAATGCTCCAGGATCTCGGGGCAACTTAAAAGTTTTTCCCTTATACAACCACAAAACTGTTTTTGTACCCGGGATATCCTTATGAAAAGGTCAGCTAATATGAAAGAGGAGCGAAAGAGAACTTTTCGGATTTGAGCTTAATCTCAGGACCTGCGTGGTTTTAAAGTTGTGTCAATTTTCTTCTATGCTTTTAAGATTTTAAGAGAAAATTTATGAGTGTCTAAAAAAGTTATATTAAAAGTGTTATATTATCAGTAGTAAGACAATTTTGTTAACATTAATCTATGTTTTAGTTTGATATCAGGCAATCATCAATAACCATTAACTAGCGAACTGTGTGTAGTATTCAAATTTAAATTTAAACAACAGGGAAAGAAGTCATCAGTATCTTAGATGGAGGGACTAACTGACACAATATGTACGAGATAACTTTTTCTGTTCTCTCATGATTATGTTTTTTTATTGTTTTTTTTGTGTCATGAACTGTTCTATTAAAAAGTGTTATTTTAAAAGAAATGTTGTTAGGAACTACTATCTTTTTTTGTTTCTATGCTGCAGCCAACTTATAAATTCCTCCTCATGGGAGAACAATTTGACAATTTGGGTCAAAATATTGATATCAATAAAGCTTATTATTAGTATCATTCTTATTTAATTGAACAAATTTATTTTTCATACTTGCGACTCATCATCACCGCCTGATGGTGCTGTGGTCCTTATAGAACCCTAGCCTCCACCCAATTCCTCCTCCTCTGGACCTCTCCTCAGCTGCTCTTTCATCCTTTCATGCCCGGAGTCGTCCTCTAAATCTTTGAGCCAACAAAGTCGAGGCCTCCCTCTCCTTCTTTTTCCAACCGGGGGTTCCTCCAACATCTCAGAGAGACTACCAGTTTCTATTCTTTTTATACGCCCGAGCCAACTTATTGGCAACAATATTTTGCCTACAATATTTTATCTTTATTTCCACTTCCCTTATGTAGGAGATTTTCAGTTTACATCTTATATGAAAAGATTCTTTGTTATCCGTATTACTTATATCCATAAGATAAGACAGATTGTAACATCAATTCTATAAAATATTTATATTTAAAAAGAAATGTGAGAAAGTATTTCAGAAGTTTCATATTTTCTTATTTCCACTTATTGGGAAAATGTAGCAGAAATTAATATCATCACTTTCAACTTGGATTTCGTTTTATGTATTTATAATTTAGTGTTTCCACTTTCTTTATAGGTGAAAGTTTACCAGAAATTGAAATTACTTGTAATTTAGTATTGTATTAATTGTAATTTACTATATTATTAATTCGAAATTGTTTTAGTGTTATAGCTTTCCTTATTTCTACATAATTATTTTCTTATTTTCCATTTCAATAAAAGAATTTATAAAAAAAGATAATGGTACTCAATTCAATTAATTGCTGAAACAATATATTTAAATCTGAGGTAAATAATAATAATAATAGTAAATAATTTTACTATCACACCAAACCTTTATAGCTAGCTTAATATTATATTTTAAAATTATGCTCATTTAATAATTTCAAGTTTTTAAACGCAATTAATTTTTTTCTTGAAATTTATGAGATCGTGGACTAAACTATTATTTGATTGGCAAAACCTTCAATCTTTTCTTTTGTAAAACAATCCGCTATTCACCACTGAGCCATAATTTCACAGCTGAAATTTCATTTCTTCAAAAAAACAAAACGCAATTCAACTATTCACTCTTTAAAAAAAAAAAAAAATGATTATTGAAATAATAACATTTTGAGTGTAAGAATTATCTATATTGAATTGTTTTTATTGTTTATTTATTTTTTTAAATTTTGGACCTTCGGTTAGCCCATAGCATTACAATATGAATATCTAAGTATTAATTGTAAGTAAATTAACTAAGTAAATTATAATAAATTAAAAATATAAAACCTTCAGAAATCAGAAAAATACCGACTACTGAAATTATGCCTTAGACGGGCTACACGAAAAGAAATAACTAATGATGAAGTAGCCAAAGGGCGAGAAGGAAAGACTAATGAAAGAAGACGAATTAATGAGAGAGCTTCGTGGTTTTAATTTTCTCCTTTCATCTACATTCTCCTCAGAGCAGTAACTGGCGTTGAAAAATTGTATGTTTCCTACATTTTTCTTTTGTCAAACGAGGGGTCTTATTTAGTAGGTGTTTCCTGTGGCAAATATATTAAAATACAATAGTCACTAGCATTACCCATCGCTCTCATCAGTTAAGATCGAAGATAATTTAAACTAATTATTGAAGTTTACTTTTACTTATTAAAAAAAATCTTGTATTGCAGAAAGCAAGCAAAAAGGAAAAGATAAATTAATAAGAAACCCGAGTAAATTTTATACCGAGCTTGTCCCCCGATATTATGAATGATTTAATTTTTCAAATTTTCAGTTCTGCCAAGTCCTATACAGGGCCGGATTTAGACTGTACCGGCCCTAGGCGCACTCTTTGGGCGGGCCCCCTGAGATAAGGTATTCCGAGTGTCCGAGGTTAACCTTGGCTAAAGGCAAGGCTCTAAACCGGGCGAAAAAGGGGGGAAATCACCAGGGGGGGTCTGGAATTTCAAAATTTAAGTGTCAAATGACGCATTTTTAGGCCACCCTGTCAACAAAAAAATGCTTGGTAAATTTCAAGCCACGTTATAATTGCTTTGCTTTTCACAGTATGATGGGTATTGAATGAAGATAACCTTTCCATTTTTCGCAGTTTAATTCCTAAAGATTCAGAACCAACATTCTTAACTACAAATAATTTTGTTTGATATTACGGTAACCACACAATAAATAAAAATTTAACGGTTGGTAGTTCGACAAATGTGTACAGAACTAATTTTATAGGAAATTTAATTGGCTTTAATTTTTATTTAAAACATATTTTCCTACAGTCCACCGTTTTCGAGATATAATCGAAAAATCCAAAAATGAGACCTTTTCCCCTCCCACATAGCTCACCCCCGAGGGACAGGGACTTTTAGTATGTTTATCTTCTAACTACTCCTAACAAAGCTCTGAGATAAAAAATAATCGTATATTTCATGCACTCTACACCACTCACTTCAGCACTCTTTAACTGGGGTCGCACTTCTCTGTGAAAATACGCTTATTCCGAAACTAATCGTTCGATCCAAAATTTCTATTTTTTATCTGAAAGCTTCTTAAATTTACTATAAGAACCTATATATGAAATTTAGATCAAGTTTGCCAAAACATACATATTTGGGTGTATTTAGTTATACTTGCAATTATCTGTTATTCTTAAGGGACTTTGTCCAGAATAAAATTATAAAAAAAAATAAAAAATAAAAAAAATTTAGATCAAGTTTGCCAAAACATACATATTTAGCGTTCGGCTTTGGGTGTATTACGTGACATGCTACAAATCAAAATTAAAGCTCATTAAATTTCCTGTGAAATTAATTATATACATATTTGTTAAAATTCCAACAGTTTTCGAGATGTACGTTATTAAAAATCGATAATTTTAGAAATAAACAAAATGTTTACCTCACTTTTTGTTAAGCATTTTCTTTTAATACCTAAAACGTATATATGAAATTAAAGTAAATTTAATGATCTACAATTTTGATTCTGACGTTTTTTACACTATGTTTATTGACTGGATTAAAGTTTTTATAGAAATATACATTCACTTTTAGAAACATTTATCTCTCCCCCTAGTTCGAATATTGTGCCTGCTGTGGATAAGACACTTTCGAAATACATCCAATAAACTTAACCAAATATAACCAATTTGCCACCAGATTTTTTATAATAATGCAGTTGGATTGTCTTAAATAGATTTCGTAAATTTTACGAAAATAGCTTGTAATTAACAATTATTAAAAAAGCTTGTAATTAACAATATTCCTATGTATAATTGTTCAATAATATAATATATATGAAAAACAATTAGTCGGAAGATCCAATACAGGTTTTATGTGTCTCGCCTTGCGATTTGTGGATTGTAATAGCAAAAGAAGCTTTATGTGGAAATTTTAATCGATGAAACTGAAATCGCTGAATTGTAATTATTAAGATTTAATTATTGGGATTATAAAAGATTAAAACGACAAGAAACTGCCCGTCGTTACAGACTACTTCAACATTTACTAGACAAAGCTCCCAATTAATTACAAAAGACTCAGTTGAGCTTTGGGGCTCTACTAAACCATCCAATTCATCTCTTATCCAATCCTTACAATCCAAAATCCTTCGAAAAATCCTCAAAGCTCCTTACTTTGTGACCAATAAATTTATCCATAAAGATCTCAATGTTCCATATTTTTCTGATATAGCACAAACCAGATGCCTATCCTTCCATTATAAGCTCCATAACCACTCCAATCTACAAGTCTCTCAACTTGCTTTCTCCTCCATTCCTGATAATCCTCCGAGGCGTCTGAAAAGAAGATGACCTAGAGACCTTTAGTGTAGATTTTATTGAAGTGCTACTTGTGAGTAGTTCTTCGAAAGTAATTTACATGTCATTGTATTCACTGTCAACACATTTACTTGTTGTATATTATTTTGTACAGTTGTAAATATCAATAAATGAAAAGAAAAAAATATATATAGTGATTCTAGGAACAAATGCGATTTCGCCTGTCACTGTTCCGGTGAGAATTATAGCCTCAATGGCATTTCCACGCATTGCTGTAACTTTTAACCTGATACCAGTGTACAGATTAATTAGTTGAATGTCATGTACAAGCTCCAATTTTTAATTTTAATGTACAAGTTAGTAATCCAAATGGACATAAAGTATTTACTATATAATTAGCAATATATCAGTCAGTTCTCAAACTCCTACCAGTTGTTTCATATTTTTATATTGTTTTATAAAAAGTATATTTGAAAAAGAGTAAATTTTATTTTCTATTTCAAACTCAAGAAACACAGTACCATTTTAACCTCTCTTCCAAAATGACACTCGCTACCTATCCGTCGATATTTAATTTTCACTCAGATCCATATAGCTCATTTCTTAAATAAACATGTAGTGGAAAATCAATAAATTTTATTATTCCAAAGCGTTCTTTAAGCGATTTTCAGATAGCAAGCAATTTTCAGAGCCAAATTTTAAAATTCTGAACAGCTACAAAGCATAACAAAAACATTTCTAGTAATACTAAGGATGTCTATTGGACATTCTACTGCTTATTTCAACTCAAATCCTATTTTTTTAATAAAAATTTAAAATTTGAATTGTTTGGCCTCTATGGTGGTTGCGTTACCTCCTCAGTAATTACCAAAATATTTTGTATTTCCTAATAGATTTTTTGAGTAACTTAGAATCGTAGGAATTGAATAATAATAAATAAACGATTTATTTGTTTATAACTTTTTAATATACCTAGTTATTAGTTATTTTTTTAACCTATCAAATCGTGTTTAATTATTATTCTAAACAAAGATATAGGTACCCGATGTTGTTCTCGACAAAATTATGAGGACTTTATGGGAAAAGGAAATATCAGGAGCTAAAGTAGGAAATCAAAGGAGTAATATCCTAGTGAAATGTCTATCCTTCGCAGATGACTTGGCTATACTTGCTGAGTCAGAAGAAGATGTGGTTAGGCAGCTAAATTCCCTTAAGAAAGTTGCTGAAAAAACCGGGCTAAAAATCTACATCCAGATACCCAAATTTATGACCACAGACACTCACTTTAGTAAGAAGGAAGTGAAAACGGAAATTGGTAAATTCCAGGTGGTAAAGAGTTTTAAATATGTGGGCGAAATAATCAGCAGAAATTTATTAGAGAAAGAAAGCATGGAGTATAGGATCAAAAGATTGGAGAATTTATACTACCTAACGAGTAACATGTATAATAAAAAATACCTCTCCAAAAATGCCAAAATCAGACACTACAATACAGTGGTAAAACCAGTGATTTTGTACGGAACAGAAACCATGTGCTTCCCCAGCCTGGAGAAACTGCTAAAAATAGAAAGAAGGATTCTTAGAAGAATCCACGGGCCCAAAATAACACCGGAAGGATACAGGCTAAAATCCAACAGAGAAATTTACTGTGAAATCCCTGATCTAGAGACAGAAATGAGAGTTAGAAGGCTCAGGTTTTATGGATACATGCACAGGATGGACGAACAAAGATTGAACAGACAAATTTTTAGCAAAATTATGGGATACAAATTTAACCAGGGCTATACATTCCAAATTAAGTCTGAAGCACAAAGACTCGGGATTACACGAGAGATGTGCGAGGATAGAGCCGAATTAAAAAAGTTCCTGAAAAATTCGGTGCTTGTGGTGGACAAGAAGAAATTTCCGTCTAAGAGATGGACAGAAGAAAGGAGAAAAAAGTTTAGTGAAATCCTCAAGCAAAAGTAGGCAAAAAGAAAAGAACTAAAAAATAAATAAAGAACCTACATTGTAGTCACGTAGTCCTTAAGGGCTGTTTCGCGTCATAAAAAAAAAAAAAAAAAAAAAAAAAAAAAAATATATATATATATATATATATATATATATATATATATATATATATATATATATATATATATATATATGCTTGTGTGTGTGTGTAATTAGGAAGTGTTTATTATATAGTATAAAGTACAGTAGTAAGTTCGAAAATCCAGTAGTCTACAAACCTCCAAGGCGTCTGAAGGCCTCATATAAAACTTATTGATTTGCTACTGATGGGTAGTTGCTTCACAAGTAATTGTCATATTATAAACGTTAGTAACGCATTTACTAGATGTGTGTTTATTTTAATAAATTCATAAATTTTATTAAAATGGATAAATAAGGAGGGATCGTTGTAGTAGGAGAGTTAAAAAATCGTTAGGACGAGGCAAACAAACAAATCATTATCAAAAGGTTTCTAGCTTGAAAATGTCTTTGTAATCGTTTTATTCTTCTCTATCAACAATTAACTCGCCCCCCCCCTTCAGTTAATTAGAAACTGAACTGTAAGCAGATAATAAAGTCAAATAAAAACTTTGACCATCCACAAGCAACAAAGTCAATCTTAGTTAATTAGTAGAGGTTGCATTGAATATTGTTTTAAGTTAATACAGACGAATTAATGGCAGACGAAAGAAAGAAATAGTAAAAAAAAATTAAGTACATTACTAATATATAAATTCAGATATGAAACTATACCACCAAAACATTTTGAGTGCCTTTAGTTCAGGTAAATCAGACCAGAAAAGTAGGTTTTGCTGATTTTTAAATTTTTATTTTTGCTATTCATTGAAATTTACAACTGAAAACAAAGAATAATAAAAATATTTATAAAAAATGAGACGGTAATGCTCGTAATAACGTGTCAGTTGCTTTTGAAAGAGCAGAAGGTCCCGAGGCCATCGACATTCGAACAGATTCCTCGGAGGGTTATCGAAAAAGAATGGAGAGCGCGTTGAGATAGTAATGGATTTTCTATGAAAGGATAGGTATCTTGTTTGAGCTAATTGTGTCAGAAACATAAACATAAACATCTTTAAGGATTGTTTCACTCTCAGGTATCAGCTATCAGTGGAGCAGAACACTACAGTCGATGACGCTCAGCACATGACTAAAGAAGCTGTTAATTAGCAAGACTCTAATATACATTTCGACAAGATCACGTTCCTCTAACCTATACTATACTTTATATACTACTATTATATACTATACTTTACCTATACTATACCTATACTATACTTTCCATCGAACAACTTCCTAGCCCGATCCACTACAATCTGGAACACTCTCCCTCCTGAAATTATACACGCTCCTTCCTTAAGTTCATTTAAACACTCCTTTTCCGATATCTCCTCACATCCCAGTAAGACGCCTGCCAATTTGTGAAATTAAAAACGTTTTTCAGCACACTTTTGGTTATAACTCCGAATCTTTTCGACCGATCCAAAACAAATTTTTTCAACTTAAAGCTGGTTAAATTTACCATTAGATTCGGCATATGGACTTAAATCCAATCGTCTCTTAGAATAAACATGCTGGCACGATAAAAACCCTGTACTGTTGTGAAATCCAAGTTTATTTGTTTTTTTATCACTTTAACTCCGAAATTATATGTCCAAACCAAAATTTATTTTCATATATTTTCGGAGTTATAGCTAAATCGTGTTTTCTCGAAGAAGTGACCAATCGCTACAATTTTCCCAAGACCATAACTTCGTAAAAAGTTTTTTTTTTTTTGTATTTCGTAGGTACTGGTTCAAGGTACAACTTACTATATGACGTCATATTCCGAAAAAAAATCTTTGTTTATTACAGGTGAATGGCCGCTATTTTGGGCTATGACGCCAGCGGCTGCTGTGGCAGCAAATTTCAGATTCGGATTCAGCACCTCTAATGACATTGAGATCAGTTCAGAAAAACAGTTCAGCAGTTTTTTTTTCTCCTAAAAACGGCCTTCTGGAACCTTATTTTACTTGCTGTCTGTGCCAAGAAAAGACAGCAGTGATTTTTCTTGTACAAAATTTGATTATCTTTCAGATAAGCTTTGCGTTTTTGAAAGATCTATCATGACAGGTTTTGTGTCGTCGGCTCCTGTTCTAATAGGACCAAATGTATTTCATATAGGTTTAGCCAATACATAGGCTCTTAATAGAGATTTTCATTTTTTAAAATATTTTTATTGATTTTTACAAAACGAATACAGTAACATGACATACCTGACTTGTAAACCAATACATTGGTGGCATTTACATGAAAGTTATATATTAGAAGATCTCGAGGCCATATTTTTTCAGACGCCTCCGAGGGTTATCGGGAATGGAATGCGAAGCAAGATGAGAGAGAGACTAATATATTTTTGAGGTTATGGAGTTAACTATAAAAGGATAGGTATCTGGATGGGGGCTAAATCAGCGAAATATGGAACACTAATATCTTTATGGATAAGTTTAATTGTAATAAACTAAGGAGCATTGACGATTTTTCAAACGGTTTTAGATTTTAAGGATTGGATAAGAGAACTGGAAGGTTTAGTTGAGCCACAGACTCAACTCTTATGTCCCAATAGGTCTAATTACTGTCATGTGAATGTGTCTCTTGTAATTAATATAGTGGTTTGAACGTTCGTCTATGATAACTAACAAAACATACTTATGAAGACCGTTTTAGCTACAAATGGGAACTCCAGTCACAAATTGCTGTAGGACCGCGTTGGATGCCTTGGAAGTTTCTATCGAATTACTAACTCGTTGTCGGTCCAGATCCCTCTCCAGTTGACCAGATTAGCAGAGCGTTTGTTTGTCCAAGGTTATGGTCAGTTTGCCCTTCTTCGTCCTGCTAATCCTCAGCCTTTAGCGGTCAGGGATTGAACACTAATCGATAAAACCATCCTGAACTATTTTTTACTTAATAAAAAAAAAACTTTGCGGGTATCTAACGTTTGTTTCGAGTTGTATTTAGTTAATCATAATCGTAAATCTTGATTTAATTGAGTAGCTTGGAAGCGGTGAAGGCCAGTCGATTTAATGGACGATATAAATCACCCCTCACCCTCTCCCTCACCCCCGCCCATCCTAAGGCATAATTGCTTCGATACATCTTTTGGGCAATATCGATAATAACCTCCGCGATTGTATCCATTGTTACAATAGCTAGCTCAAAGTTGCAAAGTGTCTCTGGAATTCAAATATTTGTCACTTGAGGTATGAATGATGGTATAGGATGATCAATACAATTAGGATTAATGAATTAATTGCCACTTCTATTGCATTTTTTAAATATAAAAATTACTTTCGAAAATTAAACATTGATCATCAGTTCTAAAAATATGTACATAAAATATCATAACAGCGCTTTGTTTTATTATATATTTATTAAAGTTTTAAAAATATAAGACAAGAAATTAGATATACAGGGTGAGTATCTCTTAGTGTAAAAAAAAAAAAAAAAAAAATTGGTGAAACTACATCAAACATGTAGCTAAATTCCGCAGTTCTCACCTTTCTATTCCAATCCGTTGCAGATATATGATAAAACAAAGACTTTTCTGAGGAAACCACGTTTCTTTCTATAAAAGCGGTAATATCTCCATTCTGCTTAAATATTTTTCAAATTTTGACCACATTTTCGGATTAAGCATTAAATTTTCTATAATAGTTGAGTACCTGTAACATTGAATTTAACAAATTTGGTATCTAAAGAATAGCTTGATCTTCACCTTATTTGGTGAAGGCACGACGTCTTATATTACTTCAACACTCACTGTTTTTCGAAAAAAACTATCCACAAAACCTCAAATCTCACAAAAACTTTCGAACGATATGTTAAACGTAATGATTTTGTTTCGATTTCATGGAGAAATTTACTGTTGAAACCGAAAAAAACATGGTGTTCTCATTTCGCATACAATTCAGTTACTTGTGTAAATGAAACATTATGACTATCCCTTATGAAAATATGAATTTCAAACATAATAAACTCTTTATTGGATTAAAAAGCAAAGAAAAACATTATTGTTTGATAGAAAATAAAGGAAAACTGTCAATAAAGCGACACCAGATCAGAGGATTTTCTGTTATTACATTTATTTATTTCTATAATTTAGGATTTTATTTTATTAAATTTTCAATGTAAAATTTAAAACTCAATGATAATGAACATAGACCACAATTTTGCAATTAGCTTCTGAATGCAGATGGATTAAACAATACAACTTTTTGAGATGAATTTTATGGACAGATGTCTGTTTTTACAGGGAAAGGCATATCTACCGTTCCATGTGGAGTATCGTTGAAGAGTTTATTACCGTTCATGAACAGTTTATTATGTTTAAAATTCACATTTCCATTAAGGGATTGTCATAATGTTTTATATACACAAGTAACTGTTTTGTATGCCAAATAAGAACACCATGTTTTTTCGGTTTCAACAGTAAATTTCTCCATGAAATCGAAACAAAATCATTACGTTTAACATATCATTCGAAAGCTTATTAAATATGCAAGTTTTTGTGAGATTTGACGTTTTGTGGATAGTTTTTTCAAGAAACGGTGAACGTTGAAGTAATATAAGACATTGTGACTTTCCCAAATAGGGTGAAGATCAAGCTGTTCTTTAGGTACCAAGTTTTAAAATTCAAGGTTATAGGTACTCAACCGTTATAGAAAATTTAGTGCTAAATTCGAAAATGTGGTCAAAATTTGAAAATTAATTAAGCAAAATGGGGATATTACAGCTTTTACAGAAAAAAAGTGGTTTCCTCAAAAAAGGCTTGGTTTTATCATATATCTGCAACGGATTGGAATAGAAAGGTGAGATCTACGGCATTTTACTACATGTTTGATGTAGTTTCACCCAAATGTTTTTTTTACACTAAGAGATACTCACCCTGTATTGTTACTCATCTAAGCAGGCAAAACGAAAAAGACTTCTGAAAGATATAACGACCTTGAGTGATGTTTTAATATTTTATGTTTTTAGGACTGGTAATAAGTGTTCAACACTCGAAACTAGATTTCAAAAAAAAAAAAAAAAAAAAGAAAAAAAAAAAAAGTAATTCCCATAGAAATGTCAATTAATTAATCAATGATAATTGTACTGAACATTGTTTTGACAAATATCTGAATTTGAATTCTATAGACATTTCTTTTCGGAACTTTAAGATAGCTATTACAGCAATGAATAGAATCATAGGTAAGATCAGAAATCCTTATTATAATTCATGAAGGACTCTATGGAGAAGATAGATTTATTCCAAGATCTAGAAATTTAGTTCTTTGGCCTTATATTTATAGTGATTTAAAAAAATTAACTCAATCGTAAAGAATTTGTCAAATATTTCCAAGAAATAATTTAAAGCTATCAATAACACAGGCCAACTTTGCAAAAACTTTTTTATTTAAGACACCTTATTATTCTGTTTTTTAGGGTGCTAAATCCAAATATGACACTTATATAAATTTCTTCTTACCTGAGATAATTTATACTCTAACAAGTCCTTGTTAAGAAATGCTAAAGTATAAAGCAAACAAAGAAATATAAAACAAGTGCTAACTAAATGAACTAAATGTTTGCACTCAGGTGATGACCCTTGTTTAGCTTCATTAAACTTCCGCAATATAGCTTGTTAAATCAGTAATGTTTCAGTTATTAAAGTCTTGAAGACTAGGAGAAAAGAGGAGTTTATGAAGCTATATGCTAAAATAAGATAGCCGCGGAGCGCCAGTAGCAGAGAGCAGTTTGAACCATTATTTTAAGTAGTGTGGAAGCAGCATGAGTTAGTGTGTAAATGGTAAGTTATTGGTGTTTATTCTGGATTGCAAACTTTTGAAAAGTAAGTATGTGAAATCGATTTCATTTAATATTATTATGTTTAGTTAAAAATAATTTCACAGTTAAATCCGAAAAGCGGAGCCCTTAAGCTACTTTTTGAAGCACACCTTTAGTTACAGACGCATTTAGGTTACACATGATGGTGACCATCATTCTTTGGTGGGTTTGGTGAAAATATAGGCACCCTTTCATGGTGTAAATATGGGCTCCCATTTCTCCGGGAACTTTGAGTGCAATTTATCTTTTCTAAATATCTCCTGTTCCCAACATTAAAAAGAGAACCGCTACTCGTGGACGCAAAGAGGCAAAGATCCAGTGCTCTCTAGATGCCATCTTTGAGTTTTCTCGGGGTAACCGACCAGGCAGTGGGCAAGGATGGGAAGAAAAAAATAATAAAAATAACTCACGCAACTATACGACTCATCATCGGACTCATCAGACTACAATGGCTGTTTTGTTGTGAACAATGATGATGATGACAATCTAGATATCAACGGTGGGGATAAATCTGACACAAGCGAATCAACTTGCATCTTTTGTGATGGAAATTTCCCTTATGACACACGAGGAGAGGTGTATGTGAAATGTGTAAAGTGCTGAATGTAAGCACACTTAGATTGTGCCGTGGCTCAAAGAGCCAGATTTGTTTAATATTTCAGGAAATAACTTTTTTCCTGTAATAAATAAATTATCTTTTATTTTGAATTGTGTTTTTCTGTTTTTAAACTATTTTTGTAAACTTTTTCGATGAAGGACACCAAGAGTTGTTAATAAAATACAAAAACTGATACTTTTCGAATTGATAGCAACTTTTAATCAATTTTTAAAGAAAGTGTATTATATTGATAAATCATGATCATATCCTTTTACAATTCAAAATAATTGGAAAAATATTTTATAGTTTATAAATATCAATATCAAGTTGTTTGTAATAATAATAAATCGTAAAAAAATATTATCACCACGAAAAATCAATTGTGCTATCAACCCTTCGACAAATCGCCTCAGCCAACCGACTTATAAGCTGCAAATGTGATTTATAAGGCCGTCACATCCTAGTGACTGCAGGGCGAAGATCCCGAAGGAAAAGCGACTATCGGAAAATACTCACCGCAGGGCCGAGGAAATCTGTCAACCGCCCTTAGAGTTTTCCGATTCCCTCGGGATAATGAAGTAAGCCCTCGGGAACTACCCTCTTCCCCATCGACCGGCCACCCTTATATATATATATATATATATATATATATATATATATATATATATATATATATATATATATTTATACATATAAACATAATTTTTTAAATATTTAACTTTTTTGTATTGTAAATTGTGTCTAATAATGACTTTAGACACACCGATTTATCCGTATTGTAAGTGATCAATTTAAAGAATTTGAAATTTTATAAATATAACAATTTAAAATAAAATATAAAATTCGGATAGTTTAGTGGACAAATTGATTACCAAACAAATAGATTGAGTTCATCAACAACAATACATAAAAAAAGAATAACTGGATTCGGTTTAATGATATGTACAGTGAAACCAGAATTATATAGAGTTATACAGAAATACGTTTTTCATCAGTCAACTGCTAATATCTGCTAATAAGGGTCTACGGTTCTATTTCAGGTGCAAACCTCTCAAATCGAAAATCGATATTTTTAATATGTGGCAGGAGGCTGGTAACACACAGGACATATATGAAAATATATTGCGTCGGTATTCCTTAGAAAAAATAACGGAGTGCTCGAAAGAAAAATTAAAACGAGATTTTAACTATTACAAAAAATAAATATAAACGGTGCGGTTGTTTTTTTTTTCCAAACATGGTATTAATAGCCCATTAATTTTACATTATACTACTAACAAAACACGTAATATAACTTCCAATAATCCAGAGTAGATTAGAAATAGACATATCTATGGTCGATTTTGTTTCTCAGTCAAGGAGAAATTGAGTTTTCTTTAAAAAAAAAAAAAAAAAAAAAAAAAAAAAAAAATTGGAAAATGGAATGTAATTTCGTCATCTTCCCCAATTGTAATACCTGGGGAAATAATAATGCGTTATTGATTTCAGGTAATAAAAATAATATAAAATATTTTAAATATATCTGCTATCTAGGAGTAGTACAGTGTTTAATTAGAATTAAAAACCAATCAATTTTTATACGAACCAATCGGGTCAAGGATATTACTCCCATTAAACTTTATTGTTTAAGGTTATTGGAGGTTGAACTATTTTTGTTTTATTTTCTTCAGATTACTTTAATCACCCTAGCGCTATATAGACGGACATTTTGTTTTATTTTCTACTTGAATGGAGTTCCTGTAATGGCCTAGTTAAGATGAAAGCCGTTCATTCTGATGACTTGAAAATCTTTTTTAGAAGCTTTTTAGATGACTGATTATTATTTAATACGTTTATCTTGTTTTAAGTATTTAAACGTTTTAAGTACATATTTTTATTATTTGTTGTTAATTTTTTTTACAGGAATAGGCTCTTTTCTTTCTAGTGCTATGTCCGCCCTGCTCTGTCGAGTCCGGATCAGAATTAATCTAAGAGGTGCCAGTCAGGTGGTTAAGTAAACTTATGACATTTAAGGGAGATATCTAATTCTATTTGCCCTGATTGTTTACCAAGGATATTCTAAAGTAAGCTATTTGTAGAAAAAACTATTGGTGTACGGCCCAGCTGTTGTTTACTTCTGAGAACGGTTATGAATTCCCGAATTTTTTATTGAATGCTGTGAGGAGCACACTGCACAACTCCGCAAATGTTTCTCATTTTTTAATTTTAATAGGTATTTGTTGATTAGTTGAACACATAGCACCAGGCATCTTGTATAAATTATTTTGATGAAAGTATTTTAAAAAAAAAAAAAAATATAAAAAATATTGAAATTTATCGAATTATTTTAGTGCCAGATTTATCTATGTCGCAAGTAACCAGCTTCCTCTACTGGAGTGATGGGACCTCAAAAGATAGCTTTACAATTCAAATAATGAGTTGTTATTTTTAATCTGTCAGTTGAAAAATTATATAATGCATATACATTATAAACTAATAAAATTCATAATAAAAAAAATATTGATGAGTTTTCTGTCACAAGGGAGGCCCGGCAACTTAGTGTGTAAGGCAATTGAAAACCATATTCCTGAGATGCGTTCGAGTTCGGCTAAAGGCTTAAAATATAAAATTTATGTTCTGTTATTTTAGCCCTGGGGGGCCCTACTGGGGCACACGCAGCCTCTATGTAGTGGTTACCCCTCGTACCATAACCTGGCGGTTGAGAGTGATTTAGGCCAAATCTCCTCCTATCACAACCGTTGGCCCAGTAACAGTACATTCACACGAAAGTACTGAACCCAAGACACTTCATGGGTCGTATTGGTACAGATTTTTTTTTAGTTTTGATTAATGTGCTTTAAAAGGTCGATTATTTTTCCATATTGAATGTTATTTGTGATTGTATTGATCGTAATTTAGAGCTGTCAGGGAATGACATCATGTTTTTCATATGTTCGTATTTTGTAGGTTTATTTTCTATTTCTCTGAGATTTTAGTTTATCGATTATCTCTGTCAAACGTTCGGATAGCAAGAGTCCTTTGTATTCTGTTTAATATTATATATTAATTTTTCCCCCTCATAATATCTAAGGTAAATGCTTGTGGTTGTGTGATAAATTTTTGGTACAATTAATTAATAAAATAACAATAAGTAAATTTTTGGTCGTGTTACAGGTTTTACCCAGTAAATGGTTTTTTAGGTTATTAACCAGGAGCAAAAGTAGCTGAGCCAGATGATGTTTTGTAGGAAGAATTTTGCAGTATTAACTGATTCCGGGAATTCATCAACTGCACTCATAGTTCCTTTCATCTCTTACTACAATCAATGGAGGGATCGGCACCAGGCTTGTTCTGTTTGTTTTTCTGTATGAAATGATTTATAAAATGTATAAATATATGCGTATTTTTTATAAATTGCAAAAAAAAATATTACAATTATATAGTTTAAATGCTGTTTTGTTACTTTACCAGCAAAATTCTGTAATTCGTCATTTCCGTTATTTCGTCACCCCCCCCCCCTCCCCCACCCATGACGAATTATCAAGTTTCTACTGTAACAAAAAATGAATCACAGTTTTTAAAGGAACTCCGAAAAAATATCAAAATTACATTAACCTAGTAGTGCACCAAGAGCAAAATCCAACTAATGGAAAAAAAAATCTTCAAGCATTCTAGTTATTTACTGTGAAACATAGTTTTTTTTGTGGCGATTTTGGGCGATTTTCGCACATTTACATTTGAGTTTTTTCTCCGACATTTCAATCGAAAAATCCCAGACGTTTGAAAAATAGTTAAACAGTTTTATTTGAAGATAAAATATCTTATTATAGATAATTTTTTCCAGTAGTTGCAAACGGTTAATTTAAAGCATCCATATCTCAAACAACGGATGGATTTTTTTTTTTTTATGAGTTTAAAAAAAATATATATATTTCAAAATGCAGAATTTTTGATATAAGATTTGATTTATCTGACATTAAGAAGCTATGGAATTTGTTGAAAAGAAGTATAAAGTATAATTTAAAAGATCCAAATAAAAGACAAATTTAGTTATTTTAGAGAATTGGGCCAAAAAAAATTCGTTGATTCGTTCGGACTGTGTGCCGGCGCGCTTATTTCTGAGATAAAAAACTTGTTTTTCTTCCCGACTGCCGTACGAATTCTCCTTCAAGATCAGCTAGAAGAAGAGGGTAGAAAATACGGGAAATTTCAAGACAGCAAAGCATCAAAGAAAATTAGACAAAAATTTTCAATACGTATCTGACAGATACGCACACATATCGAAAGGTTGAAAATTTTATTTTATATAAACATAAACACTAAAATTTATATCAACATAAAGGCTCTTATATATAAACCTTTAACTGCAATCCGTTTATCAGACGCCTCTCTCTGGCTTCGACCCTAACAGTTTGGAACCTGGCCCACTTAAGTGTTTTTAGTAAGTTTCTTTTATCTGCACCTACTTCTAATTGTTTTTAAAAAAATTTCGTGTCATTTAATTTGTTTTTTACTACATTTTTCGTTTCTTATTTCAGGAAAATAAATTTATACTATTATATAAATGGACATGCTATTTTTCGTTTGTGATCATTAAACGAGAAAACAATTGAACCAGTCTGTACTAATTTTAACCACATCATTGTTATAGTTTCATGGTGGTTTAGAAATAATAAAAAATACTGACTTTTAAATAATTTATTATTAAAAAGTGAAGTGTGAAAATTGTGTTTGAAAAAGTGGCGAGCGCCATTCTACATGACAGGTTACAATGCTTCGGTGTTATATTCAGTTTTATATTGATAATAAAATTTATCTATGTTTAATTAAATTATTAAAAAAGATTTAAAAATGTGGTGTGACAGGAGGATCCCAGTGAATTTTGATAATCAACCGATATGTTGCTGGTACCAATCTGCAATAGAAGTTACAATGGTAAAACTACTAAACCCATCTGTACCAAATTTTAACAACATTGTTTTCATAGTTCTAGGAAGGTCTAGTTTAATTTACAATAATAAAAATCTAAATGTGCAATGTTGAACAGCAGAAATGACGTTTGCCACTCATATACGTTTATAGTTAGAAATTAAAACTCAACCAGATGAAATCAATAAAATTATTTCTTGCAGGTAAACATCAATACCAAATCATAATTCTGATCCTTTGCTTTTTGATATTGCGTGTAAAAATATGATTCATGGGCATTTGTTTCATATTCATAGCATTGATAATGTAATTCATTATCCACAATAATTGCTAAGTAGTCTCCGCCCATATGGATTATCAACTCATACATTAAAGTTAAAAATTGGATACCTAATTAGATTTTTACGTAATCTTTAACCACCTAATAAAAGCAATTTTAACGAGGCTAAAAAATATAGCAATGTTTTAAAATATCATTTAAGTAATTAAGCTTATCAACTTTATCCCACAATACAAGATTTTTATCAATAAACAAATAAAATTTTTTTTTTTTTTAATTTTTCGTTACTGATGAGAGCGGGTGAAGCCGCGACGAGGCATGCTACTCTTTTATATAATAGTTTGAAACTCATGTGAAGATAAATGAGATGTCTAACTACATGACGTAAAGACTTTATATAAGTTAACGTAATAAGTGCTTATTTCAGTTTAAATGTAATTATGAATATTAAACTCCATGTAAAATCCCCATCAGCGTCAAGTGACACCATGCGATTGCAGAGATTTAGCTAATTACGGTAGTTAATCAGTTATTTCAAAGTTACAAGTACGCCTTTGATGAAAATATACTCATTAAATAAGCTTTAACGAGTTTCGTATTTATAGGTCCTCTATTCAGGGTGACACTTCACCAATGTGCATTTAGTAATATCAGGATTCATATGAGTGATTCCAAAACTTGGGATTATTTTCATGTTAAAAAAATTACAAATTTTATTGTCAGATTTTTTTTTTTTTTGTTTTGTTCTTCAGCTGTTCATGGTATGTTTCAGATGTACACAGTCGTGTTAACAAAGTATGCCTTATCAACCAAAATGGCCTCAATGCTTTGGTATAGTTTTTTACGATTTATGTCAAATGTTAAAAAATAAATTAGATTTTTTTCACTGTCTAGGATTTACTTAAGAGTTTTCCAAATAGAGAAATATAAAATTTAGTTTTTAATTAAAAAAAAGCGACCTACGGCTTTTTAGTTTAGTATTGTATCTGAAAGTTATGACAAGGAAACTTTTAAATTGTCATATGTCTTTACGAATCTTATGGAATATCAAGAAGTTTATTTGCAATTTTAATATTCCAAATCAATTTCACAACGTATTGGAATAGAATAAAGTAATATTCTGTATTTTGACCATTTTGTTCGATACGGCGTTCTTTCTTAGAAACATACCTATTCATGAATTCCTCTTTCCTCTCCGAAATACAAATTTAAAAAAATATCCATGACGATACAACTTGGATATCAACTACTCTTATGAGTCCTAACAAATAAAAAAAAAAAAAAAAAAAAAAAATTAAGTAAATGAACGTTTGCGAATTACGATCTATTAAGTGACTGGCATATTTGAATCACTCTGCTGGCGATGATTAAATAATTTACCTAAGTGTCTGCCTTTACTTTAAAGGCCAGCGCACACTACTGATGGATCGGAGCGCAGCGCGGATCGTATTTTCTAACAGAATAGGTTATATAGGAAAATTCCCTTTCCCTAGAAAATCTCAAAAAGGACAACAATGGCGGTCATCCTGCGGTATAAAATCTTTATATCCTTGCAGATCTCAAAATAGGTGTAGGGAGGTGGCGGCCCCAACGCCCGGTATTAGTACCGAAAATAGGCACTGGTCCTCCAGGTTGGGGGAACAATACACTAACACTCACACAAATATACCAAACACAATACTCTACAATCACCCACACACTACAGACCAAGGTCATATACAGCATACACCCTAGGATCACCTTTCCTAGGTAGCCGCCCCGGATGGGAAAGCAAGTCAAATGGCTTCAAGGAGACAGCCCCTCGTCTGAATCGGGGGCAGTTGGGCTAATAACCCTCTCCCCCTAAATAAACATTATTATGAAACCTCCAAATAACAAAGCTGGACTGTCTAGAAGGGAACAACGCGGCCACTCTAACACGCACTTTGCGATCGGATATTGGAATGTTTTAACCTTGAACAGACCTGGGGCACTTCAACAACTCCTAGATGTACTGGACCGATACAAGACGGATATAACTGCGATACAGGAAATTAGATGGACTGGAAAAGGGATTATAGAAAAAAGAAAGCACACTGTTTATTATAGCTGTGACGACAGATTACACACCTTTGGAACCGGCTTCATAGTTACCAGTAGATGCAAACATCTAGTAATGGATTTTAGACCAGTAAACCCACGAATTTGTTTAATCAGGATTAAAGGAAATTTTTTTAACTATACCCTGATTAGCTGCCACTCACCGACGGAAACCTCTGAGGAACAAGATAAAGAGGATTTTTACGACAAACTTGAGAGGACAATGAGCGCATGTCCCAAAAGCCGATATTATTATCATTGCAGGGGACTTTAATGCTAAAGTTGGAAAAGAAAACTATGGCAATACAACTGGAAAATATGGCTTGCATGAAATAAGCAATGATAATGGGTGACGACTAGTGAATTTTTGCGAAGCTCAGAACTTAGTTGTTGGAAGCACACTTTTTCCGCACAAAAACATCCATAAGGGTACATGGCGTTCTCCAGATGGGCATACTATCAATCAGATAGACCATGTCTTAATAAGTACCAGGCATAAGTCAGACCTTCAAGACGTGCGAACGTACAGAGGTGCAAATGCTGACTTCGATCACTATCTGACCATAGCAAAAATAAGGTCTAGAATATCCAATGTGAAAAATAGAAGAGGCCAAAGAAGCAGAAAATTCAATATCGAAAAATTTAAGGAACCTGAGGAAGCGGAACGATATGCACAAAAGTTGGATAGAGAACTTAACTCTGCCCATATCAATGATAACGACATAGAGCAGATGTGGAAGGTCATCGAAGATATCATTGGAAAAGCTGCAGTAACAACAACAGGAATAAAGAGTGGCGAAAGAAGAAGCAACTGGTTTGACGAGGAATGCCGAAAGGTCACAGACAAGAAGAATCAAGCCTACAGATCTATGATCCAAAGGAGATACACAAGGGCATCTGTGGAAAATTACCGAAAAAGTAGAAGAGAAGAAAAGCTGGTACATAGAAAAAGGAAAAGGAGTTGGGAGCGCAAGCAGCTTGAGAAAGTAGAGCAGCTCAGACATGCAAATGAATGCAAGGATTTCTACAGGAGAATAAATAGTGGAAGAAAACCATTTAAACCACGTACCACAGCATGTAGAGATACGGATGGAACTCTTCTCACTAACATGGACCTTGTCATGAGAAGATGGAAAAACCACTTGACCTGCTTAACGCTCAACAACTTCAGGATAACCAAGTGGACCCCAACCCTGAAATAAACCAAGAAGATGAAATGGAGCCCCCTGATGAAGATGAGATATGTGATGCCATTGAGAAGCTCAGGAACAATAAGGCGCCTGGAATCGACAACCTTCCCGCTGAGCTATTCAAGAAAGGAGGTGATACCCTACTTAAGGCCTTACAAAACCTTTTTATCTCTGAGTGGACATCGGAAGTGATGCCGAAGGTCGTGGAAGAAGTCAATATTGTGCCCGATTCACAAGAAGGGGGATGTTCTTGATTGCAGGAACTACAGAGGTATATCTTTGCTACCATCCGCATATAAGGTATTCTCAAGTATTTAATTCGCACGAATGGTACCATATGTAGAAGGATCATTAGGAATGTACCAGTGCGGATTCCGAAAAGGGAAATCGACAGTAGACCAGATCTTCTCGCTCAGAATGATCCTAGAGAGCAGTAGAGAATATCAAATCCCTATTTGTGGACTTCCGAGCAGCATATGACAGCGTATTGCGTGAACCCCTGTATCAAGCCATGAGAGAGTTTGGATTTCCAGAAAAACTGGTTCGATTGACTAAATTGGCAATGATGGAATCCATGTATGTGGTGCGTATTCAAGGCGAAATCACAGGCGAGCACCACAACGAATGGGGTGAGGCAGGGGGATGCATTGGCGTGCCTGTTATTTAACATAGCTCTAGAAAAAGCAATAAGAGATTCAAAAATCCAGATAACAGGAACGGTTTTCAACAGAATGGTTCAGATCCTCGGATATGCTGATGATCTAGACATTGTGGAACGGACTCAGAATGCAGTTCGTGATGGCTTCCTGGCTCTTAAGAATCAGCCGGACGACTGGGACTTTGTGTAAATTAAACGAAAACAAAATACATGACTAGCACACTTAGTCCCCCCGCAGATTATGTTCAATTTGGAAGATATTCTTTCAAGCAAGTGGAAGAGTTTATCTACTTGGGGATACTTGTAACCGCGGATAGTGAATCATCAAGAGAAATCGAGAGGCGAAGACTCCTTGCCAACCGATGTTACTATGGTATGGGTAGATTCTTCCAAAGCAAATTTCTGTCAAGAACTACCAAGATGCGACTGTATAAGACACTGGTAAGACCAGTACTAACTTACGGTAGTATCTCGATCAGACGAACGAAGCCTATTGGCCTTTGAAAGAAGAATTCTGCGGTGCATTTATGGACCCAAGAGAGTCGGGGAGGCATACCTCAGAAGAACTATTCAAGAAGTGTATAACCTCCTGGAAGGCCAGACATAATGAGACTGGGAAGACTGAGGTGGGCCGGCCATGTTGCTCGTATGTCGGAGAATGCGATCCCTAAAAAATTATTGATAAAAGATATACACATGACCAGGAGCAGAGGGAGACCACCCCTTAGATGGATGGACGGCGTAGCGGAGGATGCTAGGAGGCTCCTGGGAGTCAGGGATTGGAAGGGAGCTGCTCAACGACGAGCAGACTGGCTGAAGTTGTTAGAGGATGCCAGGGACCGGTAATGGTCTGTCAAGCAATTGGAAGAAGATCTCAAAATAGTAACCTACCAGACGAAAACTGATTTGTCAATAAACAGAGTGGTAAAGGATGTCCTTCGGCCGTCACAAATCGTCAGAACCTGGAGATCTAAAACCCATATCCTTCGGTGGCTTTTGGGAATCCAAATGAGATTAAAAATTAAATAAATTGTAAATGATATGATTCTCTAAATACATAAGCAGCAATGGCATATAAACCATCGGGGGAGAGCAGTATAAAGCTGATAATTAAGTTAAAGCAGGAAAATAATGTTCGAAATCTCATTGTCATGGCATAATGTCAACAACTTAGAGGCCATGACAACGATAAATAGAAAATTCCATTACAATAGGAAAATATGATTTGAAGGGAGTTTTCTTTAATGTTACCTCAATTCATTAAATTAAAAATTTTCTAGAATAGGCCGAAAATAAATTTATATTTACAAAAAAATGTTTTGTCAGACAACAAATATGATTAGAAACGAACATGACAATGAGAGATAATTATAAAAGAAAAACTGTTTCCATAGGGTTTCTCGGCGGTTATCGAGTGGAGTTGAACAACATTTAATCATTGCTATTTGACAACTAATTTCGTGGAATAAATTTTGATCGACCAATTTAATCATATTAGATTAAATGGTTGTTTCGAGGGAATTAATTGTCAAATAGCTATGATTAAATTTTCCCCGATTGTGTTATAAAGTAGTGATTGTATAGAAACTGTCACTTGAAAGAAGTGAATCTGAACTTCAGGAGTGCTTTAGATTCACCTGGTAAACCACCCCAAACATCCTATTTTCATACAATAAAAGCTCTTTTATTTTGGTCATGACTATGAGACATAACGCTACATACAATAACAAAAGGCATTGTAAGAATTCAATAATTGAATGGGTCCGCCGAAAAACAATCTAAGCGACAAACATAAAATTTTGAGTAATCAGTGAAGGAAAATCATAATCTAAAGTTTTTGTTAGTTTTGTAGGTTAGATTTTATATTCACATATTAATTTGTTTTATTTACATGTATAATAACATAATGGAGTTCTATATCATACTATGACGTACTATTATACATTTTAAAAACATTAAAATTACATGTATCGTTTTTCGTTGTGTGATTACTTAGTAGGAGGAAAACTAGACTTCAAATATGAAACAGATCCATTTTGACAAACAAAACTGACATTTGAGCTATATAAACATTTGAAAAAAATTAAAGCAACCGTAGTTTTGATTTATATTTTTTTAGTGGTTTGGGTAGGACTCAACGATAACATCAAAATTAAAATGAAAACTATGCCCTTCATTATGGACGTCACTGTTAATCATTTAATGGAAATCGCCCTTAGTTTAGGATTCACCCACATAAGCCTAATGTCAATGTTAACTCCTCTGCGATGAGGACGTTCGCTTAAACTTGCTGGATAAACTGTCCCTATGGAATAATGTATGCAAATAGAGCGAGGCGAGGGCTAACAGCCTCATCTAGGGCCTGCTAGATTACAATTAACATCTTCATTATCACTCTGACATCTGACAAATTATAATATCAAAATCGACATTCATATTCAGACACCATGGTATACTATGTTTTTTTTTTTTTTTTTATAAACTCTAAAACTTATTTTTGTCAATTTTGAGAAAAAAAACACACCTACATTTAAGAAGAACTTATTTTATGTCCAAAACAATGAAGTTATATTTATATATCAGACTAGCATCCCTCATCGTTGCTTCGCCCGCTCCCATAAGTAAAGCATTTAGAAAATGTTAACTAATAACTAAAGTTTTGTTTGTTTATCGATAAAACTCTTGTATTATACCATGTGATTAATAAGCATTATTATCCTCAATGATATTACCGCGTATAGCAGTCATTTTTAACCTGGTTAAAATTGCACTGATAAGGTGTTTGAAGAGTACGTAAAAGCATAGTTATACAGTATATAGTTATCGTACATCCGATTTTTAATTTCGATCTACTATTCCAGTAAAATAAGGGTTTGGCGAAGAAAAAACTGCCGAACTTTTATTCTCAATGGATCTTTATGTTTTTGGGGTGCTGAATCCGAATCTGAAGTTTGCTACCACGGCAGACCTCGGCTTCATACCCAAAAATCACAAAATATCAATTATTTTCGGTACTTTACCTATAACACGAAAACGAAGCTTTTTTTCGAAGAAAGTTTTTAACAATTAATAACTATAACTCCGAAACTATTCGTCCGATTCATAATTACTTTTTTCATCTTAAAGCTAATTAAATTTACTATTAGTCTATTAAATATATAGTCCCTTAAAAGACCCGTATTGTTGTGAAACAGTTCGAAGTTATAGTAAAAACTGTGCAAAAAATCGTGGATTTCACAATACGGATTTTTTTAGTGTACTTTTAAGTGATGTTATTAAAACTTTATATTTAATAGACTGACGGTAAATTTAATTAGCTTTAAGATGAAAAAAAGTAAGTTTGAATCGCACGAATAGTTCCGGAGTTATAGATAAAAAAGTACGACAAACATGTTTTCGCGGAGAATGAACCTCTTTCAATGAACCGTACACCATAGATGAACTGCAAGAAAATATTATTAATATACTAAATAATATGAATAGAAATTTAATCTTTAAAAAACTGACCTCAGCAATTACTTAAGCATCAAATATGTCATTCAAAATCTGAAATAGAACACTTGACAACAAGCAGTACAAGCAGGTACTCTGGTGGAACGAGCAACTAACAAAGTAACCTAAGACAACTACCTAATTAATTTAGAACAGAATATCAAAAAATTAAAGATAACCAAGAGCATACAAATGAAGCTAAAACTTACTAAATACCATTGGCAATAGAGACGCCTCAAGGTTCAAGATTCTCACCTATTTTGTGGAATATTCCAAAAATAAAATTTTTGATGTAGATTTACCAATTGAATTAAATTATATAGTTATGCCGATGTTATGATAATCATCCCAATTTATGATGATTGTTATTGGATGATATGATATCATCCAATAACAATCCCGCAAATTCAGTAATACAAGAAATATCTGTTTGGACAAAAAATACCAAATTGAATCTTAACACATTAAAATTAGATTTATCATATTTAGCAAAATAAGAACTGTATCAGACCTAAACCTACATATAGACAAGGAGATAACCAAAAGAACTTTACGTATTTGGCTAAAAACTAAAATGGACAAAACATATATTGTCTTTATTGAAAAGATATACAGTAGGACTATAAAAAACCACCAACTCTCTGATCATTGTTGCAAGGATAAAAGCTAATTCTCTGAAAATTATTTATGAAGCAGCATTGATACCAAAGATGCTATATGTTGCACCAATTATGCATAAGGCTATTCGGGTAAAATATAACCTGGAATAGTTACGGAAGTTACAACGGCTCAAAAGGGGTCGAAATAATATCATATGATGCAGAAAATGTTTTAGCCGGCATGAGAACTATTTAACAATAATAAATATAATAAATAGATAAATAATAATCGATTAAAAAATAAACGAAATTTCACATCAATCAAATTGGATAGTTGTGACTATGGAACTATTACAAAGCAAATCGTATCTAAAAAGGTATCGTATTTATTATTTAATAGAAGTAACACATGTACTTCTGTCAGACGAGAACATACTTTTAATCATATAATTTACGACTGCTTATTATATGACAGACGAAGATCCAATTATTTATGACTGTTTTTCAAAGGTGCAAATTTACTAGTGACTTGTACAACAAATAAAGAGCTGACTTTACAAAATTTACCTATAAGTTTATATTGGACAAACTTACCAAGGGCTGATAAGATGGAAGGACATATTCGTAAAAGCCCTTAGAAAATTTAAAGATATAGTGAAAAAATCAACCATAAACCATATTATTTTCCAATAGTCTTATTCAATATGTAATGTTGTATTTCTTTATTTTATGTTCTAAAACATTTTCATATGTTCTAATTACATAAATGAAATATATTTATATGTATATAATACATAAGCTAGAAAATCTAACTGTATATAATTAAAAAATTTAGAGGGTATGAATCTACTTACAATTTTACTAATGGCATATAAACCTAAACCGGGTTTTACAGGTGTACAGGCATCCAGGTTTTACATGTCGACGGAATTTTCGCTCATTGTGAAATTATTTAAATGGCTTTTATGGTATATTACACACACACACACACACACACACACACACACACACACACACACACACACACACACACACACATATATATATATATATATATATATATATATATATATATATATATATATATATATATATATATATATATATTAATCTGAGTGTATTGGTTTAGAATTTTTTTAAAATTTATGATGACTGCTTTTTGGTTCTTTGCCCGATTTTTGAATTTTTTCTAGCGTTATCATTTCCTTAATACTGCGTTTAAGATCATTTTATCATTATGTCATAAATAGCATGAAACACATTTTACTACTGAATATCTAGTAGAACACTGCAATAATTATATTTTTAAGGTAGCAATAAAGCTAATGTTTATTTTTTTTCCATTAGTTGTTTGTTTCTTGATACGGATATGAAGATAAAATGGGGAGCATTCCCAGAGGATGAGATAAAATTTGAAGTTTTGAAAACAATGTGTCGACTCAGTGGAAGACGATTCATCTTAAAGCCATTATCTGGCTGCCAATCCGAACCCCATATCGTTCAGCCTAGACATATATGATTGATATGTCGCTTTTAGGGCTCAGCGGTTTATTTGGCAAAACTGGAAGAGAAAATTGGTAAGGGATATCGTTTGGACATTTATAGAAATATTTTAAGTCTGATGAAGCTTTATTTGGCTGGTAAGCTCCTTTCTTTAGCTTTATCCTTTAGTATAAAAAGCTACCTCAGTCAGAATTTCATAACAATTATTAATCACAATTACATGGAGTAATAAATCGCTTTGGCCTTACGATGATAACCATCACAAAACCATACAGCTATCGTTGCTTCACTCATAAATTCATGAAATAAAAAGATAGTGATCTTAATTACAAGGGTTATTTCAAAATTTCTGTCACATAAATATCAACAGGAAGCAGTTACATATTTCTTTCTCTTAACCCCGCTATTTGTAGTACCGGTAAAATATATATATATATTTTTTTAATTTATTTATTTATTTATATTACAATCAAGCTCTTTAAGAGCTTATTAGCAATTTTTTTCTAACAATAATTATAAAAATACACTATTAAAACATATGTACATAAAATATTGTTTTATTTTTCAAAATTAAAAATCTTCAAGTGTCAATAACTTTGAATGTAAAGCACAAGGCCCTATATTAGGTCGTGGGGCTTCCTTCTCTTTAGCCTCCTCATCAGTGCATTGGAGTCCAGGACATGGGCGGCGTCGCCGGTGACGTGGTCTTGCAGGAGATCCTGATGCGACTGGGCGTATTTTTGGATTACCTCCTCCATGGTTGGCATCCGAAGGTCTCTGTGGATATCATCGTTCCTAATGTACTAAGGTGCATTTACGATGCCCCTTAGCACTTTATTTTGGAATCTTTGGATTATTTTTCTATTGGAGTCCCTCGTGCATCCCCACAGCTGGATTCCATATGTCCAGATTGGCTTCAGGACTTGGTTGTATATTAATAATTTATTGTTTACAGACAGTTTGGACTGCCTGCCTAGGAGCCAATACAACTTTTGATAACTCAAATTGAGTTGTATTAGTTTTTTTTAACGTGTTCTTTCCAGCGGAGTTTTGGGTCCAGTGTCATCCCGAGATATTTAGCCAGATTGAATACGGGATCACTTTATTATTTATGGTTATGGGTTGATAGTTGATTTTTTTGTTAGTAAAATCAATATGTACAGATTTTGTTTCATTTAGTATAATTTTCCATTTTGAGGTCCATCTCTGTATATCGGCTATTGTTGTGATTAATTTTTTTGTTCTTCCATCGGAAATGACAATCAGGTAAAATATATGAAGCAACATTTTATTATTATATCTGTCCATTTGTATGGACTCTTTTTAAAACAATTGTATCCATTTCTAGAATCGCATCATGTAATCCCAGATCGCCAATTTGGATTTTGAACATCACACTCAACAATCAAGCAATGATATCGTGTGGTGGAGGTGGTCTCCTCCGCATCGGAGCACTGAATGTACAACACTGTACAGCCTTTCTCAGCGTATAACGAGCATTTAACGAAGTCTTTCACCCAGGACTCGTGAAAAAAACTCCAATTAAACTCCATAAATTCCTACCTTCTACATTATTTCTTAATATCCTCTTCTATATTAGTGATAGAACCTTCAAAGTTAATCATAACTTTTTTTATTCTTCTCTCTATATCGAATCGGTACGTGTTCCTCAAGGAAGTATCCTATGCCCTAAGCTCTACACGTTGTATAGAGTTGACACTCCTACTCATCCTAGCACAGTCCTCACCTCGTACACTGCTGACACATGTGTATTTTTAGTGAATAATGATCCCTTCATAGTCTACCAAACACTGCAGTATCACATTAAAAACCTTGAAGAATGGTGTCAAAATTGGTGAATTAAAATAAATTCAAACGAACCAGATTAAATAAACTTAATCATTCGTCGTAAACCCCTGTCCTACAGTATCTTTTAATGATGTTCCATTGATCCCTTTTGAACCAATACGCTGTCTAGGACTCCAACAGGACTAAAATTTAATTTGAAATCCACATACAAGACTAAAACGACGAAAAAACTGCTCGTCGTTTTCGATATACTAGACAAACCATCCATTTTACAAAACCATCCAATTCGTCTTATCCAATCCAAGTTTTTTTTTGCAATTAAGTTCTCACGGGGATCTCCTTTTGATTCCATTGATTAAACGATTTGTTCCATTGAATTAATATAACCCCAAATTTATTTATTATTTACAATTAAAATTAACAAAAAGTAATATAGATTAAAAATGTATTTATTTTCTTTTGTGGAAGTAATTTACTATGCTGACTTTCCATTTGGCTCTGAAAGCATGCTGCTTCGAGGTGAAAAGGAATTGAATCAATAAGCGTTCTTTTTTTTTTGAGCTAAAAATACTTGCAGAACATGTTGAAACATAGTTGCCTCTGATATTCAGTCTGAAGAAGCAGAAACTTTTTTCTTTGAATGAAAACATTTTAAATAGTGTTTTCCTAACTAAATTGTTGAAGTTGATGAGAAAATTTTTTTTCATAAAATAAATAATAATTAATTTATTTTTTTTTGACAAGGGTGTGTTATTTGGGTGAGGGTTTATTCTTTTTTGGGGCAACGTTTTTTTCATACTCAAAATTGTATTTTGACACACTCCAGCTGTTGCTAGGATCGAAAATTTGCCGACAGCTTCTTAATCAGAAATTAAATGGAGAATATTTTTAAACGAGGAGGGACAGAATTAGGAACGAGAGAATACGGGGGAACATCGCAGTATTATCCATAAGACAGTAGAAAAAAGTCAGCTGAAATGGTTTGGCCACGTTTGCCGAATGGAGGAGAACCGTGACCCATCTCCAGGCAGGGACAAAATAAAGGAAATAGCCTAAATGCCATGAAAGCGCTGGCAAGAGACCGGGAAGCATGGCGGACTTAGACCGAGGCACCTCCACGCTGAAAGGCACTAAGGAGGAAGAAGATATTTTTGTTATATAATATTTATCACTAGGACCTGCTGTTTATAAGCTATATTGGTTTAAATGAAAAATGACACGTTTGCCTACATTTTTTAGGTATTAAGTGTTGGGGCTTTTTTGACACGATGTATTTCTGTTGGTCTCGCTCTGATCAAAAATTTGACGACAGTTTTTTAGTCAGAATTAATATGAGAATATTTTTTGTTGTATAACATTTGTCGCAAGGATCTACAATTTAAGAGCTATATTTGAATAGAAATGGTCACGTTTGAAAACTGTTTCCTCTCAACTTCAAGTTCATTTCAAACAATTTAATTTAATTATTAATATTTGTTGTTCGGATCTTTTAATTTTAAAATTTGAATTAGGAAAAGCAGCCAATTATAGATATATCCTTGTATAATTGTTTTATACATTTTTTGGAAAAATTTATAAGACAAAATAGGTATTTATTCCATAGAAATTTAATTTAATTTCTGTTTCTTCCACCGTGGATCAGCTTCGTAATCTGGAGAACCTTAGGGGCAAACCCAGCCTCTATAAAATGGGTACTCATTCTTAGGGGAAAATTTCGGTGGTGGGACTTGATTGCTGACCACATCACCTCCTTCTTAAACCGTTGGTCAAGAAACAATATCCACCAAGTACTGAACCCAGGACCCTTCATTAGCTGTAGATGTTAGTGTTTTTAATTTTAAATTTTTTTTCTATACTAATAAACTTTTTGAGATTAGTTAGGAGAGAATATTCATTTATCATGATTTCGTCGGATTGACACCTCTACACTAGCTTTCCAATAGGCGCCTCCTAGACCAACAATTACAGGCTTATCTCACAGATACCACTTGTAAGTAATACGTATATCTGCATTTTTAATCACCATGTCTATATTATATACATGTTAGAAAAGGCAGATATGTTAATTGGTATAGATTACTTGGTATACCTCAATAGAAAAAATTGACTTAGTAAGAAAAATTGTACCTTCTCCTTGGTACGTGTTCCTGTACAAGTTCATCCGAATATTTTCTGAGGTATCTTCTCCTCTTAAGATTATTGTTGGTGTAAAAGAAAGGAATTATGACGCACGTATTTCGGAGATCCGAAACACGTTTTTTTCCTCGATAAAGTCTTTGCTAGGGTTAGGTCGAAAGAAGAGGGGAAATCCAAAGACCGCCAAAGATCAAAGAAAATTAAAAAAAAAAATTCCTATTTTTTTAGCAATCGGAAGGTTGGCTTACGTGAACCAGATTTAGTCCTCGAATACAGAGCAGCAATTAATTAGCTGGGGCAGATATGACGACGAGATATAGGAGCTACCTGCTACCTGTGCACGGGTCGTTAGCGGGGACTCTAATCACATTTCGTTTATTGCCTGGGCTTTATCTCACCTCATCTCATTCAGGGCCAATAGCTAACTACTGTCTTTTTCATTTTTTTTAAAAATTATGAGAATCATAATTCGAATTTTGGACTACCATTATGAAAATTAGAGGAATATTTATTTATATATATATATATATATATATATATATATATATATATATATATATATATATATATATATATATTAGGAGGCTAAGAAGCAGATGAGAGAATAAAAAAATATCAAACATACTTCACGACATGAATAAGAGAAGGTTGAAATCCTTTGAACAAATTAACAAGATGGACAACTCACGTCCAACTAAACAGATTATGGAGTATACAGAAATGATCAAGAACATGGGATGGAATAACAGAAAGAGGTATAACAAATAGAACACAATCTATACATAAGGTGGACAAATGGAAAGTCTTTCAGGTAGAAAGGAAAATGAAAACAAAAACCAAATGGTCGGAGAATAGAAAGAAAGCACGCAGTGATAAAATGAAAGAAATATGGAAGATCAAAAAGGCTCAAAAGAAGTGAATGCTTTGCGTAGTCCTAAGAGGTTCATTCACATAAATAAAGGGGTATAAATAAATGAATAGTCGACACTATGTAAAACTAACAAATTTGAAAAATCGCTTTTTTTTTTCTATTTCGTTCGTTCACCAATTTGTACAAGGCCTTATTATAAAATTCTGAATCTGATCGGCAATTTGAAGACCCAAATCAGTAATGTTAGTTTTACGAATTTCTAAAATTTTACCAATTGGTAGTCCTTGTAGAATACAGCGGTCATTTTTAAACGAACGAAATACCGAAAATGAGTTTTTTGTGGAACAGGTGGAAACAAAACTAAACACTATAGTATATCTTTCTAGTTTGCTATCGGGAGATATGGTAGTTGAATTTTGAGCGTTGCTTTAGTTCAATTTTAAATAAGGCAGTAACCCTTTAGGGTAAAATTCCATTATATTTCATTTTGTTAATAGTGAAAAGTTAATAAAAGACCAAGCATCATCCTGCGTCCAACCTAACTTTTTCTCGTTTTTTGACATTTTGTTTTTATCAGCAAATTATTCGTATTATATTTAATTGATAACTTAATAATTTTTACCAAGAACAAAAAAAAGCAGACTTGTAAAACAGAATAATAAAATTTTACCTTGCCTTGTTGTTGAGTTGCCACAGAGATTGAGCTGCCTCACATTGTCTTTTGTTGTTTAAACCAAAGTTAACCTTCTTTGTTTTGCCTACTCGGTACAAGATTTCACTATTAACTATCAACTGTTCATTCATGGTATAACATTGTATAACTGCAAGTTGTAGTATAGTCTATAAAAAGTGTGCTTCCCCCAGGAGATAGTGTTCTACTATAATATAGCTACAAATAAACTAATGTATAGTTCAACCATACTTTATATGGGCAACACGAAACGGTCACTCAGCTATAGTAACACCATCCTAGAACTAGACGCAATTTTTCTATTCCGTGTGTATGCAGCTTTAAGCTATATTCTCACGGGGCGTGGCACGCAAGCGTGATCCACGCATTCGTGGAATTTCCCCCGTCTGAACGAGGTGGCATCAGTTTGCCTCTGACGTCATCTAGAGAGAAAGGAGTCCACGACCGCTCACGCTCGTTATTAAACCTGTTTGATTTTGAGGCGTGGACCACGCCAGTCGAGAAAGTTAACAAGTGGTTTATTTAGAACAAAAATGGATAATATGTTGAAATATTCCAGGATACGAACGATATTCCGCCATTGTTGTCCTTATAAGGATACTGTTTTATTAATATTAAAATGTTTAACGGTTTCTATGTTATCCGAAGGATGTTCAGCCATTGTTGTCCTTAAGGATACTGTTTTAAAATATTTTTTATATTTAACGATTTTAATATGGTGGAAGGATATTCTTCCAGCTCCTCCATGGTAGGTTTCAAAGGGCAATTTGAATCGTGGTCGTGTGAACTGTCCACAACTCTCGGCTAGTTCACTTTTCTCCGCCACTCAAGGCAAGCACCACGAACGAGAAAACGAAGGCGTGCCGCGCTTTCGTCTTTTTGCCCCGTGAGAATGTAGATTTAGACATACATACTATAATATCAATAAATAAGATAGACCTCCTTCAAATCCCTTTTTCGAGTAGTTAATTTAATTTTTTTGTTAGTTTTACTCTTACTCTTTATTCAATGTATGTTTTGTTCTACATTTATGAAAATGTAGATTATATATTACCTTGGTAATATTAATATAGTTATATGGTAATACAGTTTAATCAATGTTATTTATTTAATCATTATTAAATTCGGTGATCGATTCTAGAATTGTCTGACTCCCAGATATAACAACAAAAAAAATTAAGGAACTAACAATATATTTTACTTACAAGAGGACGTTTGCAGTTGTAACTCACAGATTTGAATGCCAATTTTTGTGTGGGTAGTAGGAACCTATAATGGTGCTAAACTAGAGTTATAGCCACCAATGGGCATAAGGAGCCGAGAATAAAAAAATAAAATATGAAAATCACGTTTTATTTTTTTCTCAGCTCTCAATCAAGATAGATAAATGATTCTTTCACGTTTAATTACAGTTGTGTATTACCCAGCTTTAGGGTGCTCAAAAACTCCAAAAAAATGACTGTAATTCAGTGGAAACTCTTTCTCATGAACAACTGACCTCAAATCTCGATTTAAAGCACCATAAAACCCTTATATGTGAAATTTTATCAAAATCAAGAAATATTCAATTTTTACCCTTTTCGAGGATGTTAAAATTTTAAAGTTGAGATTTCTCAAATCCGGAGGTCGCAGAATATCCCCTTATTGAAATATCTCAAGTTATAGCTGACCTCGGATTTTTTCATTCACATCATTTTTTGTCCACTAAAATCTGGAGTAAATCCAATGTTATATGCATGGATAAAAAGCAGAATGTATGCTGATTTTTGTGATTCTATTACTATTGTAATCGGTTGAACACAGCGGTTGTTATGGCCTTTAGAAATTGTTGATGAAATCTCAACTTCAAAATTTTAACATTCTCGAAAGGGGTAAAAATTCAATATTTTTTTATTTTGATAAAATTTCACATATAAGGATTTTATGGTGCGTTAAATCGAGATTTGAGGTCAGTTGTTCATGAGAAAGAGTTTCCACTGAATTACAGCGGATTTCCTAGGAATTTTGTCATTTATTAAAAGTTTTTGAGCACCCTAAGGCCAGGTAATGTCTTGAGGATAACGAAAGTACTTTTATTAAAAATAGCATACACAACTGCAATTAAACGTGAAAGAATCATTTCTCTATCTTGATTGAGATCTAAGAAAAAAAAATAAAACGTGATTTTCCTATTTTATTTATTTTCTCGGCTCCTTATGCCCATTGGCGGCTAGAACTCTAGTTTTGCACTATTATAGGTCCCTACTATCTACACAAAAATCGGCATTCAAATCTGTGAGTTACAACTGCAAACGTCCCCTTGTTAGAATATAATATAATGTAGGTCACCGATATAATAAACCATATATAAAGAATAACGTGTAAGAACTTAATGAAAGACACGTAGGGATGGCTTGTATCGTAAAAAAAATTGATATATCGTGATTTTTTTTTGTTTCTTTTATGAACTGCCATTTTAAATATTCCTATCGCGTTTGATATTCCAGTTTATTGTATTGTTTTAGTTAATTTAGGTAAGGACATTGAACTACTGATCCACTAAATTCGTTCAACCCACCTCATGCTTACTTCATTTTGAGTTCCTCATTTATCGATAGCTCTTTTCTATAACTTCACCTATAAATGTCTACATGTTTACGTTGGATTGTATTGTTTAGTGTGTTATAGAAATATTATATTATTTCATTTTTTCAATTGTAATAAGATGTAACATAAGGTAACTTAATTCAAAATGTAGTGTTCTTTACATTGATATTTTGTAATTTCCACTATGCTGTACTTTTATACTTTTAAATAAACAAAACGGTATATCGTAAGGTAAGTATCGACATATTGATGTATCGTGTATTTATATATACTCATCCCTTGGGACCCACGACTTGGTAATCAAATAATAAATAATAATGACTGGTATTAAATGAAAAGCAATACCAATATATTAAGATATACCCAATATATTAAGGGTACATATAAAATTACCAATAAAAATAGAGATCATTTCTAGGTTTATCAGCTTAATTAGCCACAGAAAGAAATTTAAACTAGACTTTTCTAACTGAGAAACGCTGGGTGCCGTGCCATTATACGAGGGGTAAAACTAAAAATTAAAAAAAAAAAATTAATAGAAAAACAATTAAAATCAAGGGAATAAAAAACAAAAACAAAAAGGATAAACCAATTTGTTTAAAAGTCAAAGTCGGGCAACTAATTAAGGGAAATTGAAAACAAAAGACAAACTCCGGCTTCAAGAATTCAGAACCGATAATGATTGAATGTTGATTGGATTGGAGTCCATTTGCAATAATAATTATCCAAAACGAAAAGTTTTCCAATTAGCCGAAATTATATTACCATAATTAATCAAATTAAAAGAAAAAGTTATAACTAAAAATGAAAATATGTGAAAAAGAATATTGGATCTGAAACATTTTTACATTATTGCCTTTCAAACAGCCAATACTAAACATAAAATTCTAATTAGTCTTTTCTTTATTTTTCTTCTTTTTTTTTTTTTTCTTTTTCACTTTTATTTAATATTCTTTAGTATAGTGTACCCTCCGGCTAATTATTTGATGTTTACTACACCAATTATCAAAAAAAAAAAAATAATAAAAATCAATAAATCTATAATTGGTTTAAAATCTCTTAAATAATATTTTTAAAGTTTCCAGTAATATGAGGAAGCCAGATCACTGTAACGTGTTAGGTATTGATCTGGTAGTCAGTATCGAAAGCAATGTCAAGATTGGTATCGGCTTATGCTTGTGTGACTTAATTCGACATTTCCATGCAGAGACCAGCACACTATTGGAGAAACCTTATCGATACTGTTGCGTCTCCTTCACAACAAAAGAATTTAAAAAATTTCGAAATAAATATTACTTTTTATTTAATTAGGCCATATATGTATTTTTTACTAATCATGAGAAATAAATTGTTTCATGTTAAATTTGAGGGGTTTGATGCGAGTAATAATTTCGATATTCATAAAAAATAAAATAAAATAAAATAAAATAAAAAAATGATGAACAGAATGAAGTGAATAGAATAATTATAATAGTCTGGACGTAAACGGTAGGTATCGCACGAGGAAACTAAGTTCCTTACCCTGGCAACCGAAAAGTAAAATGACAGTGAAATTTATGGTTTAGTCGTATTAAAGAGCCATGATACTACGAATTGCCCAAGATACTGATCCCCTCTTTTGGTGATAAGAAAAAAAATATGTATATATTATAATATATGTTTAGTAAGGTTCTTGAGGTTCAGTTCTTGAAACGAAGTGTTTATCAACATAAATACAGTTGCACGTCTATAAATAAAAATCCGAAGAAACCTGACCAAACAACTCTCACCACATATTACAGGCAAAAAAAAATTCTTTTAAATTTGATTCCCCCAAAATTATTCACTATGAGCAAAATAATTTTAAAAGAAATATTATAGAAATTGTAACCATAGAAAAATTTAAAAATCCCGCAATAAACAAAAAATCAGACGTTCTAAATCTTAACACCTGTTATTCCAACTTAATACATTCAGACCGATAATATACATTTACATCATATAAATCATTCATCCCTTTATTAGTATATTACACCGAAATATGAAAATCTATTTTGTACCAGCATCCTGGGAATACCACCAGTCCTTTTGTCTTTCTTTTAACTTAATTTTTCCTAGGGAATCCCCCCCCCCCTAACCGTTTACCCAGGTTAGTTGTTTACTAGAGGTGTTAAATATCCACCAGTAACATTGTAAGTAGTTTCGTACTCCTCTATCTTCTGTGTTTATATATATATATATATATTATTGTAAAACATTTTGTTATATACTTATATTGTAGCTAACTTTATGTTTTGAAATAACTTGTTTAACTTATATAAATTTTATTGTAACCTGTTTTACTGTGGGGCATGATTATGAGAACATTTAATAGTAACAGTCAAGCAATTAATGCATCTTATAATATATATATATATATATATATATATATATATATATATATATATATATATATATATATATATATGTGCGTGTGTTTGTGTGGAATGAAATGACAAATGGCATTTCATTAATTCAAATTTGCTGCGCTTCGCGCGTGTATAAGTTTTCTATGGCTCACAGAGCGGATTGACGCTGATTTACAGACAGATGATGTTCAGGCTATTTTTGTGCAATTTATTGTTATAAAAACTTGTGGAAAGAGAAACGAAAGTATATATTGAGGAGTCGATATTAATGAACTTTAAATGTCGTTTCTTTGTATTTTCAGGTGAGATAAAAGTGTAATTGCCATAGTTAAACGATAATTATTGTAATAGCTGCTAATTAAAACAAAACTTTGTATTTTCAGAGAAACAATTTCAGGTTTAATTTGAAAATCCTCAATAATATATCTTATAAAACGACATTTTTGTTAACTAAAAGAAGATGGAGCGGCTGCAATTTAAGTTTACGATGATAGCCTTAAATGATGGCAAATGTAATGTGTTAGCCATAACTTCAATATCTACAGAAGAAGGAAAATGATATCTTTTACCTGATGAGCTGAAGCCGGTGAGTCATCATACATACATTGTAAAAATGGACACTTTCTCAAAATATAAAAAATAGCACAAAGAAAAGGCATCAAAGTAAATAAAATTGGAAAAAAATTAAAAGAAAACATACATAGATGAGGAAGGTAATGCAATTTTTGGATCAATACTTGGAAGGAATGACAAAACAACCAAGAGACAAAGATGACAATTTGGAACATATCTTGGAAAAATTAATAGAAACTACAACGAAGGGAGAAAATCAATATACTCGTAACCTAAAAAATGTTTCAGAGAAATTTATTATTGAAAAATTCACAAGCAAGAATACTAATGCAATGCAATGGATAGAGAATTTTGAAAAAGAGTGTGAGCGCTTTAATATTACAAAAGATGAAACAAAAATAGAAATATTGAGGTTGTTTTTGAAAAAATCTTGTTTGGATTGGTATAGCTCCATGGTCATAAAACTGACAGTAAATTCTGAATGGAATGAATGGAAAGAGAAATTTTTGGAAACTTTTAAAAACCAAGAATGGGACATGGTCAAATATGCTTTCGCATGGAGGTATTAAGAAGGACTGTTAATTGATTATGCTATAAACTAAGAACTTCTTATACACACACACCCACGCATATTGGGTTGAAACAAAAGTAATGCAGATTTTTATATGTGACAAAAAAAAATTATAATAATTTTGTGTGGTTTATAATGTTAAGTGGTCAACACTAACTTCTCTCACAATATCGTAATGTTGCGAGTGTTTTCTGCTACCACAGCCCTCGACCGATTGTTATCAACAGCAGAAGGCACACCGCGATACTCCTAGTATTCGAGATCAAAATCTTCAAGAAAAAACTGTTTGGAACCATCCTTGTTACACAACATTGATGTTACGTGAGGTTTGGGCCGCACTTCGACCAAGTTTGTACTCGCAAAAATAAATCTGACAAAAATCTTGTTTTGACATGATGAATTTCAGGGGCACTTACTCACAGAAGATGTAACAAAAACTGATCTAATTTTTGAGAAAAAAAAAAAAAAAATTATCATTGTATATAATCCATCAGAGGGTTATCTTTGTTTACTTGACAAGCACAAGCCTAAACAAAATTAACATTCAAAATGCGCAGTATTTTTGCACCAACACAATATATTTCGCACACTTATACGAAAATTCAATTTAATAAAAAACATATATGAATGAAAAATTGTTGTATGTTCTTGAGATAAAAATAATATTATATATTTTTAAAATAAATAATTTATTATTTTTTATATATTGCCAAGCCCAACTCTCTCTGAAAAGTCAACAGAAGGACTCAAGTAACTTGCGAGAAAGGCTCGACTTCTTTGATCGATGGCTTGTTAGAAACTTTTCCAAGATATATCTTCACCATAGTTGATCAATAGCTAGAAATAACTTTTGGTTCTACTTTCTTCAGCATTTTTTGTTATCTTATAGTTTTATATGTCAAATCTAAAATAAATGTTGGCAAAAAAGTAAACAACTTTTTGGGATTTTATCATTATAGGAAGCAGCGATGGGTAATTTAATCACGAATTTGACTTAAGGCCCGCACACTAAGAAAAAAATGCCAAACTTTAAACCAATAACTTAATTAAACTACTCTAGCCACTACTCAGATGATAATCCAAGTTAACAGGAACTTCCTGCTTACACATATTTACAAAAACCCGTTTGGATTACACACATTTTTGGTTGTGTAAAAAATACACACATAAAAAGACTGCAGACTTTCCAATCAAAAAAACTCATAGGCTTTTCACACAAGCTTCTTAATACGTTACCAAAAAAATTTATATACTGACTTACGTATAACTACATTTGGTGAATACATTGGGACTCACTACAAACGATTCCATCAAACAACATTACAATAAACTAATAGAACCTATATCTCCTGTATACCTGAAAACACAAAAAGAAAACTGAAAAGAAGATGGATAAGAGATATCCTCTCTTAACTTTCCTTATGTTAATGTATGCCAAGAATTACCGTTGGATGTCGTTCTTCCCCATTGCTATACTGACATCTCACAATTTGCACGTTTTTTTAATGAAGTCAAACATTCTGCAGATTGTCGATGTTTATTTTTAAAGCTTAATTTGGAATTCCTGTTAAAATTTGGGCATGACGTATACAGAGCCCTGCTAGCTTAATTGCAAGCGAAATCAATGTGGGATGTAAAATCAGCTCTTTATCCATGTTATGTCCTAAATATTTAATATGAGTTGACCCAAGTGCATGCATTCTGTTTACAGTCAGGAATATTGTTTGGTCGTCTCTTTATAAATATTATTGCTTAGGTTATATCCTGATTTATTCTGATTTCCATTTATTTTAGAATCTCTCTATTTACATTTCAATGCCAAGCTTAAAATACGTGAAACTGCTTGACATTTCCGACCATACCAACATTTACTAGACATGCGATCAAAGCTACCAGCATATTACAGAAGACTTATTTACATGACAGTAATTAGACCCACTTGATCATACGGAGTTGAGAGTGGCTCCATTAAACCTTCCAATTCCCCCAGGTATGCAAGTCATATCTAATCCTTACAATCCAATATCCTTCTTAAAAACCACTATGTTCCTTATTATGTCACTAATAAAATTATCCATAAAGATCTTATTGTTCCATATGTTCCTGATTTCGCCTAAACTCGAATTCACTAGTCTCCCAACTTGCCTCACACTCCATTCCCGATAATCCTCCGAGGCGTCTGAAAAGAAGTTGCCCATGAGACTTTCTAATGAATAATTTTTTTTGAAGTGATACTAGTGAATAGTTTTTAATATATTATTGACATGTCATTTTAATCATTTTCCTTAACTTTACTTGTTTTATAGAGTGTATACAGATGTAAATATTAAAAAAAAAATAGGCTAAGAGCGCATTAATGTAAACCAACCTGTATATATATATATATATATATATATATATTATGCGGACCTCAATAGTATTAAGGATAATAAACAAAGTATGATATCCCCTTTCCTAAACAGCCCTGTAAAAGGCCACCTCCTCTTAGCCTCAGAGACATTCTCTCGTCGCGCGTATAGACGTGCAGATGTTATGCCCGAAGTTTTGTACTAGGCTATAAATTGTGCTTTTTCTTGTACCAATGTATGTCACTCAATAAAGCTTCTTTTTAAAAAACTCCAAACCGCGATCCTTTTATTTAGCTATATATATAAAAAAAAATTAAAAAAAAAAAAAAAAAAAAAAAACCTGTACCACTTACAACCCATGAAGGGTCTCGGGTTCAGACTTAGGGTAACGTTGTACTGTTTCTAAGCCAACGGTTGTGATAGGAGAATTCACGCTCAACCGCCAGGTTTTTTCCCCAATTAAGGGTGCCCACTTTTTTAGAGGCTGGGCGTGCCCCAGGAGCGTCTCCCGACCTCGAATCCGATCCACGGCTGAAATGACAGAAAATTCAGTCGAACTCGAACTCGGGCCCGGGAGCATGGTAGTGAAGCGCCTTACCCACCACTGAGCTACCGCGCCTCCTAGATATATATATATATATATATATATATATATATATATGTGTGTGGTGTATATGTGTGTGTGTGTGTACTATAATATAAAAGGACAAGCCATTTTTGTGATCACTAACAGCTAAACCTATTTAACCAATCTTTACCAAATTTTAACTACGTCATCTTCATAGTTCAAGGAAGGTTTAGCAATGATAAATTTTACAAATTTTCTATGAAATTGTTGCTAAATAGCGATAATTTGTGGTGCGTAGTGAAGTATGAATAGGTGGCAAGTGCCAAATAATCAATCCATATGTGTATTGAATGGCACTAACCATTCTGCATCAGAATTTGCAATGGTAAAATTGTTAAACCCATCTGTAATAAATTTTAACTACATCATCTTCATAGTTCTAGAAAGGATTAAAGTAGTATAGTTTACTTTAATAATAATTTAAATGCACAGTGTTAAGTGGCAGAGGTTTGCCATACTGTCATTAACTTTTAAGGTTAGACGAGAAATTAAAATCCAACCAGATGAAATCTATAAAATTATTTCTGTCGCACCAAAAGGTATTGCCTTATCAAAATATCGATAATACGATAATGCCTTATTTTTTGATAATGCATGTGAAAAATGGGAGACCTAGCCTTACTTTTTACTGGAGGTTTTTAATAGGCTGAGATTTCAATGATTTGAAATTTATTCTGATGTTTCAGGTCTATTAAATAAATCGTACCAATGATTGTGTGAAAGAGCAGCAATTTTACCTACAAAGACTATGGCAGAAACCAGAAATAACATTATTATTGAAAAATTAAATTATGACGGCTGAGAATATCTTTCTTGATAGGGTTGTAAGCTCTGATTACTAAAGTTTAAGTTACTTTCTAAAAATTATCAGTCCATTTGGATTACTAACTTATAGTATTATTATTAATAATTGAATATCCAATTAAGCTTTTACGTAAATTTCAATCACCTAATAATTGCAATAGCACCGAGATAAAAATTACAGCTTTGCGTGAAAATATCTAGAAATATTGTGAGAAAATAATTCTCAACTGCATGATGCAGCACAAGATTTTTAGCGTTAAAAAAAAAAACTTCAATTATTAGTTAAACCTTTCTAAGTTCTTTACTTACAAGAGCGGACGAAGCCGCGACTGGGGATGCTAGTTCAAAATAAATCAGTAATTGTCAACACTTTGCCTTAAAAGATAATTTAGCATAAACTATATTAACTAAAAATACAAAATTGATATATATAATAAGAGATTACAAACATATGTAATAAGAGATGTTATACATTTTCCAACTGTGGAAGAGGAACGGAGATACAATACGGTTAACGACGCCCTCAGTTAAGATAACGACAAAAACAGAACGTTGCCGAGAAAAGAAAAGATAGAATGGATGGCAATGCGGACGAAGATTGATCTCGCTTATTGTCACTTCTTCAACTCTTGAGCCAAGAGGACAAAGGTCTTAACAAAGCCAATATTCAGGGTCGTTGGGAGGGGGGGGGGGAGAGAGGACGGGAGGGACTGAAGAAACGCTCCCCCTGGATCTCCATTCCTCAACCTCAGGGTCCGAGCTACTCAGGTTTACGTCGATAATATTTTGTCTCAATCAAGGTGAAATATTTACATTGTATTTCGAAGATTAATCTAATGGATAGCTTATTTTTTGAAAAATGTGATAAACACTTACGGAAGAATAATGGGTTCTCTAGATATTGAAGTGAGTCGAAAAACTTGATGTGACGTCTGTTAATGATCTCTGGTAATTAAATATTTGATGAAGCTCTGGTGGTTTCTTCTTCCGTAGCGTTGTTGTTCGCTTTGCGTTTTGCGTTTTGCGCCATCTGAGAGGTGAGTGAACACTCGGCGCGCCGCACAGTGGGGCGATACTACAATAATGTAGAGTGAATTGAAAAAACACTGTGAGATCAATCGTCTGCCAGAATCACTGTCACTTCACGGCACGGCAGAGTGTGAATAGGCCTTTATTGTGTACTACTGTGCCCGGGAAGGGTTAATAATTTAATTATTATTATATTATTAAGGGAAGAAAAGGAATTAATTGCGGCTTTATGGTATAGGTCTGAATTGAATGAAAATGAATTGGTATTTCGTCAAGGCCCTTCAAATGGTCTTTAAGATCGCCGAGTTTTCCTTTGATTTTAGGGATCCTAGTTCATGGCCTAAGAGTTCTCCCGATTCTAAAAGGTGTTACATAAAAAAAATGAGAATGGAAATTCTGTTTGAGGCCAAAATTTAAATAACAGCAGCAGAGAAGGACGTCATTTAACCAAAATTGGATCACTTAAAAAATGATCAAACGTATAGAGATCGTGGCTATGCTGTAGAGGAACAATTACAGCAATATATTGTGTTCCCAGTAGGCTGTTTTCACACTTAGCGTCACATCAAGTGTCTCCCTTAGCTTAAGAGAAAGGATTTACTAATTGAAAAAAAAAATCAGCGAAAAAATTGCAAAAAAATTTTGTTCGTGGAAAGTTTTTAGAATCTTGTTTGGCTAAAGCAAGGTTATTTTGATGCAGTATGTTACAAGACCAGATCCATCAAGAAGAGTCTCACTGGAAGGCCAGTGTTTTGCGCTGGATTATTGATGCTATTCTATTCCTGGGCAAAGCAAGGGAACAGTCAGCATTCCGAGGAACAAAAGAAGACTGTAATTTCAGTGACCCGTCTAGTGGAAAATTCTTGAAAACAATTGAACTTATATCGCATTACAGTGTCCCTCTTCAAGAACATATTGAGCGGCACAAGAAAGGGGAAATCTCGTATTTCTCACATAAAATACAAGACGAGTTTCTTAAAAAAACTTATTGCCAATAACAAAAGGGACAAAAACGTTTAATGACAGCGCAATATTTTTCTTACCATTTGACTGCACTCCGGATATCAGCTACAGTGAATCAAATGACTCAGTAGTTCGATACGTTAAAGCAAATACATCAGAGGTAGAAGAAAGTATTATATATTTTTTCCGAGTTAGTGACAAAACAAAAGTGAACTGAAGGTCTCAGCCAAAAAATCCTTAAAAAATTATTCAAAGATGGAATTAGCATAGAGGACTAAAGACGCCAACCCTACGACAACGGGGCAAATATAGCGGGGAAATATAAAGGTGTTGCAGTTCTGATTACTTCAGGAAAACAATTCAGCATATTTTGTCCCATGTGCTGCTCACTGTCATCATTAATTTAGTTGGTGCTAATGCGGCCAGTGCAACTATTCAGGCTCACCACTTTTTTTGGAACTTTGGATAGTATATATTCTTTTCTTTCTTTGTAGCTTCAACTTTACGCTGGGAAATTCTCCGAAATATATGTGTGTGCTGACATTGAAACCTGAAAGCAAGACTAGATCGTCTGCGAGATTAGAAGCTGTCGAAGTTGTATATAATTATGGAAAAGTTTTGGAGGCTCTTAAAAACCATGATCTGTCCATGCCTCAAACTGAGAGTGAGGCCATCCGTTTTTAAAAATGTAGGGAAACTTGAATTCATCGTTTTGGCATGTTTTTTTTGAAAAATATCAACCATGGCAATGAGTTTTCTTAGAGAAAAGATGTTACAGTAGATTTGGCTGACCGGAACCTTCATTGGCAAACATCTACACTGTGGATCTCAAAAAGGAAGAATTCAAATTTGAAACAGAAAGTTTCAAACACCACGCTTTATCAGTTAAAGAGAAACGTTAAATCTCACTTATAAAACTAAACTGGAGGAAGGCTACCCGAACATTGCTACCACACTAAGAATGTTACTCATCTTGCCTGTTACAGTTGTCTTCTGGAGAACAAAGTTTTAGCAAATTGAAACTCATCAAAAACTACATGAGAAGTACAATAGGGGAGGAGAGGACTCTAATCTAAGCATAATATCAATTGAGCATCAACGAGCTTCCCTTATCAACTTTGACATCATCAGTACATTTACAGCTAAGAAGAGCTAGAAGAATTCAAGTTAGGTGTAATATATAACATACATGTTTATGTTCTTTTATTTTCTTCTTAACTATATCTAAATCATTTTTGTTTGTTTCGTTATTTTTAGTTCATTTTAATTTATATTAATTAACTTTAATGGTGAGGACTGAAAAAGAGGAGGAAACTGATCTATGGCCCCCCCCCTGACATCTCTCCTATTTCCGGCCCTGCATGAGACCGACATAGGATGATAAAGACATTATGAGTTATTGATTCCCAATCTATATAAGAAGTCCAGCGAAAAGGATTAAATGGGAAAAGAGAGTGTCCTTTTAAAAATTAAAATAATAATAAAAAAAAAGAAAAACACAAGAGTTTAACCTACCTGGACGTTCTCTTTCACTCTTCATATCTTTCAGAAGTCCGTTTTACCTCTATAAGTGAGGACAAACAGATTTGATTTTTGTCTTACCTTTTAAAAAACATGATATATGTATATAAATAATCTATGGAATGAATTTTTGATATTTTGAAAATGGTATGTTTTAGAACTGATGAAAGTTTAACATTTCGAAAACTAGTTTTCAGATAAAACGATTCCAATAGAAGTGGCAACTAATTCATCAATCCTATGTGTGTATATTTGTATATAAGATTGATAGCAGGCAATTATAGGTGTATAGACTATTATTATTAGCATTCAAATGTAATATTAATAAAGGAATGGTGCACAATAGACCATTTGAGTATTTTGATTCGATTATTATTATAAGTTAGATTTTTTTTTTTTTTTTAACGATATATTGAGAAAACTAAAATTCAAAAATTTACTATTAAATCTTATCGTTTTAGAGATTTAATTTTAGGTCTTAAGGGATTAATGTGTTTAAATAAATAAATTGAATTAATTAACTATTACATTATGATTGGGATATAACTCGCGCAGTTCCCCATTCTGGAACCTTCTAAATTCTCCTGTTTCTTCAACCTTTTTTGGGCCAAATATTCTACGCTGTACTTTATTTTCGAAAACTTGAAGGCGTTGGTTTTCTCCCTTACCGTCAGCGGTCACGTTTCAGGTCCATAGAGAACTGTAGGTAGGATAATAGTTTTGTGTATCCTAATTTTTAAATTTCTGGAGAGCAAGCGCGAACTGAGTAGTTTTGCGACTGAGTAGCGTAGTAGTTTTGCGTAGTAGTAGTTTTTTGTGAGTTTGTGACTGAGTAGTTTTGTGATATATTTGACAATTGAACAAAATTTATTAGCATCTCATTCCAATTATTTTCTAGAATAAAGAGCTCCTTCTCAGTGAAAAATACATGCTCGCTCTATTGAACCTATTTGCACATCGAATACCGAAATTACTTTTGATTTTATTATTATCAGTTGTAATGATGGATGTAGAGATGTCGCTAGCTTGACCAAGAAAGAGGCTGAGTTTTTAGATGATGTTACTTGTTTCACGAATTTGACGGAGGTGAAAGAATGCATATCTGTTCTGAAATGAATATTCGGCTGTTTTCGGAGAGATAATGAACGTTCAAAGGAAGATTCCTGAATAGACTGAACCTAAACTCAACACCTTCGTATGTCGCATTAGCAGATAATAAATTTATTATCGTTAAAAAACCAATCAGTGATAACACAGTAGACACTCAAACCTTATTTAAAAATGTAATCAGTCCTACGAAATTAAAAGTCGGAATTCGGAATCGGGGGAAAAAAAAATAAAATAAAAAATAAATAAAATAAAATAAAAAAATAAAAAAATTTAATTGTATGTTCTGGATGTGATGCTGACCTTAACGTAATCACAGAAGAAATCTGCAATATCATGGAACGAATTTAAAGGTAATACCTACAAAGAAACATCTGACTTTAACAATTATTAAATATTTTCCTAAATATATAATGAAATAAAATTTGATACCAAAAATAATAGAACAAAATCATTTAGTGGATGGATATATTATATTCAGAACAATTTTATCCCATAAGCAGAAGACAAATAACAGAGGAACGACGATGGCAAGAAAGGTGTTCGTCGGCAGAGCAGAGGGTAGATTTTGTGACTTGCCAACTGGAAGGTTAGCACTCAGACCAAGGTGCTTCAACTGTTCCAGGCTAGGGAACACCAAGAAGATATGCACAGCAACCCAACCTGGGGTATATGACCCAGTAGTAGGCACTTTAATGGAACTTGTCAGTACTCTATCATATGATATGTTCACAATTTTACGAATGTTATGATAATAACTGTAAACAGACCACAAAAATCCTTAAAAATATTTTTTATTAATTTTTTTCTAACTTTTAAATTGGTCAAGAAATAATGAAAAAGTCTTTTAACCTCTCTTAAGGTCGATATACAATTTCACCTGTAGTAGGCATCAAATTTCCAGTAGTTGGCAGGGAATCTCACCAGTAGTAGGCATCAAATTTCCAGTAGTTGGCAGGGAATCTCACCAGTAGTGGCATTATTTTCATTTATAAATTTTATTTAAAACATTTTATTGATAAAATCAAAAGGTAGGTAATATATACTAGTATAACATGTCTCATCAATAGTTACAATTTCTTTTCATTCACAAACTAAAAAAATATCCAAGTTCGGCACTTCTTGTTCTCATTCAAATCACAGAAACAAATGTACAGATTAAAATATAGATATAAAATACATCAAATGCTTATAATTAAAAAAAGAAGGAACTGTATTTAAGAACGATACATATAACGTAATAGAATAACTCAGATCAGTTGTCTTAATGCTAGCCTGAACTTATCACAGATTAAAACTCAGCCAATTTTTAGACTTAGAGGAAATCGAATTATTTTATTTCCAAAAAATACAGAATAAGGAAGTTTTTTTTTTTATTATTTGTTTTTTTATATATCCATCTTGCTCTTATAATTAAATTAAAAACTGTAT